>CM033474.1:97903345-98215315 GCA_019447015.1 Hymenochirus boettgeri
TCTTCCAGTGGACGTTGTTATGGCAGGTTCATTGGATATTTTCGAAAAAAAAGCTGGATGAGTTTCTGAAAACAAGGAATGTTGCAGGTCACTGGTATTTGGAGTTGATCCAGGGATATTTTCAATTGTCACTTGGAGTCAGGAACAAATTTCTGGTGTTTTTTTCCTTTGCCTTCCTCTGAATCAACAGTTAGGCAGGAAATGAGGAATGAAGATATTGCTAGATGGGTTGGACTGGATGGATGTATGCCTTTATTCAACCTCAAATGCTATTCTAGACTAATACACACAGCTACAAACTCACAAACAATATTAAATGCACATACATAGCTACACAGACATGCTCCCTCTGGTACACACATAATATACACACACATAAAAACATAAATAAACCATTATACAGATATATTCTATTTCACACACACTGCTACACACACGCATTCAGACTTTTCCACACTTACTACACACAGACAAATGTTCACACTCTATACAATCACGCACACATTTACATTGTTACACAATCCCAAAAAGCCCAGACACCAAACACACATATAAACACATGCAAAAATACACTCAGAAATATTTTTTTTAACACTTACACATACTTTGTATACACACATAAATAGCTACACACATGCTCATTCTGTCACACAAATAATCTGCTACAGACAACCATAAATCCTTTCCCACACATATACATACATTGTCAACCTACACACATATACATATATGCACACACATATCACTCCCAAACAGTTTGCTGCCATAACAAAGCTCCCAGGGTGCAAACCCCCATTCTGACAAACAGAACATAGTTCCTGGGATACAGACACCAGTTCCGGCTTCCAAAACAGTTTCCAGGGTGCAGACCTACATTCCGGCAATTAGAATTGCAGAACAGAGTTCCCATGGTGGAGATCCCAGTTCTGGCCTCCAGAACAGAGTTCCCAGGTGCAGACCCCTGTTTTGGACCCTAGAACAGATTTCCCAGGGTGCAAACCCCTATTCAAACAGCCGGAACAGGGTACCCAGGGTGTAGACCCCTATTCAAGCAGCCAGAACAGAGTTCCAAGGGTGCAGACCTTCATTCCGGCCATTAGAAGTGCAGAACAGAGTTTCCATGGTGGAGATCCCAGTTCCGGCCTCCAGAACAGATTTCCCAGGGTGCAGAGCCCTGTTCCAGCCACCAGAACAGAATTCTCAGGGTGCAAACCCCTATTCAAGCAGCCAGAACAGAGTTCCCAGGGTGCAGACCCCTGTTCTGGCCACCAGAACAGAATTCCCAGGGTGCAAACCCCCATTCTGGCAGCCAGAACAGAGTTTTAAAGGTGCAAAACCCTGTTACAGCCGCTGAAACAGAGTTCCCAGAAATCAGACCCCTGTTCCGGCGACCAGAACAAAATTTCCAGGATGCAAAACCCATTCTGGCAGCCAGAGAAGAGTTTTCAGGGTGCAAAACCCTGTTACGGTGGTCAGAACAGAGTTCCCAGGGTTCAGACCTCCATTCCGGCAGCCAGATAAGAGTTCCCAGGGTGTAAAACCCTGTTCCAGTGGCCAGAAACGAGCCAAATGGGTCCAGATTCCCATTCTGGCGGCCAGAACAGAGCCAAAAGCATCCAGACCCCTGTTTCGGCAGCCAGAACAGAGCCAAAGGGGTCCAGACCCCCTTTCCGGCAGCCATAACTGTGCCAAAAGCATCCAGACCCCCGTTCCGGGAGCCATAACAGTGCCAAAAGCATCCAGACCCCAGTTCCAGCGGCCAGAACAGAGCCAAAGAGGTCCAGACCCCCGTTCCGGCGGCCAGAACAGAGCCAAAGGGGTCCAGACCCCCGTTCCAGTGGCCAGAACAGAGCCAAAAGCATCCAGACCCCCGTTACGGCAGCCAGAACAGAGCCAAAAGCATCCAGACCCCCATTCCAGCAGCCAGAACAGTGCCAAAAGCATCCAGACCCCCGTTCCGGCAGCCAGAACAGAGCCAAAGGGGTCCAGACCCCGTTCGGCAGCCAGAACAGAGCCAAAAGCATCCAGACCCCCGTTCCGGCAGCAGACAGCAACAGAGCCCAAAGGGGTCCAGACCCTGTTCCGGCAGCCAGAACAGAGCCAAATCATCCAGACCCCTGTTCCGCACCCAGAACAGCAGCCACCGAACAGAGGCCAAAGGGGACAGACCCAGATCCAGCGACCATAACAGTGCCAAAACCATCAAGACCCCGTTCCAGCAGCCCCAGAAAAGAGCCAAAAGCATCCAGACCCCCGTTCCGGCAGCCATAACAGTGCCAAAGATCCAAAAGCATCCAGACCCCTGTTCCAGCGGCTCAGAAGAGAGCCAAAGGGGTCCAGAACCCCGTTTTTCCGGTGGCCAGAACAGAGCCCAACAAGGAGTCCAGAACCCGTTCCAGTGGCAGAACGAGCCAAAAGCATCCAGACCCCTGTTCCGGCAGCCATAACAGTGCCAAAAGCATCCAGACCCCAGTTCCAGCGGCAGACCGAGCCAAATGGGTCCAAACCCCCGTTCCGGTGGCCACAGAACAGAGCCAAAGGAAGTCCAGACCACCGTTCCAGCAGAACAGAGCAAAAGCATCCAGACCCCGTCCGGCAGCCAGGAACAAAGAGCAAAAGCATCAGACCCCCATTCCGGCAGCCAAAACAGAAACCAAAAGCATCCAGACCCCCGTTCCGGCAGCCAGACCAGACCAAAAAATCGCGACCCCCGTTTCGGCAGCAATAACAGTGCCAAAGCATCCAGAACCCCGTTCCGGCAGCCAGCCAGACAGAACAGGCCAAAGGGGTCCAGACCCCCATTCGCGGCCAGCGAGCCAGAACAGAGCCAAAAGCATCCAGACCCCCTTCCAGCAGCCAGAACAGGCCAAAAGCATCCAGACCCCCTTCCGGCAGCCAGAGAACAGAGCCAAAAGGGGTCCAGACCGCCGTTCCGGCAGCCGCCATAACAGTGCCAAAGCATCCAGACCCCCGTTCGAAGGCAGCCAGAACAGAGCCAAAGGGGTCAGGACCCCTGTTCCGGCAGCCAGAACAGAGCCAAAAGGAGTCTTCAGACCCCGTTCGGCAGCACAGAACAGAGCCAAAAGCATCCAGACCCCCGTTCGGCAGCCAGGAACAGAGCAAAGGGGTCCAGACCCCTGTTCCGGCAGCCCAAAGAACAGAGCCAAAAGCAATCAACCCCCATTCCGGCAGCCAATAACAATGCCAAAAGCATCCAGACCCCAGTTCCGGCAGCCAGAACAGAAGCCAAAGGGGTCCAGGACCCCCGATCCATCGGCAGAACAGAGCCACAAAGCATCAGACCCCCGTTTCTGGCGCCGCACAGAGAACAGAGCCAAAAGCATCCAGATCCCGTTCCGGCAGCCATAAAAGTGCAAACATTTCAAGACCCTCGTTCCGCAGCCCAGAACAGAGCCAAAGCATCCGACTTGTCAGCAGCCAGAACAGAACAGCATCCGGAACCCCATTACGGCGCCAAAACAGACCAAAGGGGCCCAGACCGTTCGGCAGCCACAGCAGAGACAGCCCAAAAGCTACAAACCCGTCGGCAGCCATAAGTGCAAAAGAATCAGACCCCCGGTTCCCTTCATAATTTCTATTTCTATTACCCTTTATAATTTCTCTTTTTCTGCTCAAATGGGCTACTGTTCTTTTGACATAAAACACAATCAGGGCGATACAACACCGGGTGACTGCTCGTGAGTAAGTCACACTAACCATGTTATAGGGTGACATAAACTCCTTGTGGCGGCTGCTACGTAGCTAACGTGAAAGTTAACAGTGCAGCTGCCGCAAGCGATGTTAAATGCTTAAAGCGGCATTTTTAGCACTTCAGCTATCGCCGTTTTTCTATTGCCGCACTTTAAGCCAGCTATCAGCTGGCGTTTAAAGTGCGCCAGTGGAAAAAGGCGAGCAGATAGTGATGCTCCGAGAGCCGCTCACGGTGTTGGTGCATCGGCCTGAATGTTGGGCGGAGGAGTTTTATTGCTCAGAAAACCTACATTTATATGCAGAGTTATGCAAGATAATGGCATTTAATGGCATGTGTTCCAATACTCCACCAAATACTTATAACTGCACTTTAATGAATAAGCCTATTAAAGGAGAACTAAAGCTAAAATATAAATGCCCCTGCATGGATTCTATAAATGAGTCTAAATAAAATATATGTTAATTGTAATTGGTTACTATTTCTATCAAAATAGATTTTTTTGGTGCCATTTTTACAATAAACAGTTTTCAGGACATCATTCCTTACAACATGCTCAATGACTTCTGTAGCCTTATTCCTTCTCCCTCCAATAGGGATACCACCTTTCCCTTTAAAGAGAAAGTTCAGCGGAAAATATCATTATTTTTAAATTCTTAGTTTATATTATGCATACCTAGTTATTCTACATATTTTGAAAAATCAGTTGAATTTATACCCTGCCGTTGCCATTAGTGTGCTGACATTTTAGGTTCTGTAACAGTCATTTGTACTGATTGGCTGATGGATGGGTCAAACATGCTCAGATATCTCTACTGAGCAATGAATCACACCCGGCCTGGGTCAAGGGCAAGACCATAACTGTCTCTATTAGGGGTCCTGCAAACAGGAGTCAGTATTTCGGAAGCATTTATTTATACACAGACAAAATGCTGAATGGGCAGTTTAAGGTTATTAGAAAAAAATTGCTGTTTTTTCTTAAAAGTGCATATATTTGAACTGAACTTCCCCTTTAAGTTCAAACATAAATAAAATCGACATGCTGCAGTACATTAAATACATTCTGTATGGAGCTGCCGATCAGGAAATGCTATATTTATAAAGTAACATTATTAGCAAAATATGGTCATTAATTAACGTCCACAAGTGTTAGTTAATGACCATGAGGGTATTTAATAATACTGACCAAACTATTGCAATACCAGGCTTTAATTTCCAATCATGTTTAACAATATAGATTGATGATGTAATTATACTGTTATTCATGTTGCTATGCAATGATATACGGTAGTCCCTAAAATATTTTATGACTGCAGTGTTAGTCGATAACAATGCTTTATAAATACGCCCCATAGATTTCATACATTTTGCACGTTTTTCTATATAATACAATTTTCTTTTTTTTTTTAATGGGTTTAGTTTTTTTACATATGTTTTGTTGTTTTTTGCTAGAGATTGTGGGAAAATCAGACACAAAAATGCATTTTATCACTTAAGTATTTCTGTCCTCAATTCCATTGACTTAGGCTGAGGCCCAACTACAACGCACTAAATAGCGTGCGATAAAGCTTGCATTGTCAAACTCGAGTTTCGAGCCGAACTATTCGAATTCGAACGAATTTGGACTTTAATATTGAATGTTCGACCGTTCGAATGTGCGAGTAAAATGGCTATTATACCTATACGCGAGCATCGAATCCGCGAGAAAAGGGTCCATTAAAACTATATGCGAGCATCGAATCCGCGAGTAAAATGTACATGGTACCAGGCACGAACGACAGTCGAAAATAGCGTGAGTGAGAGTAAAATTGATTTCAATGTCCTGGATATTCAAACATGTTCCAGACCATTTCCCAGGTCCACAGCCATTTAATTAAGTTACCATTGATATTTTATTGTATTTCATTAGAACTTTCAAACTATTTGACTCCGTTTTTTGACTTTCAACTTTTGAATTCCATATAGTTCGAAACAACGGACCGAATTCAAAAGTTCGGCCATGTCTAGCGACAACAGACCATCTCTAGCGACAACAGAGTGTGAATGATCCCTAATAATAAGAGACTGGCGTCACACTCCAGACCCCCGTTCCGGCAGCCAGAACAGACCCAAAAGCATCCAGACCCCCGTTTCGGCAGCCATAACAGTGCCAAAAGAATCCAGACCCCCGTTCCCTTCTATAATTTCTATTTCTATTACCCTTTATAATTTCCTCTTTTCTGCTCAAATGGGCTACTGTTCTTTTTGACATAAAACACAATCAGGGCGATACACCACCGGGTGCACTGCTCCTGTTTTAGAGTTTAAGTCACACTAACCAATGTTATAGGGTGACATAAACTCCTTGTGGCGGCTGCTACGTAGCTAACGTGAAAGTTAACAGTGCAGCTGCCGCAAGCGATGTTAAATGCTTAAAGCGGCATTTTTTAGCACTTCAGCTATCTGCCGTTTTTCATGCTTAAAGCGGCATTTTTTAGCACTTCAGCTATCTGCCGTTTTTCTATTGCCGCACTTTGAATGCCAGCTATCAGCTGGCGTTTAAAGTGCGCCAGTGGAAAAACGGCAGATAGTGATGCTCCGAGAGCCGGAGCATCGAATCCGCGAGAAAAGGGTCCATTAAAACCTATATGCGAGCATCGAATCCGCGAGTAAAATGTACATGGTACCTAGGCACGAACGAGCTCGAAAATAGCGTGAGTGAGAGTAAAATTGATTTTCAAATGTCCTGGATATTCAAACATGTTCCCCAGACCATTTCCCAGGTCCCACAGCCATTTACATTAAGTTACCATTGATATTTTTTATTGTATTTCATTAGAACTTTTCGAACTATTTGACTCCGTTTTCGAACTTTCAAACTTTTGAACTTTCCATATAGTTCGAAAACGGACCGAACTTTCAAAAGTTCGGCCATGTCTAGCGACAACAGACCATCTCTAGCGACAACAGAGTGTGAATGATCCCTAACTAATAAGAGACCTGCTGTTCATCACTCTGTAATCAAAACCAAGCAGTCAGAAAAGCAAATGTGAACTGCACAAATCAGGAGTTATCAGGTGAAACTATCCACTAGTTAGGAATTTATTTACATTTTAGCTTTAAATAAAAATAATGTGTGCTTGTCATCATAGGCTTGTCATCATAGACAGTTGTTTCTACCAAGTAAACCTCCAGCTAGTATAATAAAGAAGACCCAGATGCATTTGCCTATTATTCTAGATACTATATCAAATTCTCATTAATGTAGTTCTGCTCCCAATTATGTACAACTGATAAAGTCTTGTTTTCTCAGGAAAAATATATTAATTGATTTTTATGCAAATGTATTTAGACATGTAAAGCGCTTGAATGAAATCATATGACACAATCCCATTTGTTCAAACAGATCTTAATGGGTATGCCATATGGCAGTGTGCCACGAAAGACTGTGCCTAGAAATGAAGAGAAAACAGCTATGGATTTCTCAGTTCTTTGGGACTTTGAGGTGAATCTTTGTTACGTTTTTATCTGCATTCTAACTAGTGTTGAGTCCCGGTTTCAAAACAAACCTGGTTTATTTTCAGAACTGCCAGTTTTAAAAATGTGGATCCAGCAAAAAGTTTAAAAGTCCAGAGGAAAGTTTAAAATTTTAATTATCAATATTAAAAAGTCAGGGCGAAAGTTGGAAAACAAATGAAAATTCAAAAAATTCAGGCAAAAAGTTGAAAATTGTGAGCAAAAAATTGTGCTTCAATTGGGTTTGAAATTTCAGTCATTTCCACAGAACCGTTGGCAGAATGGAAATCCAGTTTCATTAATCTCTATGGACTTGTACACATGCCCAATAGTGCTCACAACACAAATGTCTGGCTGGAAATCATGCATGCGTGTAGCTGTTCAGTTGGACGTTGTTCCTTGATCCAAATGATGCCCGACCAAATTATATTATTCGATAAGCAGATGTTTTTGTGCTGTATGCTTGGGCACTATCGGAGATGGGTGCAATGCTTAAGTCTAACAGCCACTGTCGTATTCAGAAATCCATATTCAATATTTATTTCTGCACCAACGCAGTTCTCTTACTCTCATTTTAAAAACAATTGTTATTATTTTAAAAACAAGGGTTATTGACTTTACTTAGAACACCTGAGGTAAGTGATGCAAATTAAGTTGTCTGGCCTGTTTAATAGCTTCATGCAGAAAACCAATTTCTGTCTGGAGTTCTGCTAAACGTCAATGCACTGCATGCCCTTGACCCTGTTTCAATAATTACTTGTGTGTGATGTTGTAGCAGAAATGTTGCCTTAAAAATATTAATGTTTATATAAACCATTTAACCTTCTGGACCTGCATTTTAAATCTTGTTTTTCAGGGTTATGCCAAATATTCTGTTCTCTTTTATGGATTTTACAACAACCAGCGAACAATTGGCTGGTTAAAATTCAGATTGCCATTGTCCTATTTTATGGTTGGAGTTGGGGTATTTGGATATAGCCTGATGGTTGTCATCAGAACGTGAGTATTATTAACATTATCCTTCTAAACACAAACAATCCTTCTAACCAGAATGTCAGTTTCTGGGATCGATATACCTCATTAACACCACATTGTATACAGTATATAGGGATGTCCAACCTGCAGACCTAGATGTTTGCAAACTACAACTGCCAGTAAACTCTAGTCTAGATGCATACTGCACATCTGGAGGGCCTCAGATTGGACATCCCTTTGATATCCAATAACTTTAGGGTAATTCATAATTTAGAAAACTTGAACATGGTAAGGAATTTACAAATACAAAAAAAGGATGATTTTTTAATGGGGAACTGTGGTCAAAAAAAGACTTTAGGTAAATTGATAGGAATTGCTCTCCTGAGAATTTTTATTCTCAATTTATTTTCATTGTTTATTTTGCATAGTTTTGAAGATATTTACATTTTTGTGTGTGATATGGCAGCTGCATCAACAGGTCCCCTGCACTTCCTGATTCCTGCTCTGCAACCATGTCAGTGAATGACAGTCAATCTGCCCTGTGTCTCCTCCTCCCCTTGCAGCCAACCTCCTCTTGCAAGCCCCCCTGGTCCCTCCCAATCATGGAACCCATGGACCCTCCATTTGCAGGCCCCCCTTGGCCCCTTCCCTTACAGTCCCATGTGGCCCATCCCACTCGCAAGTGCCTTAGCCCTGCCCACTCACAGATGCCTTTGCCCGCCCACCCGTGGGTTTCGTTGCCCTGCCCACTCGTGGATGCTGTGGCCCCCCCCCACTCATGGATGCCATGGCCCCTCGCACTCACGGTGGGCCACTCAGACCCCCCTACAGAAAACTGTGTGAAAGCAGCCTGTGAGTGAGAACTCTGCCTGAAAAGGCTGTTTTCACATAGTGAGATAGTAGGGCTGTAGATTCCCTTACCTTCTCTGTGGGGATCTTCACACAACAGGGAGGGGGAGGGACTTCCAATCTCCTGTCCTGTCACTGAAGTCTGAAGCTGTGCTCACGAGGTGGAGGAGCAGCCTTAGGAATGTTACAAGTCAGCCTCCCACCCATTAACTTTCTGGTCAGTAATTTCTTTATATCTTAGGCTGTGGAGCACGTAGAGAGGTGGTTGATGGCTTGTTTTAAAGGTAGGAAACTGTATTTTCACTTGTTTGGAGATCACAGTTCCCCTTTAACAGTACTGATCCTGCTTAATCTTACTTATAGTAATAGTCAATAGAGATGTTTTAAACCAGTGAGTTTCGTTCCGAATCCGGATTTTGAAATTTTTGAAAAGAAAAGCAAAACGAATAGAGGTCAATGGGAGCCAGGTATTCAATATCAAATAATCAATATCAAAAGAATCAGTATAGAATATTTGAAGTTTGATATAGAATATTTTAAGTTCCGAAAAGTTTTGATTTCAAAACCCTAATCCCATTATTCTATAAATGTTCTTATAGTTTAAAATGGTGCTAATTTTGCCCCAACCAATCAGAACTTATTTAACATTTGAAAGCTAACATCTGATTGGTTGGGGCAAAATTAGCACCATTTTAAACGATAAGAACTTTTATTGAATAACCCTAAATGTTTCCAGGAACAAAGGAAATATGAGTCACCCCTAAAACACTGACAGTATACTCATTCATTATTGGACAGGTCCACAGTTTTTTTTTAATAAATAATAGTCAGTAGGAGTAAGATAGATATTTAAATGAGTGAAAATAAATAAATAAAAGATATTAAATGTTAGGTGGGCCCCTAAACTTGTCCTGGTGGGCCCCTGGTCTCAGATTTCCTGGTGGGCCCCAACACCCCTGTCCGAGTATACTGTACATGCTTTTCAGTAGGAGGGTTAATACGCTTTCAATAATTTCAAAATGATGCGTATTGAACTGTTGTATCCAGTTAAATTATATATTTATTTATCTTAGGATGGCCAGTAATGCTAATGAAAACACAAGTGATGGCGATGACGGCAATTTCAATTTCAGCTTCAAAATGTTTACTAGCTGGGATTATCTGATCGGAAACCCAGAAACTGCAGATAACAAATTTGCATCAATAACTACTAGCTTTAAGGTATACACTCAATCCAATAATGGGGCTCATTTGGCAATTTCTGTACTGTATCTTTGGAAGACAAGATATTTTCATGGCACAATTGTGAATAACTAAAAAAGTTTTCCACCACTGTACATCAGTATTGTAGAAGGATGTTAATATGTGTCCAGTATCATAAGCTATCAGTCATAGGTGGAATTATGCATGCTGTTTACTGAAACTTGAAACAATCAAGCATGGTCCTAAGATTGCCCAAATAAGTAAATAAACAGATGAGTTCTTCATTAAAGGAGAACTAAACCCATTTTTTTATACTCCAGAATCTGAAAATAACCCCCTTAAAAACACCAATAAACTATAAAATGCCACTTTAGTAAACTCTGTTAAAGTAAATCAAAGCCTGTTAAGAACTGGATGAAGTATCTGTGTGTATGTGCAGTGTCGGACCACACCTCCTGACCTCAGTCACATGCTTCCTTGCTTTATCTGTCCTGTAAAAGGATTGGCTAGAGATTATTAATGGGTGTGACCAACTGTAACAAGTTTGTGCCATAGCAAAGGACTGAGCATGTGCAGAACATAATGGTCGTTGACCAAACTGTGTGATACTAGAATGCTGAGAAATAAAGCACAAACCATATGTTATTTAGGTAAATTTCCCAGCACCCGTATCAAAATGAGAGGTAAGACACAGATTACTGGTTTTATATCAAGTTGTCCAGACTTCTGGTTCAGTTTTGTTCTGCGGCTTTAGTTGTCCTTTAAGAACCTTGGCCTTCTGTTGCTATTTTAAATTGGTTGAAATCCTAGTTAGAATTTGTTTATATGAATCTTCCTTACCATGCAGCTATTTAACTAAAGGGCTTACAATAATTAAAAATGTACCCTTTTAGTACAGTATATTCTTGTCTGTAAAACTAATTTCTGTCAGAAAATGATGTCAGTCTTTTCCCCTCTCTTATTTGAGTGGAATACGAGAGGTCCAATTACTTACAGGGGCAGCTTCATCATATTTTCATTGATTCTTCCATACATCATCTAATAACAGGGAAGATAACTTGTCCTTCCTGCATTTTCTACTTACTGTGCTGTTACTTTTTTACAGCTTCAGATGGTCACATGTCAGTGCAAGAATTAATTTTGCTGGCAAGGGAATATTTGTTAGATTTTATTGTTTGGAGGATACATTCGTTGATACATTCATAGCTCCTGAATTTTTTAAATTATTTAATATTTCTCAAAATAATTGAGTAGCACACAGCTTGATTTATATTTTTACTTGTCAGTTAGTTAATAGTTACATTATAGAAAAAAAATTAATAAAAGCTTTTTCTTAGTATTAACCTTGAAAAATTGTATGATAAAATTTGATCATTAACTGACAAGGAGAGTGCAGTATAGTATTATAATATGCAAATAAGCACACCGATGGATTACCGTTGTTTTATCTTGCAGGAATCTATTGTAGATGAAGAAGAAAGCAAAAAAGATGAAAATATCCATCTTACTAGATTCCTTCGGGTTCTGGCCAATGTCATGATAATATGTTGCTTGTGTGGGAGTGGGTATCTAATTTACTTTGTGGTGAAGCGTTCTCAGACATTTTCTAAAATGCAGAATGTTGGATGGTATGAAAGAAACGAGGTATTATATCCCTATTGTGTAACGCAAGCCCTGGTTTCTAATGTATATAAGTAGCAGTTGCAGACATAAATAAAGAAAGTATAGGCTATTCAAAGTGAAATCTATAATTTTCTGCTCAGATAATGCTGGATGTAATTATGACTCACAGTTACATTCATTCTATTTCCTGAGAACAAATGTCCTAAAGCCATAAAAGAAACTACATGTCACAATAACCTTAGAAAGTGAAGTGTTTGTTATAAATGTATTGCATACACTGTCCTATTTAGCAGGTTGTGCTTTTAATATCATTAATAGGAAAGTCCTGCCTAAATTTTTTTAATGAAAAATCTTTGGGGATTTTACAGGTGGAGATTGTAATGTCTTTGTTGGGAATGTTTTGCCCTCCGTTGTTTGAAACAATTGCAAACTTAGAAGATTATCATCCTCGTGTGGCACTTAAGTGGCAGCTGGGAAGAATCTTTGCTCTGTTTCTTGGCAACCTGTACACTTTCCTTCTTGCTTTGATGGATGATGTTAATGAAAAGGTAAATGGAAGATTGCGCTTGTGATCTTTTTTGTACGCAATATCAATATCTTTCATTCTATCTATAATTCATGCATATCTACATGTTTTATTTTTCAAAGGCCATGGTGCTTCAAAGGAGAAAAGGTCCATATAAAACATGAGCTGTAGTTAGATTTTTGTACATGAGCTGTAGTTAGATTTTCATCTATAAAATAATTAGTTTAGTTAACAATAAAAGCATCACCATTATAAGTCAAAATGACACCCATTAGAAAAGGACTTCCACTAAAACTCTTTTAGCCAATCATCTAACTGTGCCCAATGCATTTGTTAAGTTTTTAAGGTGCTGCTACATCACCATGTCTCTCTAGAACTCTCCATCACTTCCAACCTGGCTTCCATAAACAAACAATATTGGTGGTTTACTGCTACCGCTTTAAGTAGATTCCTGTTATTTTAACAGTATTAACCAATGTCTCCAGAACTATTCACTTGAATTGCTACACATCTATACAGAAACTATTAAGGCCAATACACATGTTAGATAATTGTTGACTGAAATAGCCAAACATGTGCATGTGAAAATCTAATGTGTGTGTGGGCACCCTCGGGCATTTAGCCCGAAGGATCACTTACAGATGCCGGAGGAACAATCATATTACCCCACCCATAGAGTAGTACAGGATGCTCATCTAAGTGAGAAGCAGCCTGTCTGTATGGTGGGCTGGTGGTAAATCTAGGGGTATCCTTTATAGTTGTCTGTCCTTTACTACTTTAAACAATGTAATGCTAGTAAACAGAATCTGTTTACTTATAAGAAATAAAAGGGTTAGAATTCCAAAAGCAGGAAAATCTTTTGGGGGCTTATTTCATAAGAGGTGCAAAATTTTGATGTTAATTTGCAGCAACCAATTGGATGTTATTGAACCATAGTAGATCCATATAAAAAGGTATATTCTTAATGGTTGCTGAAAATTAACATTTTGCACCCCTTATTAAATAAGTCTGTATATGTTTTAAATGAATATTCTTATTTTTCTGTGTTATAGCTAGCTCGAGAAGATGTAATAAAGAATATTACACACTGGACTCTGCACAACTATTACAACATATCTTCCTCTGATAATGGGACAGATACTACCCCACCCCCGCTGCACCCAGCTGATGTTCCTCGAGGTCCATGCTGGGAAACCAATGTTGGGGTAGTAAGTAGAAATATTTTGCTTTAATTATAAGACAGACTGCATAACAAAAAAACATTAATCTACCATTTGCCAGCTGTGGTAGTGTGTTTGCAGTTTTATTTTCTTCAGTGATA
The DNA here is from genome assembly GCA_019447015.1 of Hymenochirus boettgeri. NCBI lineage: Eukaryota > Metazoa > Chordata > Amphibia > Anura > Pipidae > Hymenochirus > Hymenochirus boettgeri. The sequence goes on from CM033474.1 coordinate 97,917,047, forward strand.
TATATTTAATATAAGCTAGAATTAAAAAAAAATTAAAATTTGTGGACACCATTAATTACCATTATTATTTGCAATGCTTGTTTGGATGACAGTATCCCTTGCTGCGTAGGTTAATTTAATATGTAAATTTATATCTATCTAAGTATTTTTGACCTAAATACAGAATTGTTACTGTCGTGTAACTAGGGAAATGTTTGCTTTTTCTCTTCAGGAGTTTGTGCGATTGACAGTGTCCGATATACTTGTGACATATGTCACTATACTGGTTGGAGATTTCCTCCGTGCTTGTTTTGTCAGATTTATGAACTATTGCTGGTGCTGGGACCTGGAAGCAGGATTTGTAAGTAGGATTGTTTGCTTATTTAAATTGTAAAAACAGCTTGTTAATAATTCTAATATATTAAAACCACTAATTTATTTTCTTTCCTCAAATGTCTTTTGCAAGAATACTGCAGCTTTTTAAGTATGATCCATAAAACAATAAAAGTGCAGGCGATTCCTATAGTTAGTTAACTAAATTTTGATTGCAAGATTTTCGATTAAACTTTGTTTTCTTCATTAGGCATGGAACTGCAAGCTAAAAGCAAGCTAAAATATTAAAAACTTATATACACACAAGCTATGGCGTAACTACGCCACATGGTAAGAGGGCCCACCACAAGCTCACAACCTCCGCGATTAGCTGCTGTTTCTAAACTTATGAAGAAAACATACCCATGATCAGCTGATTAGAAGACCAGAACCGAACCAGAAGTTCAGGTCCAGTTTTTTAAACAGCTGATTGCGTGTATGTTTCTTTTATTCACGTGATCAGCTGTTTAAAAGACCGTACCTGAACCGAAACCGAACCAATCGCACGTATGTTTCCTTCATACACACGATCAGTTGTTTAAAAACAGCTGATCGTGGACCTATGGGGAAAGGGGTGGGTCAGGGGTCAGAGCTCCAATCTCGCTGGGGGCCTGGGCTACTGCAGTTATTGCCCTGCACACAAGTGAACATCAGACATACGGAGGGGACAGGATTGTAAAAAAATTCAAAGCTAGTCCAGGAAATATACTAGTTGCAAAGTTGTGAAATTAGTCCCATTTGATTATGCCAGCCTTTTCATCTATCCCTCTGTTATCTAGAAGGCAATGAGATGGGTAAGTTCACTATGTCTTATGCTGACTTGCTGAGAGATAAAAATTTTGTCTCTATTCAATAGTTCAAAAAGCAATAGCGCACACCAGTTTTATTCAACACACATGTAACGTTTCGGTGTCACATGACACCTTCATCAGACATCATAGCTCAGTGTTAAGGTGCTATTTGTAGTTGAAGTACTACTGCAACAATGCCATCTAGTGACCATTGCATGTGAAAAACCAGAAAAGGTTAAAAATATTTTGTATAAGACATCAGGTATTTGGATAAATACCTAGTAAAATTTAGATAAAATGCATGGATAAAACATTGTCAATCAAGTATAAAGTGCTAGCGAAGAAAAGTGCATTGTGTATATAAAGTGCCAAGTGATAATATTAAAATCTGTGGTGATATTGAAAAATATATAAGATACCAATTGAATACATGTTAAAATGGTCATAAATGCTAATTGATTAATACAAGGCACAATATGATCTTAAACGGAGATACAGTATTAGGCATAATCTTCAAAGAAATTGAGCTAAAAAGATTAAACAGACACTGTTATATTTAAAACTGGTACTAATGTTGTTAAAAATATTTACTATAAACAGTATAGCAGAGGGGGGATTTATCACAAAAAACATCTCAGTCCCAAATTGGTATTAAGTCCTTTCGGCTGTAAAGTGCTCAAGGTATATATCCAATAGGATTCCTTTCTTAATAGTAAGTTATTACGGTCTCCACCTCTACTTGGTATGAGGCTATGGTCAATGACCATCCCCCCCCTGAGATTGGTGAATTGGTGTTTTGCTTCAATGAAATGTGCAGCTATGGGTGTAATTTTGGTTCCAGTTTTAAGTCTTTCAGTGGCCAGTCTTATGTCACTTCTGTGTCTCTGGAATCTTTTTTTGAAAGGTCCAGTTGTTTTCCCTATTTACAGAGCAGGGACATTTGAGTAGATACAGACAGTATTCTGTGTTGCATGTGTAGTAATCTGAAATATTGTAGGATTTTCCAGTCCAGGGATGGGTGAAAGCACCTGTGATCAATGAATTACAAATGTTGCAGTTATAACAATGATAGCAACCAGTTTTTCTAGAGAATTTATATGGGGTTTTTTTTGTATTTATTCACAGGGTCAGCTTGTATCAATCTGGATTGCATACTCTGTCCCTCCTTATATTTATACTTGACAATGTTTTTTATCCATGCACCAGTTTGAAATACCTGATGGCTTATACAAAATATTTTTAACCTTTTCTGGTTTTTCACATGCAATGGTCACTAGATGGCATTGTTGCATTAGTACTTCACCTATAAATAGCACCTTTACACTGAGCACTTTATGATGTCTGATGAAGGTGTCATGTGACACCGAAACGTTACATGTGTGTTGATTAAACACTGTTTGGATTTTTCACGAAAGACTGGTGTGCGCTACTGCTTTTTGAACTATTGGATATTAGTCACTGGCTGTGACCTGGTAGTAGCACCCAGCACCTACATCTATATTTACAGCAGTGTGGGAGGCTCTCTTTCTTTTGTCTCTATTCAGGTTAAATTTAAATGTATTACATTTCAGTGTTAGTTTGTATTCCCATTCTTTCTGGTCTCTCTGTATCCTAAAGTTTACCATCAGCATGTTGACTTTAAGGTCAGAAGAAATGGTCTGGCACTGGGAGATCCATTTTTGCTGGCAGGGTGATGTGCCACTATATGATGGGGTAATTAAGGTTTTGTTGGTGGTATGTTAATACTAGTATTTTGTATTTATGAAGGTCATTCCTCAAGATACAGGCTGCTTTGTGGATTTTGAGGTCTATTGTGTGTGTACCATAGGACAAATTTCTTACTTAGATCCAGCAGGTGGTTATCCCTGTCTGCTGTGTCAGAACAGATGTGATTATATTGTATTGCCTAATAGGCAGTCTCCATGGGAACAAGTAAAGTTCCTCCACAAAAACAAAATAATTATGTGTAAGGAGGAAGTATACTACTTGCTTGACTGGGTTTGCTGGTAGGTTGTGTTGTGTGTGAGGTACATGTGGCATAATCAAATTGGACTAATTTACACCTTTGCAACTAGTTTATTTCCTGGGCTAGCTTGAAAATTTGATGATACCATCTACTCTGTATCTGTTTAATTAATCTTTCTCATTTCAATTTCACTGTACTTGTTTATATATACATTTTTATTTGCTGTATAGTGCCATGCCTAATGAAGGGAGCTAAGTTTTCTTGAACGCTTTCATTCAATATTTAATTTGCCAACTTTAGATATAGCTCATTTCTACAAACCCTTACTTCTAGTATATATGATTCACTGCGTGAACTTTACTATAGTCAGTGTAGTCATGTCTTGTTCATCATACTGTAGGCTCTTCTAAAAGCTGGTCACTGTGTGTCCCCAAATGCGACTCCCCCTACAAGGAACACTTGGGGTTATTCAATAAAAGTTCTTATCGTTTAAAATGATGCTAATTTTGCCCAACCAATCAGATGTTAGCTTTCAAATTTTACATATATTCTGATTGGTTGGGGCAAAATTAGCACCATTTTAAACAATAAGAACTTTAATTGAATCTCCCTGAATGTATCTCAAAAAAAATAGAATAAATGCACAGATTAACAGGGAGATTAAAAAAAAAGTTCTTATCATTTAAAATGAGGCTAATTTTGCTCCAATCAATTAGATCTTATTTAACATTTGAAAAGTAACATCTGATTGGTTGGGGCAAAATTAGCATCATTTTCAATGATAGGAACTTTTATTGAATTACCCTGTAAGTGGTTAAAATGGAAAGTTTTCATCTACTGTATTGGATTTATGGCCCTTCTCCAAGTATTGTTTATCTTTTTGCAGCTATTGATATGGTACTGAAATATTCATCTTCTGCCTGCAAAATTGATTTACTAGACTTCTAGAAGATTTTTCCATTTTCCCATTACTTCAAACCGCAAAAGTCAGCAGTTTTACTTTATCACTTGGAAGCAAACATGCTGCTCCTTTATATAAACGTATCTTTGTATTTATATATATAAAAAAAAAAAAATCCTGGTATAACATATAATTTAGATGTGACTCCTACCAATCAGATTATACATTGCATTTTCTTTTGACATAAAGGCCTGCTTCCATTCTGTGGTTAAAGAGATAAAATGCTGAATTTCTAAGGCCAGCAGGTTATTTTATACAAAGAATTCTGTTGATGGAAATATTTCAGGCATTAAGGATGATTTCACTGCTTTAGCAATAATGTGCTTTTTTAATGGGTGTCACACATACAATGCTTCTCTGGTATGCATAGAAAAAGAAATTTAAATTCAATTCTATTTTCTCCACAACAGATTCTGATTTAAAATATATTTCAGACCTGATCTCCTTGTGTTTGAGAACCTTACTGAGCAATATCTGTTGTATTCAATTAGATCAACTGGACCTGAAGTTTAGTTCTTAAAGACATTTTGCTAGTCATCCAACTGGCTTTCTCAATTCAGAATGACTTGTAAAAGAATCTGTGGCAATTATGTACCCTGGAAAATCCCAATTAGCATATCACAGCCAGGTTTTAAGGGCGTGCTTGCATAGTGACTAAGAGGTGTTATAGGAACGCCCAGAGTATGCAATCCCGTCCTTAACACCTGGCTGTGATATGCTGGTTGGGATTTTCCAGGGTACATAATTGCCACAGATTCTTGTACAAGTCATTCTGAATTGAGAAAGCCAGTCGGATGACTAGCGAAAATGTCTTCAAGAACTAAACTTAAAGTCCAGTTGATCTAATTGAATACAACAGATATACCATGACCTGGATGAATGAGAACATTCACAAGCTTACTGAGCAATAATTATGCAGCAATACCATCAGGTCATTTCACCTTTCAACCCATTTCTAACTTGCTTGGCTTTTATGAGGAAGTAAGTAGAAATTTAGACTCTGGCATAGCAGTAGATGTAGTATACTTGGGTTTTACAAAGGCTTTTGATACAGTCCCCCATAAATGACTAATGTATAAGCTGAAGTCTGTTGGTCTGGGAAGTCACATTTGTACATGGATAGAAAATTGGTTAATGAATAGAATGCAGAGAGTAGTTGTTAATGGGGCTGCATCATTATGGACTAAAGTGCTAAGTGGGGTGCCATAGGGTTCTGTGTTGGAGCCGCTTCTATTTAATCTATTTATTAATGATTTGGAAGTGGGAATTGTCAGCAAGGTTTCTGTGTTTGCTGACAACACAAAACTTTGTCGACCATTAAAAACTTCAGATTGCAGGTGGATCTAGATAGATTGTCACATTGGGCTGCTAAGTGGCAAATGAGATTCAATGTTGATAAATGTAAGGTGTTGCATTTTGGACTTAAAAATACTTGTGCTACTTATACTATAAATGGCTCTATGTTAAGTGAATCCCTGTTTGAAAGGGATCTTGGAGTTTTGGTGGATAACAAACTTAAAGTTAGAAAGCAGTGCCAGGCGACAACAGCCAGAGCCAGCATGGCATTGTCTTGTATAAAGGGAGGTATGGATTCAAGGGAGGAAAATGTAACTCTCCCTCTTTACAAAGCATTGGTAAGGCTTTATTTGCAATATGCAGTGCAATTTTGGAATCCTCTGTACAAAAAGGACATCTTTGAAATGGAAAGGGTTCAGAGAAGGGCAACTAAATTAATAAGGGGATTGGGGGAGCTTGAATATGAAGAGAGACTGGAAAAGTTACACTTATGTACGTTTCAGAAAAGGCGCTTGTGTGGGGATATGATTACTGTGTATAAATACATTAACAGGCCATACAATAAACTATCTGGGGCATTGTTCACCAATAGAACATGTCAGAGGACACAAGGACATCCCTTAAGAATTGAAGAAAAAAGGTTTAGGCTTCAAGTTCGGAAAGGGTTTTTCACTGTGAGAACGGTAAAGCTATGGAACTGTCTTCCAGTGGACGTTGTTATGGCAGGTTCATTGGTCAGTTAAAAAAAAAAGCTGGATGAGTTTCTGCAAACAAGGAATGTTGCAAGTTACTGGTATTGATACATAAAGTAGAGTTGATCTAGGGAAATTTCCGATTGCCACTTGGAGTCAGGAAGGAATTTTTTCCCCCTTCATGAATTTGGTGGTTTTTTTTGCCTTCCTCTGGAAATGAGGATATTGCTAGATGAGTTGTACTGGATGGACGTATGTCTCTTTTCAACCTCAAATACTATAAACTATAAACTATAGTACCCTTAAAGGCTGAACCAATTCAAAAGTAATGATGTAAATGTATCTTCTGTAGATATCCCACCATTTTATGAACTTCTAGGACAAACCCTAATAACTCCCCCTAATTTTATAAGAGGTAGGCTCAAGGATTCCTTCTTCCTGTTCTGATTTCATTAAAATGTAATTAGCTTTAGAAGTTAATAAAAAGTAACAAAACTGGTATAAAGGTGATACCTTTATTGACTAACTAAGATAATCATAGCAAGTTTTCACAACATTTAATTCTTAATTTTTCAATCTGAAAAAGGAACTAAAATGTTCTGGATGCTTGCTATGATTACCTTAGTTAGCCAATAAAGGTATCACCTTTATACCAGTTTTGTTACTTTTTATTTGCATTTTGACTGGCTAGAACAGTACATCACCTTAAGAATTTGCAGGGAAGGATTCAATGTGTATGTGTCACTTTCTGTATTACGGTACCCTATAAATAAATACAATATGAAGCTTTGTCTTTGAACTACTTACCATTTTTTGCCTGAGCAAGGGGACTTTGATTATCCCTGAAATGTTGCCATGTATCACAGATGGTGATGAAATAAAATTTTATCTGCATGAATTAAATCTTGGATGTTGTGTCTTTGAACATTTGTATACAATTGTATGGACTCCTATTACAGCTGCACCAGGTCATATACTTTATGAGCCTTTCATAAGGGGTGTGCAGTATTTCTAGTATATTTTGTATATATATATATATATAGAGAGAGAGAGAGAGAGAGAGAGAGAGAGAGAGAGAGAGAGAGAGAAAACAGATTCTCACCGCACACCTGTTCTATTGCTCTCACCTGGTGCTAGTGTATAGGAGTGTAGCTGAATGACTCCCTTATATGTATAAACCACCAGATATACACCGCACACAGGATTTTAATGCTTCAATTCCTTTATTCAGCCCATCAGTAGTGTACTACGTTTCAGGGATAGCAATCCCCTTCGTCAGGTACAAAAAATAATGACTGACCAATCACATGCTGACCAATATTCAAAACTACATATACCCTCCCCACAGGAACTGACATCATACCCCAATTAATAACTTAACCTCTAGTTATCCATTAGTTTGTTATCCTTAATTAAGCCTTAAATTACCTGTTGATTTTACAATTCATATACATATACTTAGGGAAAACAGATATGGTTTAAACGCATACTCATATCAGATCTGAGTACATATTCATCTCAAAAAGTGTTAAAGTTTGTAGTCCTTATTCAGCCACATTGGGTACAGGCTCTTAAGTTGGTGAATCCACCATACCTCACGTTTTTTTTAAAAAAGACAACAATCTCCTTCCCTACATGGATTAGACACCACTTACAATACTCTGAATTTAAGTTCACTATCCGTGTGGCCCACCTCCACATAATGCTTTGGTACCGGTAATTTTGTATCCTTCTTTCGGATTCTAAAACGGTGTTGGGAAATACGAGATTTTATAATTTTGGTGGTCTCCCCTACATAACACATATACCATATATGTCGACTCACATTAACAGTCCCTATGGCAATATTCCTTGCCCGTACTAGGATGTTTGAATACGGGACCTTTCTCCATGAACTTGCATTCGGCACAGTACAGACAGGGATACATTCCGGGCTTTTGTTTGCCAAGGAATGTAGGTCTGTCCGTGCCTTCCCATTTGTAAATTCATCTGACTAAACTGTTGCCCACCGTGTACCCTTTACGATAGGATATCAATGTTAAGTTCTTGAATTCCTCAGGCATATTCCTCCTGGATATGCCTGAGATAGCATATACCAATTCCTTCATATAGCTTCACCTATAAGATTACTCCTCTTCACAAAGTCCATAATAAATGGTATCCTTTTTTGTTGTACTCTACGCTTAGTTCTCTCCTTCCCAGCCCTCTTAACTGCCACATCCATTATCTCTTTAGGATAATCCCTTTTCAAAAACTTATCATACATTTGATTAATTTGTCTTTCCTGGGTCCCTAGATCACTCACGATCCTGTTGACCCTTTTAAATTGAATGATAGGAACAGATTTTTTGACATGAGAGGGGTGAAAACTCCCATATGCCAAAATCTGATTCCTATCTGTTGGCTTCGTTAACAACTCTGTTTTGAAGCCCTCCTCCCCCATCGTAATCCTCACATCTACACATCTGTGTATCACTGCATTCCACTGAAAAACTGATATTCGAGTGTATAGAGTTCACCTGCTCATGGAACCGATGTAAGGACTCAATGCTGCCCCGCCATCTGTTTTCCCTAAGTATATGTATATGAATTGTAAAATCAACAGGTAATTTAAGGGTTAATTAAGGATAACAAACTAATGGATAACTAGGGGTTAAGTAATTAATTGGGGTATGATGTCAGTTCCTGTGGGGAGGGTATATGTAGTTTTGAATCTTGATCAGCATAGCCATTATATTTTGTACCTTAACGAAGGGGATTGCTATCCCCGAAACTTAGTATGCTACTGATGGGCTGAATAAAGGAATTGAAGCATTAAAATCCTGTGTGTGGTGTATATCTAGTGGTATATATATATATATATATATATATATATATATATATAGACAAATTTGTGCAGCACTCGTAGAATGTTTTATTTCTTGTAAATCATCATATCAAGATAAAAGGCGATGTTTCGGTAACATCCATTACCTTTCTCAAGCCATATTATATATATATATACACAAACACTCCATTTATATATACACAAACACTCCATTTTACATGTTTTAGCCATCTTGCTGGCCGTCATCAGGATGTGATGTCATACAGGTAAAAACTACTATTAAAGGTGAGTACTCACCCCCTTCTATATCCACAACTATCAAAGTGCCAGAGCTGTCCAGGTGGTGAAGAATTCTTCTAGTTAAGTGCTGGAGTTCCAAAGTGCGACTACAAAAGTGCTATATACTGAATAAAACATAAATACTAAAATATTACTAATACATTCGTTTTTATTCTATTATTAATAATTTAATTTTTAATGTTTTATTCAGGAAATAGCATGGAGCACTTTTGCAGTGGCACTTTGGAACTCCAGCACTTAAATATATTCTTGTGGATATAGAGATCCGTCCCAAAATGCAGAGCAAGGGAAGGGACACACCTGAATGGGGCGGGTAATCACCTTTAATAGTAGTTTTACATCACTTCCTGATGACGGTCAGCAAGATGGCTGATACGCATAGAATGTGTGTTTGCCTCATATGTCTACTTTTATACATATATATAAATACACAACTAATCATTTTTGTTTTCCACACAGCCTTCTTATGCAGAATTTGATATCAGTGGCAATGTATTAGGACTGGTCTTCAATCAAGGAATGATATGGTAATTAAATCTGAAAGTAAAACCTTTCATGATTTGGCTAAAGTAAAGTAGGTCCATGAAAATTAGAGATATATTGGTATATAGAGAATATAGACATATAGAAAAAATAATAGTATTGTAAATGTAAAATATTCTTAATTTCAACAATTAAATATTTAGACAAACATTAAATTCTTGGGATTATTTTTGTCAGCAAAGATGTTATAAAATATCTTTACTCTTACCCTTGAACCTCATAATACAAGCCACACAATAAAGACTGTCAGTGCCTGAAATTGCATGAAACTAATTATAAGGGGAACCAAGTACAGTCATTGATTGCATGAGCATGTAGATGGATTCATTGTCATTTGACAGCTGACTGATATAGATTATTTTCTTAATAGTCAATGGTAGGATGTTACAGGAAAGACTTGTATGAATTAGTCAAAGATTCATAATTATCACAAGCATAGTTTGTATTTTATTTTGCCCTCCATCTTTCTAGTAATATATGCATATAATAATCAGTACACTACATCATTACAGATCTTTAATAGTTGACATATAAAAGTCATAGAGCTCTTTTCTGTCTTCACCGAGGGTAATACGAAAAGTTCAAGAACTCGGAATTTATTTCCTAATTTACACTGTGGAAAAGATCTTTTCAGAACAATGGTAAATCATGCATTTTGCACAAGAGCTTTAAAATAAAAACAAGAGCCAAAATCCCACCCCCCCTTCATTAGCTGTACCCAAGGTGAGGACCTAAGTATGTCCTTATCTCTAGGAGTACAGATGGTGGTTTGAATATTTCTAGATTTTTAATTTCATTATGGAAAATAGCTGGATATTCCAAACAGTCAGCAATAAAACACACCCAACCATAGGTGGCACATCCATTAAACTGCGGGGAGGAGACAGGTTAGAGAAGTGCTCAGGTTAGAGAGAGGAGACAGGTTAGGGGGAGGGGTATTTTATATTTAGTTCTCCTTTAAAAAGTTTGGCATTCACTAAAAGTCCCAATGTGTAGTGTTAAAAAAAATCCTTACCTTACTCCACTGCTCCAATTGCTTCTGCTGCAGTGCCTGTTCAAAGTTCAGGAAACTGAAGAGTAGGAGCTGTACTGTATGTGTGTCATCCAGTCCCTGTTTCAGCCTTATCCTCAGTAAGGACTGTGACATGTGCAGGGGAGCCCTTTCACCTCCCTCCCTCCCTCTGGATTCCTCTTTGCTGCCTGGTGCCCTACCTCTAAAAACTTTAAATATATTGTAGAATGCCTTAGCCTGCCCCCAACTACCAGGTTCATTTGTTAAAAAAGCAGCAGAACTCTACTTACACTACTTTGTTCCCCTAGCACTCTGCATTGCCGGCAGCCGGGCCTGTGATTGGCTGCCTTTCAGCCAATCACAGATGCGGCTGCTGTTTTAGCCCCTGCTTGCAACTTCCGGCAAGCAGAGGGCTGGAAACAGAGCGCCAGGGGAACAAAGTTAATGCAAGTAAGTTGCAAGAGTTCTGTTTCTTTTTTATCTAATGAGCTGGCAGTTGGGGGTTGGCTAGATTGTCCTACAATATATTTTTTTAAAACAATTTGCAGGTGGACATGCCCTTTAAGACGAGGAGAAAAGAAGTTTCATCTTCAGGTTAGGAAAGGTTTCTTTACAGTAACAACTGTGGAACCATCTTCCAGCAGATGTGGTAATGGCAAGTTCATTGAATATCTTCAAAAGTAGGCTGGATAAGTTTCTAAAATTAAGAAATATTAATAATTATTAGTATTAATACAGATACCGTAGTTTTTTGTGTGGGTGTAAAGGTTGGTCTAGATGGATGGATGTTTTTATTCAACCTTAATTACTATGTTACTATGTAACTTATATTTCTTTGCTCAGTTCCAACTCAGAACTGATGGTTCAAAAGATCTGCCAGAACTCTTGGAACTCTTGGATTTTTTGTATTGAGGAATTTTTCCAGGATTCTCAATAATTATCAAACTTTCGAAATCGAATGTTATAAAATTTTAAAATTTTATAAAAAAAACCTTCTGAATATGTGAACATTTGATTCTTAATATGGGAGAAATAGCACATATGCCAGCCCTCGATTTCGAATATTTTAAAATTACCGAAAAAGTGATGGGGAAACTCAACAATAGCTTGCGAGGGAAGAAAATTTGTTTATTAAATGTTTTCATTATATGTACATGTTCCCTTAAACCATTTCCCAAGTCTCTGAGCCATTTACACTGGCTTACTTTTGTAACTTCCTATTGACTTTTATGGGTCAGTTTTCGGAATTTCGAACTTTTTTAAAAATCAGAAAATTAATTTTCAGAATGGAAATCTTATAGTTTACAATTTGTTTTTTTTTTTTTGTGGCCAACAGAGAAGGAAAACAGCTTTGCTGCAATAGAAAAACTCAGCAAGCCAAGAGGCATTTATATTAAACAGCAGTTTATGGTATTTCTATTTGTTTTTAATTAGCTGTGGGAATTACAAATCCTGTCTTGTATTGCTCAGAAAAAATAAAAATCATTTAGTGGAGGTTTTACGGTTATCATTTGTTATTGAACAGAGAGGTACTTCCTGCCAGCATATAATCTATTAAAGGCTAAATCTATAAAGTCCAGTTTCAAAATGAAACTACTACAGGTAAATCTCCCTCCAAACCCTAAATGGTAATAGTTTGAGTAAATCCTGCACAATGTCCTGTTTCCCTGTTTCTGCTTCCTGGTTCTTCCAGTTAGCAACTGTTGTTATGGGTTTGACAGTTGATATCACCAGCAGACTGAATGTTAATCCCCTGTCGGCCTCTTCTGAGCATGCCCAGGATCAGTACAGGTTTCTAAATTGCTCAGTTTCCATTAGGCCTCCAGAAGCATAGCAGGCATACAGTAATGAATTCATAGGACAAAGTATGATATATCAACATATTTTAAAAATGCCATTTTTCTAAAGATGTTTATGAGGGTGGAGTTGTCCTTTAAGTAACCGCCCCAGATTTAAATACAATGTATATTGTTTTCTGGCCAAACCTAGATTTTGAGTAATGATTCATTTTACCTCTGAGTTTTCTGTTGTTGGGCATTTTCCCAATCTTGAATTATGGATTTTTTAAAATTGATTTAGTTCATTTAAAACTAATATTTTATTCTTGAAATTTTTACAGGATGGGCTCATTCTACGCACCTGGACTAATTGGGATAATGGTTCTCCGTTTGCTTACCTCTATGTATTTCAGTGCTGGGCGGTAATGAGCAGTAATGTACCTCATGAACGTGTATTTAAAGCTTCTAAATCAAATAACTTCTACATGGGATACTTTTGCTTATCCTTTTCTGAGCCTCCTTCCTGTGGCCTACAAATCATGTCTCTCCACCGTCCTTTGACTGTGGACCCTTTAGGTACAGTACAAAATATAAATAATATATAAAGAATTTAATTTTTTAATAAAAGGTGCAAAAATGTTCCTGGATGAACTTGTCTCAGACAATCTTTCAGAAAACATTTGCTAATATCTGATAGGCTGCTATAACTTGGGGAAAAGATACGCAACCCAATGCAAATCTCGTTAACTTGGATTTTAGGGCCTGCAAATCTTTTTGGAAATAGCGTAGCACTCCCAATGCAGTTCCCTAAAGTAGTTGTAGCAAAAACCTAATGGGGGATTGTATGGGGACGTTTAAAGCAGTGCAAAACCTGTCTTACCTTTCTGTGATCCCATGATGCAATACCAGACATAATCACGTATTGTAAAGCAAGACCGCATAAAGGTAAGAAGCGTGGTAAGAAGCGTATTTTTGCTATATTGGATCTGCCGGTTTACCTATTATTGTATTCTACCTTCTGCTTTTTTTTTCTAAAGTACTGTCTGATTTGTTTCTTTTCTGATTCCTATTTAAACTTCACAAACTTACTTGTCAGTTTGCCAGCAGATACCGGATAGTATTAACCTAAAGCCTAAGCAAAATTGAGTTTCAAATTGGTGATAAAATGAGAAAATAATTCTTCCTCTTCTTTACTGTTTTGTCTTTTTGTCCCATGAATGTTAATCTAATGGGGTAATGCAGTAAAGGCTGTTATCAAAGTGTAAAACCCACGCTACCCAATGTAATATTGTGTTAGCATGGGCTTCGCATTTAATTAGCAGGGCCTGTGCCATTTCCATTAACACCCGATGCAAACTATGTAGCTCAATATTTAATGTTTCCTGAATGGATGTGTAAGTTAACGCAGGGAAGAGGGAAGAAAATTTGTTTTTGAAATGTTTTCATTATATGTACATGTTCCCTTAAACCATTTCCCAGGTCCCTGAGCCATTTACACTGGCTTCTTTTTGTAACTTCCCATTGACTTTTATGGGTCAGTTTTTTTTTAAAAAATCAGAAAATTAATTTTCAGAATGGAAATCTTATAGTTTACAAATTGTCCGCCCATGGCCTGGAAGATTGGATGCACGCATAGGTCCATTTTGTACATAGGTCCACTAAAAATATCTCAGATTGGCTCGGCTCTTTATTCCAGATTTAAGTAAATATGAGTTAAAAGTAAGAGTTAAGATGTCCAACAGAACCCAAAGTACTTTACCTTAGAATGAAGGGGAGAATTTGTCCTAGGTAGAATTTAAATCCAGTGCTGCAAGATATCAATGCTACCCGATGAGTTATGGTGCTGCCTGGTTTACAGTTATTATTGATTATAAAATTAACAAGAGGGTTGATAAGACTTTGCACCATTTTCCCATGGCCTCATGGTATTTCAGGTGATCCCTGATCTGCAGTGGATGAATAAATATTAGCTACCAATCCTTAGCTTTATATTAAAACACCATGAAATTATACAGATTTATGTATGTGCATATATTTAAGTAAATAATAAAATACCAAGAAGCCTTGCTAATCATTATGGTGGGCTTTATATCTGTAGACTTGACCAAAATAGCTGTGCATAAAACATGCACATAGAAATGAAGTCTTGCAGCAGGAAAAATAAATAAAAGGAACATATAAACAGATAATCTGAACCAGTAGCACAACTGGGGTCCGTTTACATTGCAATTAACTTTATTTGTAAAGTAAAACTTTATGATTGTTTCTAACAATTGAAATTAATGATGATTTGTGTTTGTGGCCAACAGAGAAGGAAAACAGCTTTGCTGCAATAGAAAAACTCAGCAAGCCAAGAGGCATTTATATTAAACAGCAGTTTATTGGTATTTCTATTTTGTTTTTAATTAGCTGTGGGAATTACAAAATCCTGTCTTGTATTGCTCAGAAAAATAAATAAAATCATTTAGTGGAGGTTTTACGGTTATCATTTGTTATTGAACAGAGAGGTACTTCCTGCCAGCATATAATCTATTAAAGGGCTAAATCTATAAAGTCCAGTTTCAAAATGAAAACTTACATACAGGTAAATCTCCCTCCAAAACCCTAAATGGTAATAGTTTGACCTGAAATCCTGCACAATGTCCTGTTTCCCCTGTTTCTGCTTCCTGGTTCTTCCAGTTAGCAACTGTTTGTTATGGGTTTGACAGTTGATATCACAGCCAATGACTGAATGTTAATCCCCTGTCGGCCTCTTCTGAGCATGCCCAGGCTCAGTACAGGTTTCTAAATTGCTCAGTTTCCATTAGGCCTCCAGAAGCATAGCAGGCATACAGTAATGAATTCATAGGACAAAGTATGATATATCAACATATTTTAAAAAGGCCATTTTTTCTAAAGATGTTCTTATGAGGGTGGAGTTGTCCTTTAAGTAACCTGCCCCAGATTTAAATACATAATGTATATTGTTTTCTGTCCCAAACCCTAGATTTTGAGTATATGATTCATTTTACCTCTGAGTTTTCTGTTGTTTGGGCATTTTCCCAATCTTGAATTATGGATTTTTTAAAATTGATTTAGTTAATTTAAAACTAATATTTTATTCTTTGAAATTTTTACAGGATGGGCTCATTCTACGCACCTGGACTAATTGGGATAAATGTTCTCCGTTTGCTTACCTCTATGTATTTCCAGTGCTGGGCGGTAATGAGCAGTAATGTACCTCATGAACGTGTATTTAAAGCTTCTAAATCAAATAACTTCTACATGGGATTACTTTTGCTTATCCTTTTTCTGAGCCTCCTTCCTGTGGCCTACACAATCATGTCTCTCCCACCGTCCTTTGACTGTGGACCATTTAGGTACAGTACAAAATATAAATAAATATATAAAGAATTTAATTTTTTAATAAAAGGTGCAAAAATGTTCCTGAGCTGATAACTTGTCTCAGACAATCTTTCAGAAAACATTTGCTAATATCTGATAGGCTGCTAATAACTTGGGGAAAAGATACGCAACCCAATGCAATATCTCGTTAACTTGGATTTTAGGGCACTGCAAATCTTTTTTAGAAATAGCGTAGCACTCCCAATGCAGTTCCCCTAAAGTAGCTTGTAGCACAAAACCTAATGGGGGATTGTATGGGGACGTTAAAGCAGTGCAAAACCTGTCTTACCTTTCTGTGATCCCATGATGCAATACCAGACATAATCACGTATTGTAAAGCAAGACCGCATAAAGGTAAGAAGCGTGGTAAGAAGCGTATTTTTGCTATATTGGATCTGCCGGTTTACCTATTATTGTATTCTACCTTCTGCTTTTTTTTTCTAAAGTACTGTCTGATTTGTTTTTTCTTGTCTGATTCCTTTAAACTTCACAAACTTACTTGTCATTTGCCAGCAGATACCGGATAGTATGAACTAAAGCCTAAGCAAAATTGAGTTTCAAATTGGTGATAAAATGAGAAAATAATTCTTCCTCTTCTTTACTGTTTTTGTCTTTTTGTCCCATGAATGTTAATCTAATGGGGTAATGCAGTAAAGGCTGTTATCAAAGTGTAAAACCCACGCTACCCATGTAATATTGTGTTAGCATGGGCTTCGCATTTAATTAGCAGGGCCTGTGCCATTTCCTTAACACCCGATGCAAACTATGTAGCCTCAATATTTAATGTTTCCTGAATGGATGTGTAAGTTAACGCAGGGAAGAGGGAAAAAATTTGTTTTTGAAATGTTTTCATTATATGTACATGTTCCCTTAAATCATTCCCAGGTCCCTGAGCCATTTACACTGGCTTCTTTTTGTAACTTCCCATTGACTTTTATGGGTCAGTTTTTTTTTAAAAAATCAGAAAATTAATTTTCAGAATGAAATCTTATAGTTTACAAATTGTCCGCCCATGGCCTGGAAGATTGGATCCACGCATAGGCCATTTTGTACATAGGTCCACTAAAAATATCTCAGATCGCTCGGCTCTTTATTCCAGATTTAAGTAAATATGAGTTAAAAGTAAGAGTTAAGATGTCCAACAGAACCCAAAGTACTTTACCTTAGAATGAAGGGGAGAATTTGTCCTAGGTAGAATTAAATCCAGTGCTGCAAGACATCAGTGCTACCCGATGAGTTATGGTGCTGCCTGGTTTACAGTTATTATTGATTATAAAATTAACAAGAGGGTTGATAAGACTTTGCACCATTTTCCCATGGCCTCATGGTATTTTGATCCCTGATCTGCAGTGGATGAATAAATATTAGCTACCAATCCTTAGCTATATATTAAAACACCATGAAATTATACAGATTTATGATGTGCATATATTTAAGTAATAATAAAATACCAAGAAGCCTTGCTAATCATTATGGTGGGCTTTATATCTGTAGACTTGACCAAAATAGCTGGACATAAAACATTCACACATAGAAATAAAGTCTTGCAGTTTATATCGCAATTTTCTTTATTTGCAAAGTAAAACTTTATGATTGTTTCTAACAATCGAAATTAATTAGGATGATTTGTGTTTGTGGCCAACAGACAAGGAAAACAACTTTGCTGCAATAGAAAAACTCTGCAAACCAAGAGGCATTTATATTACCGGTAAACAGCAGTTTATTGGTATTTCTATTTTGTTTTTAATTAGCTGTGGGAATTACTTTGATGCAAAATCCTTTCTTGTATTGCTCAGAAAAATAAATAAAATCATTTAGTGGAGGTTCTTGAATTATGGATTTTTTAAAATTGATTTAGTTAATTTAAGACTCATTTTTTTATTAGTAATAAAAAATATAAATAAAAATAAAATAAATATATAAAGAATTAAATTTTTTTAATAAAAGGTGCAAAAATGTTCCTGAGCTGATAACTTGTCTCGGACAACCTGTCAGAAAACATTTGCTAATACCTGATGGGCTGCTAATAACGTGGGGAAAAGATACGCAACCCAATGCAATATCTGGTTAACTTGGATTTTAGGGCACTGCAAATCTTTTTGGAAATAGCGTAGCACTCCCAATGCAGTTCCCCTAAAGTAGCTCGTAGCACAAAACTTAATGGGGGATTGTATGGGGACTTTAAAGCAGTGCAAAACCTGTCTTACCTTTCTGTGATCCCATGATGCAATACCAGACATAATCACGTATTGTAAAGCAATAAAGGTAAGAAGTGTATTTTTGCTATATTGGATCTCCCAGTTTACCTTTATTCTATTCTACCTTCTGCATTTTTTTTCTAAAGTACTGTCTGATTTGTTTCTTTTCTGATTCCTATTTAAACTTCAAACTTAAAGTGCCACTTGGGGACGCAGCGCTGTACAGTAACAAAATACAATAAAGTCATACATGGGGGATAAATACATAGATAGTTCAGTGCATAAATATATACATTATATAAGTAGAAGTGCTAGAGCTTTGCCACAAGAGGTAAGGAGGTCCCTGCCCTATTGAAAATTGGATTGCTTTATTTCTGAAGAAATTATAGGGTTCTCCCTCATCCGAGTAGCATTTTGGTTCCTCTTTCTGTTCTGCAATAAATGCTGACTTGCCATTTGTTCATAATAAATTTTTCTCTGAGACTCGATGGGAACCTAGTATGGACACTTCCCCTAGTATGGAAATGCCCTTTAACCAAGTGTGCACATGAGATTTTTTTATTTTCTAAGGAATGTCGGTGTCCCTTTGGATAATTTCTTTTGCAGTGGGAAGAACAGAATGTTTGATGTTATTCAAGAAACCATGCAAAATGACTTTCCTCCTTTTGTTGGAAAAATAATAAGTTCTATAGCAAATCCTGGGCTGATTATTCCTGCCATTCTTCTTATGGTGTAAGTGATACCGTTTATTTATATTATTTACATGATTTTGTTTATGTTGTATGTACAGTATACAGAACCTTGCTAAGATCAGGGTTTACTATATTATCATCTACCTGCAGATGCACCATGTTCTTGCTTCTATAAATTTACCAATTAAAGGAATACTGTTTGAGGGTATGCATGTATGCTCTATAAAATTGATACAGGAGGATGGCTGCCTGTGGGAAATTTTGCATACACAAAACACACTCTGTCTCTTCCTAACTTCCAACCTAGGTTGCCAAATCAATTGGTCTAGTAGGGGCACCCTTAACAAATGTATTTAGCAGGGCTGCACTGATTGCAAATTTATGGCATTTAAACAACATTAAAGGGCATCTAGACCGAAAAATAGGTTATTTTAAATTGACCATAACTGGAAACTATAATTCTTCCCAACCACCACTGTATCATTTTTTTGCTGATCTGCCCCCCATTTCTTTAGATATTAAATCTAAAACTTCTTATTTCAGCTGTCAATCAAGTTCATTGCTCTCAAAAACTATTATTCTGTGAGTAGTTTTACTGTAGCTGGAATGATGAGAGAGTTTTGACAGTTGGAATGCTGTATGCTGTATGCAGGCTTGACAGTTGGTTTGTGGGAAAAAGTCAGGTCGGATGAAAGTGGGAGTGGTTAAAAGAGGGAGGGAGGGATGCTGCTCCTAAACAAAATGTGTGCTGGATTGAAGGCATGCAGAAACACATGCAAATCAGAGTAAGTGCAAATTACATTTGTTCAATTATAGATTAAGATGAGGCAGTCATTTTTTAACTAATTATAGTGAGTACAGTTAGTACAGTATGGAATTGATAAATGGAAGTGTCTCTTGCTATTTGAAGGAACAGGGGTTCATCAAAAGATTTAAAAGACCTGTGTGGTATATATGAGATCATGTCCAAATATAACTTTCAAAGATAATATAAAGTTGCAAATTCACAATTTTTTTCTCCTAAAATATCATTGTCCTCTGCATCTGAAAATAATAAAATAAAATTCACAATTTAGATCTCTATTGCAGTGATGCTTTTTATTTTCCCTCTAATCTGTGTGCTTGTAAAGGATAAGAGGCAACACCCATGAATAGATTGGATTTACTGTAAGGTACATGAGTATTTATAGTAAATAATTTAATGGTTCAGGATCTCATTTCCCTGAGACCCCAAGCTCAGTGTCTGCAATACATTTATGATGCAGCACACCAAAATAAATTGGTTTAGTTTCACCTTCAAAGAAAGGCCAAAAAATACCAATTTGTCTATTTTTATAGTATATAGTATATATATTTTTATATATTAAATTCATATGATATCATTTTTCTAAGGCTAATATACACTTAGGGGCATATTTATAAAGGGCCGTTATTAACGGCCAAAAATTACCGCTGCACATCACTGCGGCAAAACTGTTATTTTTGACATATTTATAATCACATCACCACGAAAATCTTTAACATGGCAATGTGCACCGGTAATTTGAACTCCCTTCGCGGCAATACTGTACTTAGCACCTGGGAGGGGCTGCTGGGAAAGGATCGCACCATGGATGGTCGCATTCACCATTACAGGGGTGAGCGGGATGTACACCAAACCCGCCCTTGCCCCCTCCGCGGTGGAGACTACCCACCGCACGACCACTTCCCAGCAGCCACTCCCAGCCCCCTGCCCCGTATTCTTGTGGGGAGGGGAAGGGGGGACCTGTTGGAAGGGTGGAGGGACCCCCCTGTGGGGCCACTGACAAGTGCCTTTAGGGGCCCCAGCCCCATCAGGGCCCTTGCGGCTCTGACAAGACCCCTTTGGGGCTGAAGAGGTCGTGAGAGTATGGGGCAGGGGGCTTAGAGGGGCTGCTGGGAAGGAGTTGTGTAGCGAGTGGTCTCTGCCATGGGGGGCAAGGGTGGGATGGGTGTAATCCCCAGCCATGCCACTCTGGCAAATACGACCACCCACGGTGAGGTGTGCATGCCTCCCGTGGCGGCCCTCCTACCAGTGTGTCCTAGACACTTATACAGTACACAGCTGCATTCCTTACCCCTTTGTACCTACCATCACTGCAAAGTAACTATTGGCTGATATTCGTATGACCTATACTGTATGTAATCATGACTGAGCAGTCAGAAAACTTATCACAATTTGCTAGAAACAAGGGTGGCAGAAATTGGTAAATGCCAAAAAAACTGCTGAATTGGAGGTGGTTTATCCTCAATGTAGCTGATAACAAAGTAATGAATGGAGACTTCTGGGTAATTTCCATGTTTTCATTGTAGCCCTTTAGGAAATGCTAAATCTTGTAAGACGCATTAACAGGGGCTCCTAAGGGTCTTGACTATGCAAGCAGATTAGACAACTTAGGGATTTTTACATTGGAGAAGCGGTGTTTGTGCAGGGATATGATCACTTTATACAAATATATTAATTGGCTATATAAGAAACTCTCTGGTGCATTGTTCACTAATCATGGTCATATCAGTGGACTTGTGGACATCCTTTAAGGTTGGAAGAAAAGAAGTTTCATCTTCAGGTTAGGAAAGGTTTCTTTACAGTGAGAACGGTGAAACTGTGCAACTATCTTCCAGCATAGCTTCAATAGTTGGCTGGAAAAAATTTTTAAGAATTACTGGTATTTATATATATATATACTGTAGTATTGGTAGATCTAAGGATGCTTTCTGATTGCCATTTGGAGTCAGGAAGAATTCCCCCCCCCCCCCATTATTTTGCCTTCCTCTGGTTAAAATGTTAGGTAAGGTTAAAGAGGTGAGATTAAAGGATGGACTAGTCTTTATTCAACCTCAGTTATTATGAAACTGGTCTGGTCTGTCTCTCTGGTTTTGCATTTAGCTTGTGGATTGCCGTTGAAGACTCACAGTCGTAAAATTGCCGGTCCTTTAAAGAGTACACTCAAAAAACAAATTAAGTTAAAATGGAAGCTGTGTGACGTCACGTTGCTCGCTCATAGAGCAAACTGCCTGTGGATATTTAGACCCAAGTCTGCAACGAGGTCCAGGAAGTCTTGGGGGCTGAGCTTAGCTGATTGAAGACAGGGGGGGGTAATTCGTTAAAGATACAGCTTCCATTTAAACTTAATTTGTTTTTTAAGTGTACTTATCCTATAAATTGCGATACCGCACCTTTATAAATAGGGTACTAAACCTTAATTCCAGTTGACCTATCTGAATACCACAGATATTCCATGACCTGGATGAATGTAAACCTTCACTATCATATACCATAGTTCTTTATTTTTATATTAGAAAGGGGAGCTCTAGCATAATGACTAATGCTCTCCCCATCTTGTTTAATGATGGCTAAAATCAGAGGTCAGAGTTATAGTAATAATGTTGGTATGGGTAAATTCTATGTTTATCCTGCATTTATTGAGTAACATTTTTAAAAATGTAGTATGATATTGTTCAGAAAGACCAATGCAATTTATCACTTTACATGACAAAGATTACGTTCTAATTGGATTAGTTACTTCTTTTAACATTTCCATTCAAAAGGGGACCCATTTTGCCAAATGTGTGGTTATCTGCAGTCTAACAAAACAATTTAACACGATTAGAAACACTACATACTGTTGTTATCAGAAGACTTAGCTTTCTACTGGTACACAAACATTTTCATAAAATGCTTCTAGAATTTGCTCTAGATTTTATTTCAATAATCACTATCTAAATACAGTTATCAACATTTATCTAATCTTCCTTGCAGTAAAAATACTGTTTGTATGTGCTCACCAGATTTGCAAAGTTTGCAAACACAAATTGATTAAAATTTTTCAAAGGAACACCTTATATTTATCCAATTGGCTAAATTATTCCAACTTGACCAATCAGTTTAAATTGATTCTACTCTCAATATTGATCACTTTTGGTTGATCTAATGCAAAAAGAGCAATCGATCTTGAAGCAATTTGGTTGAAAGAATTGCTTTTACAAATTGATTGAATTTGAGAATTAACCCATGTTCAGGTTGGCTTTACAAATTCTTGCTTAAAAGGGTATCTTTATTTTTTCCCCCAAAAAACTTTAGACATAGCAAGATCCCACTGCAAGATCCTTTTCTTGGATTTTAAATATGAACTGTAGATTCTGAGAAATCATTGTTTCAAATCACAGCATTTTCAGGGAAAAACCTGCCACTCCAGAAGCAGTAATTATAATGTACCGTCCCTGACCTCTTACTAAGATCTGTCATTACACTTTCTGCAACATTTAAGAGAACCAGCAGAGAAAAGAAATAAGGGGGGACGGGAGATGTGTAAGCAGTGCGTGGCCATAGAGAGGCAAGAAGGCATTGAGTAAAGGAGGTGGGGCAATTATGAGCACTCACTAAACATTATTAATGTAATGACAAAGGAAGCACTAATAAGATGTGAATACCACTATTTTACTTTCGTTTAATTGTAGTTTAAGAAAATGTAAAGTTGTTTTGAGTCAGTATAGTGACCCTTTAAATTTCTTTTAAGGGGAAGTTCAGTGCAAATACATATGCTTTTCAGAAAAAAATGCAGATTTTATCCTTCCTAATGACCTTAATCTGCCAATTCATCATTTTGTCTGTGTATAAATAAATGCAAACAAAATACTGACTTCCTGTTTGCAGGACCCCTAGTAGAGACCGTTATGGTTTTGCCCTTGACCCAGCGGAGGGGAAGATTCAGTTGCTCAGTAGAGATCTGAGCATATTTGACCCATTGTAAAGAAAAACGTACCTGCACTGGGATCCTGCTGCGTGTCCTCCATGTCCGAGCCCCTTCAGCTTTCTCCAGCTGCTTCCAGCACTCCTCGGTCTTCAGCGGCATTCGTGATTCGTTTGCGACTTCCGATTCAGCTATCCTAGTGTTTGCGGGTGCGTGTGAACGGGCTTTCTTATACTCTGTGAAAGCGCGTTCCACGCTTAAATTGACAGTTTGCTTTTTTATTCAAAATCTTCCCATTATCCAATCTGCTCTCTTCTTCTTCTTGGCTGTCTTCCTATTGGTCCCTTTAGTATTTTTAAACCCCTTAGCCCATTGGTCCTTGCCCGATATAGCGGTTAGTTTATCTATCTTGCTGGTGGTGTGCTTTTCTTCGAATATTCTCTGTTATTGACCCTTGCCTGTTTTTTGACCTTGATTCATATCTGCCTGCCCTGACCTCTGCTCATTCCAGATTACGCTTCTTGCTCAACCCTCTGTACCATGCCTGGCGGCCTGATTCCTGTTTTGACCTCTTGCCCTGTTATTGACTCTGCTCTTGCCTGCTCCTAGTCTGTACCTCGTATTTTGGTCTCGGACCATTGTCTATTCTTCCTTGTGTCTTGCCTGTCTGTTTCACTTCGGACTTCTCCAGTATTCCCGGCCTCAGTTCGGATACCTTGCACTCTAAGTCCAGGGGGCAACCGTGTTGAAGATTGGGATATTTGGACTGAAGGAATACTTGGGAATCCGGAGCGTTACACCCATCCTACAGCCAATGAGTAGAAATTAGTGTTAGGGACATTCCAAGGATGTGGTGCATCCTGAGAAGGAGAAGGACGGTTAGAACCTGAAATGTCAGCTCACTAATGTTAACAGCAGGGAACAGCAAAGGGTATGAAATCAACTAATTTTTCAAAATGGAAGAGAATATGTAAAATAACTAAGTGTGCATTACACAAACTAACAATTTAACAAATATTGATACAGTAATTTCCACTGAACTGTCCCTTTAAACTTTCTGGGAGATGTATATTTTGACAGATGTATAATGAGTCCAGATATTATTCAGAATCATCAATAACAAATATGCATTACAGTAATCAAAGGTTAAAACTAGCCCAGCACTGAGATGTAAAAAGCATTAGCAGTAAAGATGTGTATTCCCTACATGAAAATAAAGAGCAACCTTGTGTCTGATCTGTAATTTTAGACATTTCCATTTAAACATTGCTGCAATAATTTACCTTGTGAACTGTATAAAGTGCACTATTTGGTTTTAGTCCATTCATATTCAGTTCGAAACCTAGTGGCAGCAAATATCTAAAATGGGTATGTTTTCTTTTTAGAAAATTATAGATAATCTAAAAATGTAATACATTTTACACTTAGTACTAGCACTAAGAATACAACATGTACAATTCAGTAATTACAGAAATTTTATGAAAATACGTAAATTCGATACCTGATACAAGGTAACGTGTTTCTTACAGATTAGCCATTTATTACCTCAATGCTGTTTCCAAAGCTTATCAACAAGCGAATATAGATTTAAAGAAGAAAATGCAGATGGTGAGTTTCAACAGTGTCAAAAGACTGCATTGCATTTTATCCTTTTTTAAGTAAAGTGTGCTTATGTAACCCCAATCCTATTTATCCAGCCTAATGGACAGCTGCAGTTAATAAGTCACCAAAAAGAACTAAGACAAAAATATGTCACTTTGTCATCATACCTGTTCTTATACTGCCTTGCTACATGAGACCAGGTCTTTACATAGAACGGTCAAATTGTGTGGTTATCTCCAACACATAGAGGAGGGGAGAAGTGTCAACCAGTTCCTCAGAAAACCAGGTCTCCTTCTCTACAAAACGAATATTGCTTATGTCTTAGAGTTTTTTAGGGGGCGAAGAGGAGCATTTTCCTCCACAATCCTTGCTGATTATGATTTCAAAAAGGCCAATGTCACAGACACCACATCTTCAAACCAAGCTACAGAGAACTTCTGATGGCTTAACGCTCACTAAATAGCCTCACCCAAATCCAATGAAGATACTGTCAGAAAATAAATTGCCATATTTGAGCTTGATAACATCTCAACATTTTACACTAGAGTTACATTAGTGTTCTAGATTCTAATTTAACAACAACTCTTTATTGCTTAAGAAACAAAATTGAGAATGACTGAAGGCCTGCAAGTACCACCAAATGCAACATAGGCCTTTCTCAAACTGAATTTCACTCACTTGCCCATAGAAAATGTTCAGGGATTTTTCTAGCCTACATACAGAGCAGAGAAGGGACAAAATGTGTGTGAGCTTACATTGCTCATAAACAGGCTCTGTATAATAGAGAAGGATAAACAGGACAACTGGAGTTTTAAAACAATAGTAAAAAGTTAGTGTATCAGAGATAATACAGCACATAGCAAGGCAGAGTACCCACAGAAACTTGGAATGGCTAAGTTAAGCCTCACTCCACCATTACCATCGAATAGGTCTCTGGGGCATATATTTGAGGAGATAAAGCATTAATAAACATAGAGAGAGACCAGTGCTTAAAAGTAAAAGTATCTCCCCAGCCCATCAGGCACAAATGGCAAGTGAGTAAGATCAGTAGGCTGTAGAGCTTACCTATTTGGTAAAAACAATTCAGCAATTGATGCTCTTTAACTGTTTTCTCCTCATATCCTTACATATCCTAATAAGTAAGTCTTTCTCCCCAGAACACCTATATGTAAATATGTAAAATACTTCTCTATTAAGTAGCATTTATGCACATATAAGAATTAGAGTCTGTAACTAAGAAGGCTTTCATGTTGTTGCCAGTAGAACTAACAGCCTTGTAAGCATGTGCACCTATTTGCCCTGCCCCCTTGCCAAAATATTCACCTACCAGGAACAGTACAAAATAATGTTTCATTTCTGTTATTTTCATTTGTTTGGTTTACATTCTGTTCCTAGCATCAGTTTACAGAAGAAAACCACCAGCTGCAGCAAACTGTTTCAATATTTGTTTTTTTGCTACTTTTTATCGAAAATTTAGCAGCAGCCTCAAGGCAAGCAAAAGCTATATATTAAAAAGTGATAGCAGTTCTCAGTAAATGAGGCCAAAGGTTTCGAAATGTACCTGATTTCTTTTTGTTAGCTCTGTTGGCTTAGTGGATTAATGCTCTACATATTTAAAACATTTGTACAATGTGTCTGAGAGGCAGGATCTGCTGTAACATGATCTGTGCCTTACAGAGGCCTAAAACAATCTAAAAGTCAATCCACCATGCTAGAAATTATACATAGTGCATTAGAAAATAAAAATATCCCTAACAATATGATTATTTCAGTTATGTTTACATTCCTTAGCAAAGAGAAGAAGAAAAGAATAAAAGAAACAACAATACACAGGTTAATTCTGTAATGAGAGACCTGGAAGAGCTACTTCCACCAAGTGCAAGAAATGCTCTCAAGCTTCAGTCTGCTGTAAATGGTAATACATTGGTCTTAAAAGAAACACATTTTACCTCCTCCTTCCCCTCCTTCTTTTTTAAACTTTATCTATTTCTACAGATTTCAAGCTAGAGACACAAAATTTAGTACAGACTCATAGAAGTGTGCTATTACCTAGCTAAGGAATGCATTGAAGCATCTCTACCTTATCAATGAATTTCAGGACATTTTTCCCATTTATTATCATGGGTCCAATCCTCAAACATTAATATTCTGGGATTTAATGGTAGGTTATCAAATCTCAAATTTCTATATGAAATGCAGAGGCTGCACTAACTACATACTGTGTCTCTCTGACACAAACCCACACAACTACACAATTACACACACAAACACATAATTCCAAAATAATATCGTATGGATTTATAATGAAGTTTTATAGCAGGGATATCCATCCTGTGGTTTATCAAGTGTTTGCAAACTACAACCCTACAAATCCCTGTTGCCATCTTATGTTGGTGATTGCTGAGAGTTGTAGTTTTCATACATCTGCAGTGCCTCTTACAAAGCAACCTACCCTTCCATTTCCATGGCAAACCTACCTAAACCATTTGAAAATCTTAGTTTTATTGTGTAAAATGCAAAGAAATACACCCTAACACTTCACAGGAACACACTGATACACCCTTACAACCCAACCCACCTTTCATTTTCATAGCAACCATACCAAAATCTTTAAGTTAGTTTTATGGTCTGAAATGCAAAAACATACATCACAACACTACATGGGCACAGGTATACACATCTACTGATACACCCTCATAATTTTACCTACTTTCCATTTTCATTACAACCTATTAAAATCATTACTAAAGTTAGTTTAATGGCCTGACTTGCAAAAACATACCTCCTACAACTACACAGGCACAGGTACACACACCTACTAATACCCACTTACAATGCAAACTATCCTCCGTTTCAAAGGCAAGCATACCCAAATCATCCATAAAGTTTGTTTTTTGGTCTGAAATGTAAAAACATACCCCCTAATAACACACAGACACAGATACACACACCTACTGATACACACTCTCAACACAACCTACCATTCTGTTTCCATGGCTACAATACCTAAACCATTAAAACGGTTTACAATCATAGGGCCCTATTTATAAAAGATCGGTATCGTTATTGTAAAATACCGATCGTTATCGTAAAATAATACCGGTCGTTATCGGTAAATTCCGGTCGTTATCGGTAAATAACGGTCGTTATCGGTAAATAACGATACCGATCTTTTATAAATAGGGCCCATAAACACAAAACATACCACTCACATAGACACGGGTGTCCACCTAATGATACATTCCACCCACCCCACTTTCCTGTTTCCATGGCAACCATACACACAATAATAAACTATATATATATTTAATCTAAATGAATTATTAAATGTATAGGCCCTCTTTTATTGCCATAGCAAGGGTATTGAGTTTTAAAACTTGCAGCACAGACACAAACATTAATTTACAAAATGCTGCATTTAAAGCCAAATTCAAAGTTATACTTTTTCCCTTCTAGTTTTTAAACACCCTGAAAGACAGATTCTTTGGACCTTATCTCCTCCCAAAGTTTTTGAGCTAGAGACATGAAATTCAGAACAGACATGCAGGACACGTTTTAGAAGTGTTATTACCTTCTGTTTCTAATTTATAAAAAACAAACAAAAAACAGACCCCCTAACAGCACACAAGTACACACACACACACAGACCTACAAATGCACCTCAACACACCCCTTCCTTTTCCATGGCAACCATATCTAAATCATCAAAATAATTATTTTTAATGTACACAAAATCATACTCCCTAATACCACACAGGCACATCTTCTGATATACACACCTACTGATGAACTCCAACACTCACCCCACTCTTCTGTTTCTATGGCAACCAAAACTTAAATCATCAAAAGGTTTTACAGTCAGAAACATACAGGACTGTCTCTAAACTTTTTGGCACCTGAAGCAAATTCCCAAATGCTGCCCTCCCTCGCCCGCTGCCATACTGCTGGAAGGGGTGTGGTTTTATAATTGAAAGTGGGTGGTGCTTTGTCAAGAAGTGGGGTGTGGCTTGTCCAGAATTGGGAGGGGCTTTATACACATGACTGGTAAATAATGCACACAATGACTGGTATTAGATGACCACAGTGACTGGTATTAGATGCCCAAAGTGACTGGTATTAGATACCCACAGTGACTGGTATTAGATGACCACAGTGACTGGTAAATGATGCCCACAGTGACTGGTACTAAATGACCACAGTGACTGGTAAATCATTTCCACAGTGACTAGTATTAGATGACCACAGTGACTGGTAAATGATGCCCACAGTGACTGGGATTAGATGCCCACAGTGACTGGTAATTGATGCCCAACATTGATTTTGGATCTGCAAGGCTGACACTGACATATAACAGAGACCCCAGTAGTTTGAGATATTAAAAAAAAAAACTTGCTGCAAATAAAAGTTAACACCTTTTGGCCTGTGTCCCGTCACCATCTACAGCTATCATTAACCTTCCTTACACACTAACCTGGCCAGTGGCTGCTTTGCCTTGAGGGTCAGTCACCTTGAAAGCTCCCTCAATGTAAATCACATTGTACAACACTGTGTGGAACTGGGAACTTACAATGGGGAACAGATCTCTGCCTCTCTCCACAGCTATGAACACTGAACACAGCTCCCCTCCCCCCCCCAAAAAAAACAGCCGGGAAAAAGCAAGGGAAAGGAAATGTGTGCAGAGGGGAGAAGTTAGAGCTGTGCTCTCAAATTAATTGCCAGTTAGAAGGGAGTGGTAGGAGTCGTAGCAGCATTCTGTTTGTGCAATGTAAGTCAAAGCATTCACTTCTATTTAAAGTGACAGTACCTCCCGAAAATGTGTGGTTTTTACCAACTGCTGATTTTAGGACGCTCTTAATAAATGTAGTTAGCAGGGCAGCACTAATTACAAACTGGTTGCATTTGAACTACATTACTGCTGACTCTTGCTGCATGTGTTTTAGGCATCCTGATTTTTTACTGATCTGCAAACTCCATGAATGGGTTACAAATTGGGCATTTAAGAAAGTGTTATGTCATACATGACAAAAAAGCAAAAAAACAACAACTCTGGGGTAATAAATAATAATTATGATATAAGGGTAGTGCTAATGTATTTTATTTACATGTATTTATTTTTTATTGTTAGAACCCCATAGTACAGCAGTATCTGGCAATGGAAAAAGTAATGGGCCAAATAATGCAAGGAGAGATGGTTCTTCCGTGCCACCACCACGCATAGCAGTTACCAGTCCGCCAGTGCCAAGACCTGGAGGAGGACCAATGGGAGGACCCCCACAAGGGACACATTCTAGACATTAAAGTCTATATGGACATTGAATGAAAACATCCTCTGTCTTCCATTGTTAGACACCAAAAAAATTATTTACCAGCAATTTCTTAATAAAATCTTAATAAATTGCTGTAATTTAAATAATTTAAATGCAGGTCTGGTCCATCTAGAACCACTTTCTGCATTTGCATTACTAACCCCAGTCTTAGCTGGAATCACTATGGCTGATTTAAAACACTGCTGGTGGGACTGTATAGAAGTAAAAAAAAGTATGGAAAGAATGTGAGATTTTACTCCTAGAGTTACTATGCACCAGGGTAACTCTTGACCCATGGATGGCCCTTTTTGACAGAAAGACACCCCAATTATCTCTGACAGGGAACAAGTTAATGCACAGTGTATGCGCGTGGGCTAGATCCCTCATAGCAGCCACATGGAATAAACCTGGCCCCTCAAAACAACAATTAATATCAAAGATCTGGTGAGAAGGAACTGGTGGTTAACAGGGTCAGAGTCACAGTGAAACATTACGATGAGATTTGGACCCCGTGGATATATGAAATGGGGGTCCCTGGAGGAAGAGCACGAATGAAAAGACAGAATGAGTTGAAAGAGGAACAGTATAATAGGGAGGGAGGCTGAACAAGGTACGAAAAATGACACTACCACAACTTTTATTTTATGTTATTTTGGTTGTTCTCTTTATGAATCAATACACAATATAAGTTAAAAATGGAAATTTAAAAATATGTATGTTAACTACATTCTGAAAAATGTTCAATTAACAACTTTTCAATAAAAAAAAACTATGGGAAAAAACAACATAATAGTAATTTATACAATATTGCTCTGATGTATATAGTATCCAATTTATTTGAATTGTGAAACAACAAATTAGTTGTGTAGATATGTGATTGGTATGCAGAAATGAAAATTGTATTTACTGTGGGTAACACTAATGCTCTCAGTTATTTTCTAGATAATGGCCCTTTTCCCAGTGAATTAGTTTTATCACTGATTATCCATACTTGACTTTACACTACTAGCAAGGAGTTTAGCCAAGTACTGTATACACATGGCTGTTGACGATTCCTGACAATTAACAGATTATCAGCCCTGGGCGTGGAGTGAAAATGAGCTGACAAACACAGGAATGGCTTTCTGGAACAAAAATTAGAGTGTATGTTTTTGTATAACCTTCCTGCTTCAAGTAAAGAGAGCGGAAAGATATCATAGTAATGTACATTTACACAAATTATCTTCCCCTTAATGTTGAGGTTGATTAGATGAAAGTATATTTAATTCATTGCAAATTACTGACAGAATTGCAAAAAACTGTCACACGAGAGC
The DNA here is from genome assembly GCA_019447015.1 of Hymenochirus boettgeri. Classification (NCBI taxonomy): domain Eukaryota; kingdom Metazoa; phylum Chordata; class Amphibia; order Anura; family Pipidae; genus Hymenochirus; species Hymenochirus boettgeri. The sequence goes on from CM033474.1 coordinate 97,948,768, forward strand.
CAGAAGCACTAAAGTGCTATTTATTTGGAGATACCAGCACTAATAATTAATGACAGAACAGAAACTCAAATCAAAGGGAGGACTACCTCAGTTTTGCTTGTGTTCAGGTTTGTCACTGTACTAATGAGCGCTGGTTACCTGTCTCTGATTTCATTCTTCTGTGTCAAAGGTGCAGATTTAAACTCACAGCACATGCACTCACATTAATAGAGCTTTGTGCAGCCTTTCAAACTAAAGTCAAAGTTTATACTTAAACTTTCCCTTTCAAATTAATAGTGCTGTCTATCTCTCTGATGAGGGATCTTCATAATGGCATTTTAGCCTTTGTCACTTTAGACAACTCCATCTGCTGACCTCTTCCTGTGTTTCTATTTAACTTCGATAATAAAATCATCAATCAAGAATCAAATGAGGTATGAAAATCAGCATGGGGGTGGGGGGTAAACATCTAGGTAATACCCAGAAGTCTTCCATTGAGCTTATTTAGTTTACCATCAGACTTTCCAGATTCAAGTGTAATAGACACACATGGTATTGAAGAAAATAATTTGCAATTGTATAAAATGACAAATATGAGAGCAGAATCTGTATATTACAATGCGCTATCAATAACTAGTGTTTACTAAGAGATGTAAACACAGTGTTGTCAGAATAGAACAAATTCTGTAGCACACTGAGATAATATTGCATGTTTGGCTCAGATAATTGCTTAAAATTGGCTTAATGTAGTAGCAGCAGGTGGACACCAGGTATAGTATAGTATAGTAGTTCAGGTTGAATAAAGACACACGTCTATCCATTCCAACATTCTCAGCAATACCCACATTTCCTGCCTAACTTTTGATCCAGAAGAAGGCAAAAAAAAACTAACAGAATTATAAAGAGGGAAATTCCATCCAGACTTCAAGTGGCAATCGGAAATATCCCTGGATCAACTCTAATTGATGAATCAATACCAGTGACCTTCAACATTCAGCTTTCTTTTGAAACTATCCAATGAACCTGCCATCACAACTTACAAAAACCTGTCTTACCTTTCTGTGATCCCATGATGCAATACCAGACATAATCACGTATTGTAAAGCAAGACCGCATAAAGGTAAGAAGCGTGGTAAGAAGCGTATTTTTGCTATATTGGATCTGCCGGTTTACCTATTATTGTATTCTACCTTCTGCTTTTTTTTTCTAAAGTACTGTCTGATTTGTTTCTTTTCTGATTCCTATTTAAACTTCACAAACTTACTTGTCAGTTTGCCAGCAGATACCGGATAGTATTAACCTAAAGCCTAAGCAAAATTGAGTTTCAAATTGGTGATAAAATGAGAAAATAATTCTTCCTCTTCTTTACTGTTTTGTCTTTTTGTCCCATGAATGTTAATCTAATGGGGTAATGCAGTAAAGGCTGTTATCAAAGTGTAAAACCCACGCTACCCAATGTAATATTGTGTTAGCATGGGCTTCGCATTTAATTAGCAGGGCCTGTGCCATTTCCATTAACACCCGATGCAAACTATGTAGCTCAATATTTAATGTTTCCTGAATGGATGTGTAAGTTAACGCAGGGAAGAGGGAAGAAAATTTGTTTTTGAAATGTTTTCATTATATGTACATGTTCCCTTAAACCATTTCCCAGGTCCCTGAGCCATTTACACTGGCTTCTTTTTGTAACTTCCCATTGACTTTTATGGGTCAGTTTTTTTTTAAAAAATCAGAAAATTAATTTTCAGAATGGAAATCTTATAGTTTACAAATTGTCCGCCCATGGCCTGGAAGATTGGATGCACGCATAGGTCCATTTTGTACATAGGTCCACTAAAAATATCTCAGATTGGCTCGGCTCTTTATTCCAGATTTAAGTAAATATGAGTTAAAAGTAAGAGTTAAGATGTCCAACAGAACCCAAAGTACTTTACCTTAGAATGAAGGGGAGAATTTGTCCTAGGTAGAATTTAAATCCAGTGCTGCAAGATATCAATGCTACCCGATGAGTTATGGTGCTGCCTGGTTTACAGTTATTATTGATTATAAAATTAACAAGAGGGTTGATAAGACTTTGCACCATTTTCCCATGGCCTCATGGTATTTCAGGTGATCCCTGATCTGCAGTGGATGAATAAATATTAGCTACCAATCCTTAGCTTTATATTAAAACACCATGAAATTATACAGATTTATGTATGTGCATATATTTAAGTAAATAATAAAATACCAAGAAGCCTTGCTAATCATTATGGTGGGCTTTATATCTGTAGACTTGACCAAAATAGCTGTGCATAAAACATGCACATAGAAATGAAGTCTTGCAGCAGGAAAAATAAATAAAAGGAACATATAAACAGATAATCTGAACCAGTAGCACAACTGGGGTCCGTTTACATTGCAATTAACTTTATTTGTAAAGTAAAACTTTATGATTGTTTCTAACAATTGAAATTAATGATGATTTGTGTTTGTGGCCAACAGAGAAGGAAAACAGCTTTGCTGCAATAGAAAAACTCAGCAAGCCAAGAGGCATTTATATTAAACAGCAGTTTATTGGTATTTCTATTTTGTTTTTAATTAGCTGTGGGAATTACAAAATCCTGTCTTGTATTGCTCAGAAAAATAAATAAAATCATTTAGTGGAGGTTTTACGGTTATCATTTGTTATTGAACAGAGAGGTACTTCCTGCCAGCATATAATCTATTAAAGGGCTAAATCTATAAAGTCCAGTTTCAAAATGAAAACTTACATACAGGTAAATCTCCCTCCAAAACCCTAAATGGTAATAGTTTGACCTGAAATCCTGCACAATGTCCTGTTTCCCCTGTTTCTGCTTCCTGGTTCTTCCAGTTAGCAACTGTTTGTTATGGGTTTGACAGTTGATATCACAGCCAATGACTGAATGTTAATCCCCTGTCGGCCTCTTCTGAGCATGCCCAGGCTCAGTACAGGTTTCTAAATTGCTCAGTTTCCATTAGGCCTCCAGAAGCATAGCAGGCATACAGTAATGAATTCATAGGACAAAGTATGATATATCAACATATTTTAAAAAGGCCATTTTTTCTAAAGATGTTCTTATGAGGGTGGAGTTGTCCTTTAAGTAACCTGCCCCAGATTTAAATACATAATGTATATTGTTTTCTGTCCCAAACCCTAGATTTTGAGTATATGATTCATTTTACCTCTGAGTTTTCTGTTGTTTGGGCATTTTCCCAATCTTGAATTATGGATTTTTTAAAATTGATTTAGTTAATTTAAAACTAATATTTTATTCTTTGAAATTTTTACAGGATGGGCTCATTCTACGCACCTGGACTAATTGGGATAAATGTTCTCCGTTTGCTTACCTCTATGTATTTCCAGTGCTGGGCGGTAATGAGCAGTAATGTACCTCATGAACGTGTATTTAAAGCTTCTAAATCAAATAACTTCTACATGGGATTACTTTTGCTTATCCTTTTTCTGAGCCTCCTTCCTGTGGCCTACACAATCATGTCTCTCCCACCGTCCTTTGACTGTGGACCATTTAGGTACAGTACAAAATATAAATAAATATATAAAGAATTTAATTTTTTAATAAAAGGTGCAAAAATGTTCCTGAGCTGATAACTTGTCTCAGACAATCTTTCAGAAAACATTTGCTAATATCTGATAGGCTGCTAATAACTTGGGGAAAAGATACGCAACCCAATGCAATATCTCGTTAACTTGGATTTTAGGGCACTGCAAATCTTTTTTAGAAATAGCGTAGCACTCCCAATGCAGTTCCCCTAAAGTAGCTTGTAGCACAAAACCTAATGGGGGATTGTATGGGGACGTTAAAGCAGTGCAAAACCTGTCTTACCTTTCTGTGATCCCATGATGCAATACCAGACATAATCACGTATTGTAAAGCAAGACCGCATAAAGGTAAGAAGCGTGGTAAGAAGCGTATTTTTGCTATATTGGATCTGCCGGTTTACCTATTATTGTATTCTACCTTCTGCTTTTTTTTTCTAAAGTACTGTCTGATTTGTTTCTTACCCACATTTCCTGCCTAACTTTTGATCCAGAAGAAGGCAAAAAAAACCTAACAGAATTATAAAGAGGGAAATTCCATCCAGACTTCAAGTGGCAATCGGAAATATCCCTGGATCAACTCTAATTGATGAATCAATACCAGTGACCTTCAACATTCAGCTTTCTTTTGAAACTATCCAATGAACCTGCCATCACAACTTACAATGGAAGTTTTCATAGTGAAAAACCCTTTCCGAACTTGAATACTGAACTTCTTTTCTTCAAGTGTTAAGGGATGTCTGCGTGTCCTCTGACATGTTCTTTTTGTACACAATGCCCCAGTTAGTGTATTGTATGGCCAGTTAACTCCAAAAAATACATATTGTTTTCCTTGACAAGCAATCTTTCACTAATTACATAAGTGAAAGCAGCTGTTATTCCTACGCCTTCCTAGATCCTAGCATAATGCAGTTACCGTTTCACATTGCATCGTGAGAACCAGGAAGTTAAGAGAAGCTCTAGACTCCTTATTGCATTTCCCCCATATCCCTTCAGTAGATGAAAAAGTTACATTGTAACATTCGATTGTGTAGCTGTTATAATCTAGTCAGAGCATTGTTTAATGTTTCTATACCTTCTGAGTAAAGAAGCCTTAACCCACCAGGTTTTGTTCTGTCAGCAGGTTAATAAAATTTCGCAAGATTGTTGATGGCTAAATTGTGGCTCAACTTTCCCATTAAAATTTGAAGGTGAAAAATGGAAAATGTAGGTTTTGCAAAAAAATTTTGTTTGTGACAAAATTACGTCAGATGATTCAATAGCAACATTTTGCTTTTGAAACCGGTAACTTTTCCATGGTAACAGTTTGGTGATTAAATATATCTACTTCATAGTTTTTTTTAGGATTTTGCACTTTTGTTTAGTGAAATTTTGCAGTAGGAAAACACCCAAGAAATAGGTCCAGTCATGTCCACTAGGCAAGCTGCTCAAAGTATGGGAATATGTCCTCTGCATGAAGTGACCAACCGATAGTGCCATGTATTTATTGTGTGGTGTGTACCCAGCCTAAGGCATTTGAAGGCAAGGTTACCAAAATATCAGATCCATTTAAAACTGTGAGTGAAATATTATTTGCAGATATTCTGATGATTATTTTGACTGTAAACTGAGCACTTGATCAAGTCATAACATTGTACTGTATGTACTTTGCCTTACCCAAATGAAATTCCAGTGTCATAAATCCTTTCAGTCCTTGTGTGTGCAATAATATAATAATAATGATGATAATAATAATAATAATGTAATAGTGTATGTAAGCGTGGTGTTCAGAACTGTGGGAGACTGCTATACTAAAGAAATTAATTAATACATTACATGAGAGAAAAAGGATTGAAAATACAGCTAGGTACACACACTAGCGATAAAGCCCCAATACCATTGGATCCGCATCTTGGCTCCCATTGTTTTAATCTACTGGCAATTTCAAAAGTGCCAGAACTACAGGTACCGTAGCTGTAGAAAAAAATGGGTGTATTAGCATGCAGCACCCAATGCACCATATGAAAGCCCAAGTATAATAAGTAGTAGTATGTAAACACGCCTGATTTGAAGGATTAGGCCAGATGCCCAAGTGTGTATTCTAGCTAAGGATATATTAGTATTTCAGCATAAGCGATCTTGTGGTCTTCTGAGGACCACAGGATTGACTTACATTTACTAAAAAGTCAGATTTTGCATAACAATCTGTTTTGATAAATCAGCCCAACATCTCAATTCATGGTTAGGTTAAGAAAAGGTGTAAGTACTATAACTGTTCTGCACTCTTCTGTACTATTTTACTATTAAACTTTTTCACTATTCTGTTCTGAGAAAAGAAAACCAAAAAATAACAGAAGAGAAGAGTGGCTCTAATAAGGAGGCACAAAGCTATTTAAATTCCAGCCAATGAACACACATTTGAGTTCCTTTTCTGCATTGTAAGTCTTTAGTGCATTTAAAATTTACAGAAAAGCTCTAGTTTTATCCCAATTCTACTAATTTGACTCCCTCTTTCTATTCTAATCTCTTTAATTATGAATTATAACAGTACCCTTCTTCTAATCTAACCCCATTCAGCCACCTCCCATCTCCTTCCAATCTGCCGCATTTCTTATCTTTATGGTTCTACCCCCTTGTACTAATCAAATCATCCAAACAAGGCAGGCTGTGTGGATGCTGTTGGGTTGCAAAATGTGGTGAGAAACCTAGTACCATGAACACTAGCTGCACTGTTTACTTAAAGGGGAGCAAAAGTCTGAATCAACACCTCTCTTTTAGGTAGGACAGGAACAGACCAGGGAGCTGTATTTTCAAGTGTTTAGCCCAATTTTATCTACATTTTACATCCTTAACCTGGACACTTCATACAAGTGGCCTTTATTAAAAAGATCACATTCCTATCTTTAAAATGACTCCAGGATCATGCTTCTAGCTCCAGTCTATGCAAAGCTACAGCGGTATAAAGGGTGTTTGTAGTACTGTGAGCTGTGACATCACCATAATTTTAAGGGTCTGCCTCCAAGTTTAAGGTTGGAGCATGCCCACTGCTGAGACAGACCATCATCAGCTAGATGATGGAAAGAGGTAGAGGTAGAGGAAAGGATAGAGAATGGTTGCAGTTCTGTAACTAGCTTCAGAAAAAAGACAGGACAGACCAGGTACTGTAATTTTACAAGCCTATAACTTAATATCCAGAAAAGCTAGATGCATCATCCTAGGCTTGTTTGGTAGGTCTTTTAAATAGAGAGCATTTGTATGGAGACCACAGTTACCCTTTAAATTAGGATATATAATAATTAATATTATTATATTAATATAATAATATTTTTAATAATATATATATTTAATATATATTATATTAAATTATAATAAAATATTAAATTATGTTATAATTATACTAATTTATATTTAGGAGCCCTGATCTAATGCCCAACAGAGATACATTTTATGGCCAATAGTTTGCAAATCCTGTAGTCTCTGCAGGGATTGGCCAGTTTGTATCATGTCTATAACCATTTTATCCTATCACATAATACCATGCTGCTAGTGTAATATTAAACAACCTAAAAAAATGTTATGTTTTGTTTTGATTTGATTTATCTTCAAGATAAGATTCTTCAAAAAAGAGCATTTCCTTTTCTTTTATTCAGAAGCATTTTGAACGTATATACCGTAGGTTAAGACAGAGGTGGCCAACTATTTTGGATCATGCGCCAGACTAAACAAAATAATTTATTGGGCCCATTCCAGAAAGCACAGATAATGGTCTCCTATCTACCACAGAAAGATAATTTTGCGATGTTACTTATCAAACTAGGTCAGTATTTGTTTGCTGGCAACCTCCCTGCTGATCAGGGCCTGACTAGCTGCACCTCACTAGCTGGGCCTCTGGGTGATGCTGCCTCAATTCACCCTAAACTCTGCCCATCTCACAACCATAACCAAACCACCAGTCGGTTCCACAAACTAAAACTTTTTACAATAAGGCTGCATATCTTTTGAATAGAGATGGCTTCAGGTCAAAGAGGGACGTGAATAAGGCCTCTTTCCTATATCTGTATTGTATGGATTGTAATATTTTCTGCTTTTAAAGCTCGACCCCCTAATGTTTCCTGGAATCAGGAATGTATGTTTCAAACCAAGGGTTACATTTTTATGACCATAAGATTGAAAAGCCCTCCAACCAAACCATTGTAACCAGTCAGGAAGGTCCTATTTTTTTTACCATTGCTTTTTCTTGGACAAAATGTTGTCAGAATTCTGCATTAGTGTAGTTAATTTTTTCATAAATGCCATATTTAGAAGCAGGACATTAAAGGGACAGTTCAGTGGAAATGATCAATATTTGTTAAATTGTTAGTTTGTGTAATGCCTTCTTAGTTATTCTACATATTCTCTCCCATTTTGAAAATATCAGTTGATTTCATACCCTTTGCTGTTCACATTTCAGGTTCTAACAGTCTAAAAGGAAGTCAGTATTTCGGTTGCATTTATTTACAAAATGCTGAATTGGCAGATTAAGGTCATTGGGATGAAAAAATACTGCTCTTTTTTTCTGAAAAGTACATGTATTTGCACTGAACTTCCCCTTTAATAAGTGGATTGTTATTTTACGACCACATAAAGACTGTAAATGTGACAATAGCATAAAAACAATTGCTGCATTATTGCCATCCCAAATGCCATTAAAACAAACCGGGATACAATAATTATTCCTGCCAGCAAAAAGATTACAGATCAACATTGACATACACGCAAACAGTGTAAGAGTTAATGCTGTTATCTGTCATGCATAATAGGCAGATCCTGACGCCAAACCTGTTTGAATGAATGACAAGAAAGTAGACAATTTAATCCCTGCCTTGTACATCACTATATTTCCTATGACTAAACTTTATCAGAGGGAACACGTTATAGTAGGTGTAAATTAGACCTTGTGGGCATAATTATCTGCAATCTGAGGTAAGAATAATTTTTGCTATAGATCTATAATAAGCAATCAGCTAATGAGAATACTCATACATACATACTTATAGTATGTAAACGTTAATAAATGTAAAACATAATAGTCTCTTTTTAAATAAGGATGCAGTTCAGTTAAGAGAGAATAGCAGACACTGCATTGCTACTCTTAATAACCATACTGAAACCAGACCCTTAAAGTTTTTTTTAAATTGCCCATTAACGGAAACTATAATTCTTCCAAACTATCGCTGTACCATTTTTTGTTGATCTGTCCCCTATTTCTTTAGATATTCAGTCTAAAACATCTTATATTGTATCTGTCAAACTCAGCCAAGTGCCTTAGTATAATATTCTGTTATGTTTACAGTAGTTTTGCTTTGCTGTCACTGGAATGGTGACAGTTGGTGAACTGCATTGTGGGAAATTCCCTCTCCCAATACTACTTCATAGGTATTACTGGGCATACTTGCACTCATAGAGATTCAGATAGTCTGACAGGGAGCTGGGGAACTAGGGGTCTTGAGTAAAAGTAGTAGGGGATTGAAGTCTAAAGCTGGGTACACACAGTAACGATAAAGCCCAGATACCGTCCTTTATCGTTATGTGTGTACGCTCGTTTCCCGAACGAGCGCGCGGCTGACGAACGATCGGGTCGGCCGTACGCTCATTCAGGAAAGGCCGAAAATTTCCATCGGCCGCGCTAGACTCCCTATAGAGGAGTCTAGCGCGGCCGATGGAAACACACAGTCCCGAACGTTCTCCTTATGATATTCATAGGGAGAACGCTCGGGACTGTGTGTATGCAGATCTTTGAAAGATGGCAGACAGGATCTTGCAGATCCTGTCTGTCATCTTTCAGAAATCTGTGCTGTGTGTACCTAGCTATACAGTGAGAAAAACACATAAGAGTAAGTGCTGCTTACATCTATATAGATTGAAATAAGACAAAGTCATTTTTTCAGAGTACAATTACAAAATAAACATTACTTTATAATCAGTGTAATCTCTGTGATTGACAAGCAGGTTGCTTTACAATGGCATAGGTCTTTTTTATTTTTAAAGGGCAACCTGCAAGGTGAAATTACAATTCTATTCTATTGAAAAGATCTCTCTGATTGTAAAACTAAAACTAGATTTCGAGCATATAACTAGGCTTGCAACACCTGGGGATTTCTTGTCAGAGCTTGTTGTGCTCTCTCTTTGTGATCAATGTTGTTATAGGGTAAAGATTCCCCTTAAATATGTTGTACTGTTAGGGTTACAGCCATTCAAAAGGACATTACACAAGGATCTGTAAATCTATACAGCACATATTCAATGATATTTAAGATATGAAAGCTTGAAATCTGCAGACAGATTGGGACAGAAGATGAGTCGGCAAAAAATTTGGCCTTATCTTTGTTTTTCTAATAAACTGCTTGAAATATTCGAGTGGTCGATGTTAGATATAAGGCTGCACGTGACCCCCCTTCTTAATAGCTTTCACTGATTGATGATGGGTCACAAAGTGGAGAGTCGTAAACTGTACTGATCTCCTTCTTCCGTGTCTCCAGGACAGCTTGCTTTCTATTGGCCACTGTGCGTGGGTGTGTTTTTCAGGATGTTGAACTTTTAACTCCTACTCACATAAAAGCTTGTCGGTTAGCCGGAGCTGAGACATGGGAGGAGTAACAGAGGGAGGGAGAAGGGGGGAATGCTGCACATAATCTGACACCGTGGTTAAACAGAGTCAGTGACGATATAGGATTAAGGCACACAGAGTCACATGAATTTAACTTTGCAAGGGGCAATGTGTTTTTTTCACTATAGATGCCCTTTAATATCATTGAATATGTGCTGTATAGATTTACAGATCCTTGTGTAATGTCCTTTTGAATGGCTGTAACCCTACAGTACAACATATTTAAGGGGAATCTTTACCCTATAACAACATTGATCACAAAGGAGAGCACAACAGCTCTGACAAGAAATCCCCAGGTGTTGCAAGCCTAGTTATATGCTCGAAATCTAGTTTTAGTTTTACAATCAGAGAGATCTTTTCAATAGAAATGATTGTAATTTCACCTTGCAGGTTGCCCTTTAAAAATAAAAAAGACCTATGCCATTGTAAAGCAACCTGCTTGTCAATCACGAGATTACACTGATTATAAAGTAATGTTTATTTTGTAATTGTACTCTGAAAAAATGACTTTGTCTTATTTCAATCTATATAGATGTAAGCAGCACTTACTCTTATGTGTTTTCTCACACTGTATAGCTAGGTACACACACACAGATTTCTGAAAGATGACAGACAGGATCTGCAAGATCCTGTCTGCCATCTTTCAAAGATCTGCATACACACAGTCCCGAGCGTTCTCCCTATGAACTATCATAAGGAGAACGTTCGGGACTGTGTGTTTTCCATCGGCCGCGCTAGACTCCTCTATAGGGAGTCTAGCGCGCCGATGGAAATTTGCCTTTCCTGAATGAGCGTACGGCCGACCCGATCGTTCGTCAGCCGCGCGCTCGTTCGGGAAACGAGCGTACACACATAACGATAAAGGACGGTATCTGGCTTTATCGTTACTGTGTGTACCCAGCTTTAGACTTCAATCCCCTACTACTTTTACTCAAGACCCCTAGTCCCCAGCTCCCTGTCAGACTATCTGAATCTCTATGAGTGCAAGTATGCCCAGTAATACCTATGAAGTGTATTGGGAGAGGGAATTTCCCACAATGCAGTTCACCACTGTCACCATTCCAGTGACAGCAAAGCAAAACTACTGTAACATACAGAATATTATCTAAGGCACTTGGCTGAGTTTGACAGATACAATATAGATGTTTTAGACTGAATATCTAAAGAAATAGGGGACAGATCAACAAAAATGGTACACGATAGTTTGGAAGAATTATAGTTCCGTTAATGGGCAATTTAAAAAAACTTTAAGGGTCTGGTTTCAGTTATGGTTATTAAGAGTAGCAATGCAGTGTCTGCTATTCTCTCTTAACTGAACTGCATCCTTATTTAAAAAGAACTATTATGTTTTACATTTATTAACGTTTACATACTATAGTATGTATGTATGAGTATTCTCATTGCTGATTGCTTATTATAGATCTATAGCAAAAATTATTCTTACCTCAGATTGCAGATAATTATGCCCACAAGGTCTAATTTACACCTACTATAGTGTTCCCTCTGATAAAGTTTAGTCATAGGAATATAGTGATGTACAAGGCAGGGATTAAATTGTCTACTTTCTTGTCATTCATTCAAACAGGTTTGGCGTCAGGATCTGCCTATTATGCATGACAGATAACAGCATTAACTCTTACACTGTTTGCGTGTATGTCAATGTTGATCGTAATCTTTTTGCTGGCAGGAATAATTATTGTATCCCGGTTTGTTTTATGGCATTTGGGATGGCAATAATACAGCTATTGTTTTTATGCTATTGTCACATTTACAGTCTTTATGTGGTCGTAAAATAAACAATCCCTTATTAAGGGGATTTCAGTGCAAATACATGTTACTTTTCAGAAAAAAAGAGCAGTATTTTTTCATCCCAATGACCTTAATCTGCCAATTCAGCATTTTGTAAATAAATGCAACCGAAATACTGACTTCCTTTTAGACTGTTAGAACCTGAAATGTGAACAGCAAAGGGTATGAAATCAACTGATATTTCAAAATGGGAGAGAATTGTGAATAACTAAGAAGGCATTACACAAACACTAACAATTTAACAATATTGATCATTCCACTGAACTGTCCCTTTAATGTCCTGCTTCTAAATATGGCATTTATGAAAAAATTAACTCACTAATGCAGAATTCTGACAACATTTTGTCCAAGAAAAAGCAATGGTAAAAAAAATAGGACCTTCCTGACTGGTTACAATGGTTTGGTTGGAGGGCTTTTCAATCTTATGGTCTAAAAATGTAACCCTTGGTTTGAAACATACATTCCTGATTCCGGAAACATTAGGGGGTCGAGCTTTAAAAGCAGAAAATATTACAATCCATACAATACAGATATAGGAAAGAGGCCTTATTCACGTCCCTCTTTGACCTGAAGCCATCTCTATTCAAAAGATATGCAGCCTTATTGTAAAAGTTTTAGTTTGTGGAACCGACTGGTGGTTTGGTTATGTTGTGGAATGGGCAAGTTTAGGGTGGAATTGGGCAGCATCACCCAGAGGCCCAGCTAGTGAGGTGCAGCTAGTCAGGCCCTGATCAGCAGGGAGGTTGCCAGCAAACAAATACTGACCTAGTTTGATAAGTAACATCGCAAAATTATCTTTCTGTGGTAGATAGGAGACCATTATCTGTGCTTTCTGGAATGGGCCCAAAAAATTATTTTGTTTAGTCTGGCGCATGATCCAAAATAGTTGGCCACCTCTGTCTTAACCTACGGTATATACGTTCAAAATGCTTCTGAATAAGAGAAAAGGAAATGCTCTTTTTTGAAGAATCTTATCTTGAAGATAAATCAAATCAAAACAAAAACATAACATTTTTTTAGGTTGTTTAATATTACACTAGCAGCATGGTATTATGTGATAGGATAAAATGGTTATAGACATGATACAAACTGGCCAATCCCTGCAGAGACTACAGGATTGCAAACTATTGGCCAAAAATGTATCTCTGTTGGGCATTAGATCAGGGCTCCTAAATATAAATTAGTATAATTATAAATAATTTATATTTTATTATATATTTAATATAATATATTTAAATATATATATTATTAAAAATATTATTATTAATATAATATATTAATATATATATAATTTAAAGGGTAACTGTGGTCTCCATACAAATGCTCTCTATTTAAAGACCTACCCAAGCCTAGGATGATGCATCTAGCTTTTCTGGATATTAAGTTATAGGCTTGTAAAATTACAGTACCTGGTCTGTCCTGTCTTTTCTGAAGCTAGTTACAGAACTGCAACCATTCTCTATCCTTTCTCTACCTCTACCTCTTTCATCATCTAGCTGATGATGGTCTGTCTCAGCAGTGGGCATGCTCCAACCTTAAACTTGGAGGCAGACCCTTAAATTATGGTGATGTCACAGCTCACAGTACTACAAACACCCTTTATACCGCTGTAGCTTTGGATAGACTGGAGCTAGAAGCTAGATCCTGGAGTCATTTTAAAGATAGGAATGTGATCTTTTTAATAAAGGCCACTTGTATGAAGTGTCCAGGTTAAGGATGTAAAATGTAGATAAAATTGGGCTAAACACTTGAAAATACAGCTCCCTGGTCTGTTCCTGTCCTACCTAAAAGAGAGGTGTTGATTCAGACTTTTGCTCCCCTTTAAGTAAACAGTGCAGCTAGTGTTCATGGTACTAGTTCTCACCACATTTTGCAACCCAACAGCATCCACACATCCTGCCTTGTTTGGATGATTTGATTAGTACAAGGGGGTAGAACCATAAAGATAAGAAATGCGGCAGATTGGAAGGAGATGGGAGGTGGCTGAATGGGTTAGATTAGAAGAAGGGTACTGTTATAATTCATAATTAAGAGATTGAATAGAAAGAGGAGTCAAATTAGTAGAATTGGGATAAAACTAGAGCTTTTCTGTAAATTTTAAATGCACTAAAGACTTACAATGCAGAAAAGGAACTCAAATGTGTGTTCATTGGCTGGAATTTAAATAGCTTTGTGCCTCCTTATTAGAGCCACTCTTCTCTTCTGTTATTTTTTGTTTTCTTTTCTCAGAACAGAATAGAAAAAGTTTAATAGTAAAATAGTACAGAAGAGTGCAGAACAGTTATAGTACTTACACCTTTTCTTAACCTAACCATGAATTGAGATGTTGGGCTGATTTATCAAAACAGATTGTTATGCAATCTGACTTTTTGTAAATGTAAGTCAATCCTGTGGTCCTCAGAAGACCACGATCGCTTATGCTGAAATACTAATATATCCTTAGCTAGAATACCACTTGGCATCTGGCCTAATCCTTCAAATCAGGCGTGTTTACATACTACTACTTATTATACTTGGGCTTTCATATGGTGCATTGGTGCTGCATGCTAATACACCCTTTTTTTCTACAGCTACGGTACCTGTAGTTTCGGCACTTTTGAAATTGCCAGTAGATTAAAACAATGGGAGCCAAGATGCGGATCCAATGGTATTGGGGCTTTATCGCTAGTGTGTGTACCTAGCTGTATTTTCAATCCTTTTTCTCTCATGTAATGTATTAATTATCTTTAGTATAGCAGTCTCCCACAGTTCTGAACACCACGCTTACATACACTATTACATTATTATTATTATATCATCATTATTATTAATTATTGCACACACAAGGACTGAAAGGATTTATGACACTGGAATTTCATTTGGGTAGGCAAAGTACATACAGTACAATGTTATGACTTGATCAAGTGCTCAGTTTACAGTCAAAATAATCATCAGAATACTGCAAATAATATTTCACTCACAGTTTTAAATGAGACTATTTTGGTAACCTTGCCTTCAAATGCCTTAGGCTGGGTACACACCACACAAATATATACATGGCACTATCGGTTGGTCACTTCATGCAAGGACATATTCCCATACTTTGAGCAGCTTGCCTAGTGGACATGACTGGACCTATTCTTGGGTGTTTTCCTACTGCAAAATTTCACTAAACAAAAGTGCAAAATCCTAAAAAAACTATGAAGTAGATATATTTAATCACCAAACTGTTACCATGGAAAAGTTACCGGTTTCAAAAGCAAATGTTGCTATTGAATCATCTGACGTAATTTTGTCACAACACGAAAAATTTTTTTGCAAAACCTACATTTTATCAAAGCTACCTCTCTCCCCCTGCTAATGCTCTTATCTCTATGTTTATTACAGAGCAGGGAGGGGGGATCACGTCACAGGGATTTGATTGACAGTCCAAGTAGGAGTAGAGGAATGCAATCACGTATTATTCTAACTGGTGTATCTCAGGACAGAGAGGGAATCTGAAAAAAGTGAAGACACTCTGGGGGTTGTGGGGAATTATAGAACACATGGAAAGAAAGAAAAAAAAGTTCATTTTCCCACTATAGATGCCCTTTAAGATATGAAAGCTTGAAATCTGCTGACAGATTGGGACAGAAGATGAGTCGGCAAAAAAATTTCCATCTGGCCGTATCTTTGTTTTTCTAATAAACTGCTTGAAATATTCGAGTGGTCGATCAGAAAAACGGAAAATGGTTTATCGAGCGATCCGATCGAAATGTCGAAAAATCGCTCCAAATGTTGGGCCCATGTAGAGGGTGCTAATCTAAATGTATAATCTATATTAACTTTATGAGATGCACACACCCCTAATAACAGAAAGATCTAGTGCATGGAATTTGTGTACTTAAAATATTTCCACAAAACAGGATGACAACAGCCATTTTGAAATAGTTTAATTATAGTCTTTTGGCTTCCACAAGAGAATGTGAAGGGTGAATCTAGATCAGCATCTGTAAATCCATTCCCAGGAGACCATGTAAGATTGATATCAGAGTCACACCGCCAGATTTGCATATTAAATGTGCTGAGGAATACGGAATTGTGCACCACGCAACACTATATTTTATATCTGTCATGAACACAGCAGCAGCAATGTGGCAGTACAGTAGATATATATCCTTAGAATTACATCCCCAAAGACTAATCGCCTTCTATGATTCATGTCTACCTTATAGAGAAACTCACTCTACAGAAGATAGAGTTAATTTAACACTGTACAGTGAATTTCACTCCTCTCCACGTTGTTTTTTTCTCAAGAAAACAACCTAGAGAAAACAGACATTATGGGCCATATTTATAAAGGTGCAGTATCGTTTTTTAGCGATAATGCGCCTTTAACGATAATTAAAATGATTGTTAATTTACGATCGCTATTGTAAATATATCATAGCAATCGTAAATGTCCAATAACAATCATAAATCTACTAGTGCAATCGTAGATTTACAACCCCCCATAGAAAACCATTGCAGTATTTTACTGCCGCATTGTATTTCACAACAGGAATAATTAATGAGCGTTCTCCGTAAAGTAAATGTACGCTTGCAGCAAGTTTTTTAGATTACTGATAGTGCTCGATATCACTAACTTGCGATAACTCGATTTTATAAATATAGCCCTAAATTCTTATTATCCCAAAATATATTCTTACGGTTAAAGTATGAAGCAAACTTTGGTAGTGTTTAGCAAGGTTTATGATGGATAGTTCCTAAAAAGTGGACAGGCTATGACTGGTCTATACAACATTAATAAATGTAAATACCAGTAAAACTGGTATTGTATGTATTGTATATGTAAATAACAGGTCAAATTACTGCTATATAAGTTCTTTTTAACTGCTTATCATACTTCTATAAATGTGCCATATAAATAGTGTAACGTGAAAAATCATTGTAACTGCAACTATTATTACACATATTGCTGGCATTACGATTCATAGGTTTTTTTTTTTTTGAGAATCCAGCGCACTCTGGTGGCTGCATTAAAAATTAACATGAACATATAAAACTATTATCTGTGATTTCAGGATGAAGTAAGAAAGTTCTGAGAAAGTTATATATAATACGATAATGATCTGTACTTTCACTGCACATGAAGCATTTTTGGGATAATAATTTCTCTATATAAACAGGAAGATGCACACTCCTCATACAAATAAATACGCTTTAAATATTAGTACTAAAATATCGCTTGCAATATCGCGGGAGGCTCCGCCTTCTTCCTCAGGTGCAATAAAACTACAAGTGGGCTACATTGTAATTTTATTGAACCTGAGGAAGGGAGCAGAGCCTCCCAAAACATTGTATGTAAGTTTTTTGCGCTAATATTAAAAGCGTTTATATAAAGTTAAATGTTGCATGTTGACCTTGGCAAAGGTCTTGGATATTTTGCACCTCCTATTATACCTATTGGGTCTTCTACCAGATAAAATAATAATTTTTCTACATGTATGGCCACCTTAAAGTGTATGTATACTAGCAAATTTGTTTTATTAAATATCAAATTAATGGAAACTATAATTCATCCCAACTATCACTGTATCATTTTTTTGTTGATCTGCCACCTATATCTTTAGATATCCAATCTGAAACATCTTATATTTCAGCATTTCTGTAAGCAGTTTTTGCTGTAGCTGGAATAGTTTGACATTTGGTGTGCTGTATGCTGTATGCAGTTTTGACAGTTGTTATGTGGGAAAATAGCCAAAAAAGTACTTTATTGAAGGCTAGGGATGGACCAAAACTCAAACTCGAACCCGAGCTAGTTCGATTTTCCGGATTGCGTGACTATTTTCGAGAATTCTTGAACATTCAAGGATTTCAGAACGTTTGGCGTGCTTCGAACGGCTGCTTCTGAAAATCACTGGAGATTTCAGAAAATCGGAAAATCTGATTGGTTAATGTAAACCATGTAAACCAAGCATTGAAAAATTGACCAATCCGAAACAGATTAGGACTTTCTGCAAACCTATTTAAAGAGGTTCAATCCTCCGCGGAGCGCAGAAGTCATCGTAGTAGATGGCAGAAGAAAGAAGCGGCTAGCAACATCAGCTCTGCTGAGGCCGGCGGTGCCATCGGGCTCACTGTTGGACGCAGTGAGCCTGCCTGGCATCGGCAACCACTGCGGTGTTGGTATCACTAGCCCGAAGAAGTTGCATCGGATCAAGACACGGGTAAGATCGGCCTTGTTGAGGCCACTGGCGCCGGAGGTACCCCTGGTGGCCGCAGGGGTACTTCTCAGGGTCGGTGGCCTCAGCGGAGTTGGTGTCACCGGATGGAAAAAGAAGACGTCACCCAAGGGCTCTTTTAAGAGCCGCTCACTGGGGGTCCCAATTCGAGCTGTGGGACCCCCAACAAAGGCAGTTATCAGTGCTGCAGGGGCCCTTACAAGGGCTGGGGAGGGGGGTCCTGGTTCAAGCTGCAGGACCCCTTAAGCCACAAAGTGCCTTTGTCAGGGCCGCAAGAGCCATTCCAAGGGCCACAAAGGCAGTTATAAGTGCCGGGGAGAGGGGTCCCAGTTCGAGCTGCGGGACCCCTTAAGCCCCAAAGTGCCACAAGGGCCGGGGAGGGCGGTCCCCATTTGAGCTGCGAGACCCCTTAAGCCCCAAAGATTCCTTGTCAGGGCCACAAAGGTCCTTGTAAGGACCCAGGAGGGGGTCCCAGTTTCGAGCTGCGAATGGCTGATTTCAGGAATCTCCGGCCGATCGAGGATTATCAAAAGTGGCACGCGGAAACCGGAAGTAGCGTGCGTGTGTGTTACATCCGGTTTTTATGCTGTTCCCCACGCACGGACGTGTTCCCCAGACCATCTCCCAGGTCCCAGGGGCCTGTAAGGTAAGTTTACACTGCAATATTTCGAATGAACTTTCCAAACTATTTACTTCCCATTGACTTTAATGGGTCCATTTTCGGACTTTTGAACTTTTTTAGAAGTTCGGCCATCTCTACTGAAGGCATGTAGCAACACACACACCTCAGAGTAAGTGCTACTTATATGTATTTATCCATAGATTAAGATGATGCAAATTATTTTTTTCAGTATTATACATACACTTTAAAGTGTATGTATACTGAAAAAATCCCTTTTGCGTCATCTTAATCTATAAATATGTGTAAGTAGCACTTACTCTGAGGTATGTGTGTTGCTACATGCCTTCAATAAAGTATTTTTTTTGCTCAGGCTCTGACCACTGACCTGACTATTTTCCCCCATACCATCTGTCAATACTGCACACAGTACACAGCACACCAACTGTCAAACCATTCCAGCTACAGCAAAACTGCTTATAGAAATGCTGAAATGTAAGATGTTTCAGATTGGATATCTAAAGAAATAGGGTGGAAAAACAACAAAAAAATGATAGTTGGGATGAATTATAGTTTCCACTAACCTGGTCCTGTCCCATCTTTCTCAATTTCTGTTAATAATACCCCCATTTCTCCTATCCAATCAGCGCTCTGCCTAGGGGTAATTATTGACTCCTCTCTCTCCTTTTCTAACCACATTAACTATGTTGCAAAAACCTGCCACTTTTTCCTTCTAAATATAGCCAAAATTCACAGGTTTCTTTCTCTCCCAACTACCGCTATGCTACAACTGGACTATTGCAACCTACTACTTTCTGGTCTTTCTGCTTCCCACCTCTCTCCCCCTCAGGCTATACTTAAAGGGCATGTCCACCCCTTTTTTTAACTCCCCCAATCATTACTTAACTTCCCTCTTTCCTCCGCAGTACTTTCATGGTCCAATCACAGACACGGCTGCCGGCAGTTCAGAACGCCGTGGGAAAGAGGGAAGGTAAGTAAAGATTCTAAACATAAGAATAATGCGGTTGGAGCTGGGGGAGGAAGCCCTACAATACCCCAAAGGGGTTTTACACTAGGGGGAGGGAGAGGAAAATGGGAGGGAGAGGGAGGGAGAGGGAGGGGGGAGGAGGGCTGCTCTGAGCAAGCCAAAAACCTCTGAGAGGAAGCCTCAGAGGTGGAAACAATTTCCCTCCCTGCAGTGCTCCTGGTGGCCAGCTTTTTGGACTTTGAAGGGACATTACAGGAGAACCATTTGGAGCCGGGATGTAAGGTAAGGATTTTTTATACACTACTACAGAGTGGGGCCAGTAGTGGGTTAAATTATAGTTTTGGGGGTGGACCTGCCCTTTAACTCTGCCACACGTATTGTTTCACTCTTTAATAAACCGGATCCCAAATCTCCTCTGTACCGGACAACAACCTGGCTCCCCATTAAACAGCGCATTGCATACAAAACCTTTCTCCTAGCATTTAAATCCCTTCGCTCTGCTGCTCCTCCTTATATTTCCTCTCTAGTCTCCCCATATGTCCCTTACCGTACCCTCCGCTCATCGCAGAACCAGCTTCTGTACAGACCCCCCACTTGGACTGGTTCCTCTCACCTTAAACCTTTCTCTCTTGTGGCTCCCATCCTCTGGAATTCTATTCCCCTCTCTCTACGTCAAGATACCTCAATTAGCAGGTTTAAACCTATCCTTACATCCTACCTATCTGGTAACCAGCACAGTATTTGATTGTTTTATTTGCACTGCATTCGTCTCACTCCAGCACTTATACCCATTCCATTGTATCTCTATGTTACCCTACTAACTAGATTGTAAGCTCTATGGGGCAGGGACCTCCTTACCTCTTGTGGCAAAGCTCTAGCACTTCTATTTATATAATTTATATATTTATGTACTGAACTATCTATGTATTTGTTCCCCTTGAATGACTTTATTGTATTTTGTTACTGTACAGCGCTGCGTCCCCAAGTGGCGCTTTATAAATAAACAATACATACATACACATACATACAATGAGCAAATTAAAAAAAAAAAAAAATTGCCAGTGTACCCTTTAAGTCTGTACTTGTCTAGGCCGTCCAGGAGTTAAAATGTATTTATACTGAAAAAATTACTTTGTGTCATCTTAATCTATAAACAAATACAAGTAGCACTTACTCTGAGGTGTGTGTGTTGCTGCATGCCTTTAATACAATACTTGTTTTGCTCAGGTTCTGACCACTGACCTGAATATTGGGATGAATTACAGTTTCCACTAATGTGCAATTTAAAAAAACTAAATTTCCAGTGTACATACCCTTTAAGGAGTATATTCAACTAACTGAAAAATATTTTGAGTTAGTTCCTCCTTTACAAAAAACTAGTGACTTGTCAAAAAAAAAAAACTAGACTACTGCTATTTTTACCAGTTGGTAACATGCATTTGTAAACAGATATTTAATCTTTTCCATTTTGGAAATGTTATCTGCCTCCTTCCTCTGCTCAATGAGTTTTTATAAGCTTGAGCATGTACAGAGGCGGCAGCAGGAAATTCAGCAGTCAATCATTGGTTATGGTGTCAGCAGTCATAGTCTTGATTGACTGCAGGAAAAGAGGAGCCAGCTTACTCTGCCAGAATGGAGGCAAATAATTATCCTTAAATCTGTAAGGATAGTTAGTAATACTGGTTAGTAATACATCTGATAATATGCTGAATATATCAGTTGGGGATGGGGGCAGGTAACAGACATGTGACCAATTTTTTGTTTTAAGGGTGGACGTGCCCTTCAAGCTTAATCATCAACAGGTTTTTTCCAGTATTAAGTGAAAGAATAAATATCCTATTCTAGCCTTGCCGGACTCTGATGCCTGCTTAGATCCACTAAGAGACCTTCAGCGCTGGGAGAACGGATTACACAACACGTTCGGTGCAGTAGAACCCAGTTTCTCGGTTTATTCATTTCGTACATTGGAATATATCAAACCAGAAAAAAAGGGCTTTGCCAGAAAAAGGCAGGCCAGACACAGTGTCTGCAGATGACATACTAAAACCTTGGAATATGAAGATAGAGTCAGGCTGACACACAAAATGTAGGAGGCAAAAGACCTTGAGCTCACTGGGAAGCTCAAGTGTTATCAAATGAGAGAGAACATTTAGAAACAAAACATCTGCAATAACACAACAATAATATAAGACAAAATGGAGTCAGAGAACAAAATGGCTGCTATTAGGCTAAGTGATAATAGAGAATATATAAAAACCTAACAGTTCCACCCTTTTATCCCGAAGGGATAAATAAACAGAAATTATATGTAATTTATAGCCAAATTATCAGTGAAAATAGTATTCAGAGCAATTACATCATTATACATAGCAGCATGAGAAACAGTTTTATGATTAGTAGGAAACTTACAAAAGAAAATATAGAAAAACATTCTGGGGCACACTGAAAACAGCAGCAACAGAGAAAAACACACATAATAATTATAATTGTACCAAAAATATTGCGCAGCTGATTCCAGGAAGGAAGCCACCAAAAAAGCATATTCCATAAAGAAATTACCATCATCTACTTTGATGTGATTGCTAAGTTGTTGCAAATTACTGATCTGATATTTAATAGTGAGGGTATGATCAGAAAGATTAAAGCAGCACATACCTTCAACACTTTCACATCCTTGATTATGCAACAATTAAAGCAATTGTCTACCAGTATATATTATTAGACCTGGGATACCTACGATACTAGCACCTAAAGCAACAACTTCAGTTTCAGATAGGGGATGTACATTAGACTTACAATCCTCTGGCATAGTTATAAGATCCCTGCGATTACATTTACCTGCAGAGAGGAAAGAAGAAGATTGCAAAGGTGTGCTTGGCACTATCCCCATACTTAATCTACTTATAGCACAAGGACCTCCAGAAATGTTAGCAGGTAAATAAGTGTAGCTGTCATTCACACTCTGTCATTCACTCAACTCATCTCTCTGAAAAAACAATGTGTACATAATTTGATATTGTTTGGTAGGTGAGATTACACTTCATGTTATTGTTCACAGAAACACATTTTACATTAGGGGAACAAATAAAAATAAAACAAACTTCAGCAGCGGTAACATTTTGAGTCCGAATCATAACTATATCTATAGTTCGTTCACGGGAGGTCTGTTGAGGTATTCTGGAAAATTTAAGCGGGTTACACCACCTTCCCGGATAATTGGGATCCAATATCTTATTGTGCTGATCAGTCAGATAATATTGGAGACATGTTGGAACTGAAACTGGAATAGCGATTAAACAAGTACTTATAATGTCCTGAGCACTTTTACATTTCCTAAACAAAAGTCAGTTGTATTTAGGAGCTTCTTTGAAATATACTCCCAGATGTTACCTGGGGGCAATGGAACACGGGGGAAAGTAATAGAGCGGGAAACTCTGTTCATTATAATAACCTCAAAATGGGAAAAACCACAGAATAAGATGAAAAATGAACAGGTCAGGAAAATGTATTTCATCTGGAGTTTACAATTTATCACTGGTTTGGGATCTGGGCTCATCTTAATCTTCCTCCTCAAGGGTGGGTGTGTTGTCATCTCTGAAGTCATCTGGGTGGTCATCTCGTTCTTCAATCAACAGATTCAGTGCGTGCTTTACTCTGGAAGCATGTATCCACGATGGATTGCCTTCAAACAAGATTGTTGTGCGAGTCACAGGGAGGCTCTAAAGATTTGTGTTGATATAACACCTTTACCAAGACTACATCACCTGATTTAAACGGGTGCGTCGGAGCACTAGAAAGTAAAGGTAAAGACAAAAAAAATCACCATAGATGCTATTCAATTTTTTCAATCAGTTTTACCACACAAGGTCACCTGTAAATAATGTCCCTGTCTTAACTGCCCAAGGCGTAGGGAATGGTTTACCCATTAAAATTTCGAAAGGGGACAACTTGGATATAGAATTGGGGGCCATACGAATCTCTGCTAATACAGCTGGTAAATAAATATCCCATTTACTGAAAGAACCTGCAGTAGCCTTCCTAAATTTCTCTTTTATTGTGCGGTTCATTCGCTCAACAACACATAAAGTCTGGGGATATAAAACTTCTATTCAATCAACATCAATTACACAATCTGCTGTAATACTTTAGAAATAAAAGCTGGTCCTTTATCTGAATCTATCCTAACAGGACAACCGCATCTAGGAATAATTTCCTTACACAAAATTTTAGCAACAGTTTTAGCATCTTCTTTTTACTAAATCTGTCCACAATCACCAGTAAGTATATACATTTGGGCAATAAACCTTGTGGCTAAGACTTTTATGAGCCATATTATTACTATAACTATCCCCTCTTTAATAAAGACCCAAAAGGTCTAAAAACAATGCTTGAAAAAAAATCTTTAAAAAAAATGAATCGGGAGAAAACAAAAACTTAAACTGAAATAATAAAATTCTCAGGGAAAAGTATGAATGCAGGAAAGAAACAAAAGAAACGGAGAAAAGAGTAGCAACTTATACACATATATGAGATAACATTCCCTTAAACAACATGAAAAGAACTCACAATTATTTCATTTAAACAACTAAAACATAATTAAATGTAAAGTCAGCTCACCATTCTCATTTATAAACTATCAACTGCCAAATTTTATCAAAACCAACTACATTAAAATCATACCTGGAAACAATGAACTAACAGCTTAAACCTTAAACAAAACACAAGTACGGGTTAAAGAAAAGATTAAGCTACATAAACAAAACACGGTAACGGACTAAATTTTAAACAGAATCTGGGAATTGAAGGTCTATATACACTATACACAAACACTTACAACCATAACAGCTCTAATCAAGGGGAAAATATATCTCTTGTACGGCTCCCAGTTAACTCTTCCAAAGAGAAACTAAAAATGCAGCTCGCCACCTGCGGGAGTCTACCTTACTATTTAACTCTTTAGAACACCCAGCACCAAGTTTTTACATTCCACTCAGGGAATAAAACTCTTTCAGAATTTAACACTCCACCCACGAAGCAACTCACAGGTCCCAGCCTGCAGGCATTCTACTTACAGACCCCGTCTGTAAGACGTGGGGCATGCGTCCACCCTTCCAGACCCACGTTTTAAAATCTATACCAATATGCTGATACAAGTTACAGAACAAGCAAGACAGACTGACACCAGTTGAAAGAATAAATATCCTATTCTAGCCTCGCCGGACTCTGATGCCTGCTTAGATCCACTAAGAGACCTTCAGCGCTGGGAGAACGGATTACACAACACGTTCGGTGCGGTAGAACCCAGTTTCTCGGTTTATTCATTTCGTACATTCGAATATATCAAACCAGAAAAAAAAGGGCTTTGCCAGAAAAAGGGCAGGCCAGACACAGTGTCTGCAGATGACATACTAAAACCTTGGAATATGAAGATAGAGTCAGGCTGACACACAAAATGTAGGAGGCAAAAGACCTTTTGTTATCAAGTGTTATCAAATGAGAGAACATTTAGAAACAAAACATCTGCAATAACACGACAATAATATAAGACAAAATGGAGTCAGAGAACAAAATGGCTGCTATTAGGCTAAGTGATAATAGAGAATATATAAAAACCTAACATTAAGGACCATATTTATAAAGCCATGGTATCGCTTTTTAGCGATACCGCGACTTTAACAATCGGTATTGTAAATTTAGATCATTAAACCGATTGGAGATTAAAGATCGGTTTAACGATCATAAATTTACATTAGCAATCATAAATTCATGATACCGATCATAGATTTATGATCCTAATAGAATATCATTGCAGTAGTTTACTACCGCACGGTATTCTACGATCGAACGTACATTTATGACCACGATCGTAAATTAACTAACTCTCGTAAATCAAGTAACCCGGCTAAAAATCAATACCGCGGCTTTATAAATATGGCCCTAAGTCTTAAGTGATCATGCTCTGACCCTGGACCAAGGGGAGGAGCAGAAGGCCAGGTGATGTCACTTAAGCTACTGGAAGCAGGAAGTTTGAACATTCTCTGCAATATAATTTATCACATGTTACAGCCAGGCATGTGAGTCAGATCACATTTTAAAGGAAGGACTGCAGGCTAATTTGTTCGGAGACTACAGTTGCAGATAAGCAGATTTTAAGATTTTCGTAAAGAACTAGAAATGTAATTTTTCAAACATCTTGCAACATCACGGCAATTACATTTTTCTTCCTCCACATCAGGGAAGACTACATGAAATCTTTATTTTTTATGAAATCTAAAGATCATTCTATCTTTAAGGAACAGGAGCTGATAATGCAAACCCCGAAATTCAGAGATTTCTGCTTTTTTCCTAGCTGCAGTAATCACCAGGAGAAAAGCCAGCCTCCAAGTAAGTATCAACAGAGACATTTTTAAGTCTCAATGGGAGACTTAAAACTATCAAATGGGGGATGTTTTGGCAATCTTAGAGGCTTACTATGTCTTAAATCATTGAAGAATCTTACATCTTCTATGATTATACTCCTACAAGTGGGAAGTCTTCATCAAGAATAGATATCCTTCCTGGTTATACAAACACCCTCAGCCCCTTTGATCTAATACTTCCTTAGCTTTACTTACACAACCCTATCATTGACTGGTTCAGGAATTATCTTGTCTCTTGGAGTTCCATTTTCCTGTCCAAATGCTTGTTCTAGCCCATATTTCACTGTTTACATCTGTTTTCTATGACAGTAAAATTCAAACTTTCCTTTCTAACCATATTTTGAATTTAAAGAGGTTTGGTTTTCAGCAACAATATTTCTGTTTCAGATTAACTGGCCTTTACAGTTTAAACATTTATTAATTGGGCACTAGGTTAAACTCAATTTAAAATGTAATAAAACTATTAGAAAGTTAACATGAAATTAGGGATTAATATTAGTGTTTTAAAACAAAATAAAACAGAATCCCTCTATGAAAAATAAATGGATTAAAAACAATTAAAATTCAATCAGTCCAATAGACAGGATCTCGTATATGGTACTAAAAACCCAAATATAGTCAATACATTTCAACAATATGATTAAAGACTGGGCCCTCAGAAAAAATCTAATAGGTAAGTTAACATGCTTAAAGGGTCACTATACTCACTGAAACAACTTTACATTTTCTGAAACTACAATTTGAGAGAAGTAAAATGGTGGTAGTCACGTACTTATTTGTGCTTTCTTTGTCATTAAATTATTAATGTTTAGTGAGTACTCCTAATCCCGCCACCCTCCCTTACTCGCTGCCTTCTTGTAGTGTCTGCGACACTTATAAGTTTTGCACAGCCTCACCATGGACACTGCTCTGCTTACACATCTCTGCCTCTCTCCCCCCTGCTGTCTTTTCTCTGCTGATTCTCTTAAATGTTGCAGAAAGTGTGCTGGCAGGCAGCCAAAGAGGTCAAGCATGGGTCACATATTACAATTTCTGCTTCTGTAGTGACAGGTCTTTCCTTGTAAATGCTGTGATTTCAAATGATGATTTCTCAGAATCTACGGCTCAGATTTAAAATCCAAAAAAAGAGTGGGATCTTTCTGTATCTAAAGGTACTATTTTGATACCCTTTAACAAACTCATCCTTTACAAAATCACAAGTGAATGCTGTGATGCTGCACATTTCTCTAGGGAACCTGCTCAAACAATAGCTGCATTGTGCTGGTATCCACTGTCTTTTTGGGGCACCCCGCCTTAGCCGCATTTCACAAAATCTTATATGTACTAATCTGTATGAGATGGGTATGAGGGTATCATATAAGAACCAGTCTGTTTGAGCTGGGCATGAGGGCATCTTATATGTACTTATCTGTATGGACTGGGCATGAGGGCGTCTTATGTGTACCAATCTGTGTGGGCTGGGCATGAGGGCATCTTATATGTAACTGTGTAAGCTGAGCATGAGGGCATCTTATATATACCTATCTGCATTGGCTGGGCATGAGGGCATCTTAAATGTACCAGTCTGGGTGAGCTAAGCATGAGGGCATCTTATATGTAACCATGTTGGTTGGGTATTATGTGGCTAGCAAATACTAGAGACTGGAAAAGCCATTTAAATATGATTGGGCTAGCTTTAGTTAGTTTGTTAGGTTAGGGCCCTGTTGAAAGAATCTACGTTGATGCGGTGGCAGCTTTACAAATCTTTTTGCTAATATCTTATGTTGTGGATAAATCTCTACCTAACAAACTGTATCAACACCTCAGTGATGTAAAGTTTAAAATGACCAAATGTTTAGCCATGTCCCTTCAAGGAAACCACACCCACTCACAAAGCCACACCAACTTAGTCCGGCAGCAGACTATTTGTACATAGGGGCCACATTAAATATTGAGCTCGGGTAAAAAAAAAAATAGAAAACGAATGGTTATCTAATTTTGCATTACAAGTGTTTAACAAAGTAAATGTCACCCAAAAGAGTTTAGAGAAAAGACAGCACTTAGCAAATAAATAACACTAAAATATAACTGATTATAGTCATCTCCTCCCATTTTGTATGACAATCATGGCTCAGATCACACGCCACGATCGGATAGTGTGAGAGCCTTCAGAAGACTTATACTGCAAACATTTTCTTTATTTAGT
The DNA here is from genome assembly GCA_019447015.1 of Hymenochirus boettgeri. Lineage (NCBI taxonomy): Eukaryota > Metazoa > Chordata > Amphibia > Anura > Pipidae > Hymenochirus > Hymenochirus boettgeri. The sequence goes on from CM033474.1 coordinate 97,977,157, forward strand.
GCGACATGTTTCGAAGACAATGTGCTCCTTTATCAAGCATAAAAACAATACAAAACAATCCCACCCCTTTGTGCTGATTGGTGCACACCTTCATTAATTACACAAGTGTACCATTAGTACTAATAGTGAGATACATGATTCCTATCCATTTTGGTTATTCAGTGCATCCATATTATTATAACAATTATATAAAAAGTAGTGATAAAAACAGTAAAATGTGCTAAAAACAATCAAGTGTATATTTGTGTATGGTACTGCACTGTTACATAAAAGGGTCTCATGCCCAACTTCCAATGTTTTATAGTATATTACACATTTTTACCTCCTATCCAGTTTATAAAAAACAAACATTTTTCATGTTAAGTCATCCGCTAGACTATCAGGGTTATTCAATAAAAGTTCTTATCGTTTAAAATGGTGCTAATTTTGTCCCAACCAATCAGATGTTAGCTTTCAAATGTTAAATAAGACCTGATTGGTTGGGGCAAAATTAGCACCATTTTAAACGATAAGAACTGTTATTGAATAACCCTGTATGTTTCAAAATAGGCTATGTTACAAGTAGTTGCCTTACTCATTCATTAGTGCAAGTTACATGAAGATGCATGTTTGAACACAGTAACATTGATGTAAATCAATGTTACTGTGTTCAAACATGCATCTGGATTCCACAGTAAGTATATTAACACAATTTGTCCATTTTAAATGTGTAAAATTATTGGGGAATAATTCATACTGATCATCTGGGTGTCCAAATATGGTATTGAATATTCCTGATTATTAAAATAAGTCTCGTTTCTATTGGTTCATGTACACCTTCATAATCATGTTTCCAGAAGTTAGTGGCCCATGCCAACTTTAGGTCAAAATGTGGAAAGTAAAGAGAAAGTGATCATGAATAATTTTTATAGAAAAGGTTTAATCGACCAATTTAGGCCCTTGGGGGTTAATGAGTCTAGTCTTTTTATCCACCTAGCTTCTCGTTGGAGTAAAAGGGTACTAGCAGTTACCACAACCTTAAAGGTTCTGTACACTGGAAATGTTGTTGTTTTTTTTAATTGCCCATTCGTGGAGACTATTATTCATCCCAGCTATCACTGTACCATTTTTTTGTTGATCTGCGCCCTTTTTTTTTAGATTACAAACTGAAATATCTGTCTATCTTAAACTTTTCTACTGTAAGCAGTTTTGCTGTAGATGGGATGATTTGACAATTGGTGTGCTGTATGCAGTTTTGTCAGTTGGTATGTAGGAAAATAGTCAGATCAATAGTCAGAGTCTGAGCAAAGCAAGTACTGTATGGAAGGCATGCAGCAACACACACACCTAAGAGTAAGTGCTACTTACACGTATTTATTTATAGATTAAGTTGATGCAAAGTAATTTCTTCAGTATACATACCCTTTAAGCTTTGGAGCAGATAAACGCAGTTACTTAGCAACATCAACACACTTCCTCCCAGTATGGCCAATCAAAAAAGAGGTTTGGGAGGAGCATGTTCACGGTCACAACACTTGTAATGCAAATTAGGATATCTTTCACCAGACCACTGTGGCAGCCTACATTGTGCTTCCTTTTTTGAGAGAGCATGGGGAGTGCATTTTGTAAATACTTGTGTAAGCTTGCCAAGCATTTTGTCTTGTGTGCCCACCAGTTATCAGTGTCCATGTACCAATGATTCTATCATTGTCTGTATGCCAATCATTTACTGTATCAGCGTCTTTGTGCCAAACATTTATCAGTGTCTGTGTGCCAAACATGTATCAGTGCCTCTGTCAATAATTTTACCAGTATCTGTGTGCCAACAATTTATCAGTGTCTCTGCTAATTATTTTACTGGTGTCTGTGTACCAACATATTATCAGAGTATGTTTGTGCCAATGATGTTACCAATGTCTGTGTGCCAACCATTTATCAGCACAAAAGGAGGCTGTGGGAGCACTCCTGTGGCAAAATTACTGGAAATAGTGGAAGTGCTACTGATCTGACCAAAACATTAGAAGTTCAAACAAGAAAAGAGATGATCAATGCACATTCCTGGGCCCCATATATCATAATATCTATGCTAGTAAAACATGGGTGTTGTAGTTACAGTTTCATGCATAAAAGTGAAAAGCCTTCCAACCACGTCAACGTAACCCCAGTATGGAAGGTCCTAACAATTTACCTTGGGTCATTTATCTGGGCTGACACTCCTTGCTTGGTTGCATTTTCTTGGGAAGGTTGTCTCCCTGACCTTGCATTGGATTAGTATTAAAGTTTATCACTTCCCCCCGCCTACTGGCTTTTAACAAGGAGGGAAGAGGCCTCTCATCCAATGCTTAGTATTGAAGGCATAAGACCTCCAATTAAAGGGATGTGTGGGGGGTGCTACTACCTCATGGAAGCTTGGTAAATCTTCCTGCAAGAAGCTCTGCTGCAATATATACACAAAAGGGGGGCTGTGGGAGCACTCCTGTGGCAAAATTACTTTATAACCAATAGTGGAAGTGCTACTGATCTGACCAAAACATTAGAACAAACAAGAAAAGAGATGATCAATGCACATTCCTGGGCCCCATATATCATAATATCTATGCTAGTGCAAACAGTAAAAACATGGGGGTTTTAGTTACAATTTTATGTATAAAAATGAAAAGCCTTCCAACCACGTCAAGGTAACCCCAATATGGAAGGTCCAAACAATTTACCTTGGGTCATTTATCTGGGCTGACACTCCCTGCATGGTTGCATTTTCTTGGGAAGGTTGTCTCCATTTATTAGAGTATGTGCCAATGATTTTACCAGTTTCTCTGTGACAAACCTTTAAAATACTTAAGTAGCTGTGACTTCAACTGGGTTACTTTATGCTTATAGTGAAAAAATATTTCACAAAAAAATATCTACCCTTGTAATTTACAATGTCACATTATGCTCTTATAGCCTTAATCTGGCTTCTCCTTCTGTTTTCTCTACATAACCCCATCCACATGGACATTTTGGGCCATATTTAATAACCCACGGTATCAGAGTGTTTGCATTGAAGGGCTGACCTAACAGTGGCTGGGAAACTGGAGGGCTGGCATATACATGCCACATGGAGGGTGGTACTGTAATATATGTGCCAGAGTGCCCATGAACAGAGACTGGTACATATGTTTGTGATTGGTTCATAAAAGTTTGCCCAGAGTGACTGGCACATACACATTTGCCCACAGTGACTGATACATATAAGTTTTTCCACAGTGACTGATACATACATGTTTGCTCACAGTGAAGTGGGTGTGACATTTAAGTTTTCCCACAGTGACTGGTATATGTAAAGGGTAACTATACCCACTGAAACAACTTTACATTTTTGAAACTGCAATTTGAATGAAGTAAAATGGTGGTACACATATTCTTAAAGGGCATCTATAGTGAAAAAAACACATTGCCCCTTTGCAAAGTTAAATGCATGTACTCTGTGCTGCCTTAATCCTATCTATGTCAGTGACTCTGTTTAACCATAGTGTCAGATCTGTGTGCAGCACTTCCCCCTCCTCTCTGTTACCTCCTCCATGTCTCAACTCCAGCTAACCGACAAGCTTATCATGTGCAGTAGGAGTTAAAAGTTCAACATCCTGAAAAACACACCCACGCAGAGTGGCCAATAGAAAGCAAGCCATCCTAGAGACACGGAAGAAGAAGGAGAACAGTACAGTTTACATTCTCTCTCTTTGTGACCCATCATCAATCAGTGAAAGCTATTAAGAAGGGGGGTCAAGTGCAGCCTTATATCTAACATCAAAGCTACCTCTCTCCCCCTGCTAATGCTCTTATCTCTATGTTTATTACAGAGCAGGGAGGGGGGGATCACGTCACAGGGATTTGATTGACAGTCCAAGTAGGAGTAGAAGAATGCAATCACGTATTCTTCTAACTTGTGTATCTCAGGACAGAGAGGGAATCTGAATAAGGTGAAGACACTCTGGGGGTTGTGGGGAATTATAGAACACATGGAAAGAAAGAAAAAAAAGTTCATTTTCCCACTATAGATGCCCTTTAAAGGATAAGTACACTGTATTTGTAACTTGTTGAAATTCTAGCAGGACCCTCCCCCATGCGATTCAGTAAGCAAATTCCTGTACTCAGCTTCACAATATTGTTCCTTCAGTATCGCGCCATGCACGCATGTGCGTATTGACGTTGGCGTGCATGCATCTGTGACATCACGTGCGCCATCTCAACAGTCAGGCAGATCTCGCACCTTGTCTCACGGGATTTGGAGCAGAGGAAGGCACGAGATGTGCCTGACTGTTAAGCTGGCGTGCGACGCACGTGCGAACAGCGAAATACTGTTGTACTATTGTTTGAACACAATGACTGATACAAACAAACTTGCCTCCAGTTTACCAGACACTGTTAGGTCAGTTTCCCAGTTCACCAGACACTGTTAGGTCAGCGCTAAAGTTCATTAGCCAGTGTTGACTTAACAGTAGATGTAGATGGAGTGGTGGATGGTTGGTGGTCACCACCATGTCCCAACAAGCCCAGAACGTCAACAAGGAAGGGCAGAGTCATGTTTTGGGCGGGAATCATAGAGAAAGAGCTGGTTGGACCCTTTAAGGTGAGGCCACACTGCAACGTACAGGAATCGCGAGCGTTATCGCACGCGATTGTGTGTGCGATTCTTGTGCGTTTCGCGTTCACATTTTGCGCATGGGTGTTCGCCATTTTGCGTTATGGAAATGCATGCATTAACACACCAAAAATAGTGAACGCATGCGTTACCAAATCGCATGCGCATCGGAAATTGTGGGAATTTTCGCGTTCCCGCGATTTCCATTTTAGCGAAAATCGCGGGCGCAAACGTGTGAAAAACCCGCTAGTGTGGCCTAGCCACAAAAGGTGTGAAAATGACACTTTTTCCCCCATGGTACAAAAAGAAGAACCGTGCTACTGTTACAAAATCATCTACCTGGATGACAATGCACCATTTCATGCTGCAAGCAATACCTCTGCATCATTGGCTGTTATCGACATAGGAGCGCAACTCAATCAGCCATATTTAAAAACCTGTAGTATCAGCACAATCGTATATCTACTACCGAACATTTGCAATGGTATTAAATCTGTAGTGCTGAGCTTGTGTTTGCGATATGAATCGCAAATCCCAGAAGAGCATGGGTTCCAGGGATCAGGAACCATGGGTAGTTTTACGCTGTATGAACCTTAATACAAGTAAGGAAAGGCTGTAGTGCCTTATACTCTCCCTATCTTATTTAATTTATATGTTAACCTTAATTGCTGCATACACTATTTTGCATGTAACAAAAAAAAGATTCCTGAATTATGTAGTTTTCTCCAGTAGGTGTCAGTCTAACACTTGGTCTCTGAAGTCCAAGATCAAATTGTTCCAATTGTAGCAGGTACACAATTCTTCCATCCAACATTTCCACATGCTGCTTCTGCACTACATATACGGTTACTGAACATTTTAGGGCATTGGATCTATTTTATTCATATGTTATCACCGAGTTTATTTTGAGGGGATTTATCATGTTTTCTATTTAACCTTTATGCTGGGTCACTAAAGGCCATATTTATTAAGATGCAATATCGCAATTAACTATTGCTATTTTTACAACTGCAATTGTACATCTACAATTGCCTATACAGTACCATAGCAGTAGTCTACTACCACGTGGTATTGTACATTCACTGCCATGCCTTAACGATAACCCACGGTATCTGAAGTCACCATGGCATTCTATGACTTGTATATAAATATTAGGACTAATAGCATGTGCTTTTATATGTGCGTGTAGCTCTTATTATATAGGAGATATCTGTTTCTGTAAAATACAGATATTAAAAGCAAATGCATTCTTATTTGCCTGCATCTGTTTAAGTATAACGCAATGACCTGGGGTTGCAAGTGCAACCCAGTCCATTTTATTAATTGTAAGCAGCACTGGTATTTTTTACTTTTTTGCCTTGTGCTACACATTACATTAATGTATTTACCGCTGAGCCATACAAACATCAGTACATACAGACAATTACTAACAGTTCTTCTTTACAGATTTAATCATGTATTATTCAGCCAATCTGTGTTCTGTGACCCAAAAGTACAAAGGGTCAGTGTCATGTTTAGGGGGATTACTGGTGCCAGCAGCATAGAGAACTGTATCAACATTAACCCTGCAGCTGCCTGAGGTGATTGCTGACACTGGGTTTAGATACACTATGTAGTGTACCTACTCCAATGGCATGAATGCTGGAGCTTAGTTAGCAGGAAGGGGGGCATTGAGAAATGCTAGAGATGGTTGTATAGCTGACTGTAAGCTTACTGGGCATGGTCCTCTTTCCTTGTGTATCATGGTATTGCTGTAAATTAACTCATCACTCTATGCACTTATATGTATTACCTTTGTATGTATATATTATAAACACAGGAGCGATGGTTCCATATATTCTTTATACAGAACAATTAGTCAATATGCCCAGACATGGTGCAATGTTATTGGCTCCTACTGCAGTAATGAAAATTTTCCATTTTGCCCAAAAGGTTGTGATAATGATGATATTCAGCAAATTCAGTCAGTGTCGCCGCTCAGTCTTTGAAAGACTGATGATGATGTAGCGCCAATGTGGATTTTCCAGTAAAACAGAACGTAATTGAATATATTTTATAGCAAAAGTAAAGGTGATATCAGTATTGGCTAACTGTGATATTTGTGGCAAGTAAAGAATATTTAAAGGGCATCTATACCGAAAAACAGGTTATTTTTAATTAACTTTAACTGGAAACTATAATTCTCCCCAACCATCACTGTATTATTTTTTTGTTGATCTGCCCCCTATTTCTTTAGATATCCAATCTAAAACTTCTTATATTTCAGCTGTCAATCAAGTTCCTTGCTCTCAAAAACTATTCTTCTGAGAGTAGTTTTACTGTAGCTGGAATGGTGACAGAGTTTTGACAGTTGGAATGCTGTATGCTGGGTGCAGGCTTGACAGTTGGTTTGTGGGAAAAAAGTCAGGTCGGATGGAAGTGGGAGTGGTTAAAAGAGGGAGGGGGGATACTGCTCCTAAACAAAATGTGTGCTGGATCAAAGGCATGCAGCAACACACGCAAATCAGAGTAAGTGCTACTTACTTGTATTCAATTATAGATTAATGGATAACTGTATTGCCTCAATGCATTTTTTTTTTTTTGCTTTCAAAAGAGTAATGGTATGCAGCCCTCCCCATACGTTTTTTTTTTCCTGATTTTGAGCTTCTCTCTGCCTTCAATTAGCCATGCTGTGAAGGTGGCATAACAATTCTGTCTGCCTGTAACTGCCACTCAAAGCTAGCATGTGAGAAACCACTCCTCCACTCATCCTTGATCAGCTTGATTATGTAGGTTGTATCCTAGCAACCAAACAGTTCAAGTTTGTTTGACTGGCAGAGGAGGAGGAGAGAGGTTGTAACAGACTTTCTTATCAGCCAGTGACAAGTGATATGTTAATCATGGCCCTGGGCCGTCTAGGAGGCAGGCTCTTAGCACTCATCTTTGCTGTGTGATATCTAAGGGAAGGCAGCACAGTTGTAAATGAGAGTAAGCGATTTCAGCTGCTGGAACTGTGTACATGTAATGGGGGAGATGTTTTTTGGGTATTGTTGTCCTTTAAAATGAGGCAAAGTCATTTTTTCAGTATAGTGTCCCTTTAATAATGTTATTATAAGATCCATATATAATAGAATAAATGGATGTATTTGGTCATTACTTTCCTTCTGGGGTTGTTCGGTGGTAACCAGGGCCAGTTTAAGAGTGGGGCTAAGGGTGCCAGGCTCTTTGGGCCTAGAGGCTCCTGAGGTGTAAATCCAGCCCTGATGGTAACCCATTCAGGAATCCTCCCTTGAAAATCCTGCACTTACCCCTGAAGGGGGATGCAATAAAAATATCTATCCCCTAACCAAGTCACTCCATGCTACCTCAAGTTAGCAAGAGCTCTTGACTGCACCTCTTCCACATCTATTTATAAACAACAGTGTTAAATTTTGTGCTACTTTTAAGTGTGAAAATGAATGACTCATCAATATGGGACCTAAAGGCAGATATATGGATTCAAACAACCAAGAATTTCATTTCCTTCTTTATGTTATAATAACACATCGCAATTATGATCCTAGAATGAATGATTCTGGACTATTAAAATACAATATGACATTAACCAACTGTATTCAATCAACGATTTCCTAACTATCAATACTTGTATATATACCCAATCCCCTTAAATGGCATCTATCGTGAAAAAAACACATTGGCCCATTGCAAAGTTAAATTCATGTACTCTGTGCTGCCTACTCTGTGTTTCTCCTACCCGTCAGTGACTTTGTTTTTCCATGGTGTCAGATCTCTGTGCAGCTCTCCCCCCTTCCCTCTGTTACCTCCTCCATGTCTCAACTCCAGCTAACCGACAAGTTTATCATGTGCAGTAGGAGTTAAAAGTTCAACATCCTGAAAAACACACCTACGCACAGTGGCTAATAGAAAGCAAGCTATCCTGGAGACACGGATCTCTCCATGTCCTGATAAAATACGATCTCTCTTTGTCACTGATCATAAATCAGTGAATGATAGCAAGAAGGGGAGTCAAGTGCAGCCTTATCTCTGCCATCAAAGCTACCTCTCTCCCCCTGCTAATGCTCTTATCTCTATGTTTGTTACAGAGCAGGGAGGAGGGAGGGACTTGAGCAGGGAAGATCAATTCACAGAGATTTGATTGACAGTCCAAGTAGGAGTAGAGGAATGCAATCACATCTTCTTCTAACTTGTGTATCTCAGGACAGAGAGGGAATCTGAAAAATGTAAAGACACTCTGGGGGTTGGGGGGAATTATAGAACACATGGAAAGAAAGAAAAAAAAGTTAATTTTCCCACTATAGATGCCCTTTAATATTGCTTGGAGACTTGGACATTTTTAATTACTTATAAACTATTCTTCAACAATATATTATAATGTAATATGTGTAAATTAAATGTTAAGTATGTTTACTCTGTTCTTTAATTGAAGTATACTGTAATTATAAGACAAATCACTGTTTATATATTTTTTTATTATATAAGAAAACCAGTTGTTACTCACTAGAAAGAGGGCTGCAGCTGTGTAAATCAGAAAATGCCATAAACCTAGAAGTGAAAAGGATTTCTCCCCAATGCTGCTTATGTTAGATGTGAGAATTGCAGAGGTAGTAACTATAGAAATCTATAGAATCCAGTCTAGTGCGTTTAGCTTTAGTTCTTCTTTAACACTAATCCACCATTCTTTATCTGCCAACCTTAAAGGGCATCCCTTTAGTGTCAAAACCCCCCGCCATATTTTAAAACGGTTTCCCAGGGATGTAGGAGAGCGTACTCTTATGTTCATTTCTGCTATGTAACCCACCAAAGCAGTGCAGTAATAAAAAAGCTGCTTGAGCTGCATCTGACAGATCTACTGCTCCTTCCTGGTTTTGACTCATCTTTTATGTCCAACACATTTATGCATGCATATGCATTAGCGGGGGAGGGGGACATTCCACGGTCTAAATAGGGAGACCTGTCAGCCGTGGTATGAGCAGCTTTTTGAATACGGTCTACTACCTTACTGGGAAATATGGCTTAAAAGTCAACAATCTTGCAAAAAGGTACCCTGGTACATTGGGTAGGGAATTGCTGTCTTACACTGAAAACATACTTTCCCCCCCTACCCCTCCATGAAGCCAAGTTTCTTGCAGGCAAATTTACTGAAGCTCTGCCTCCGTTTATCGTCCTGGACTCTCACTTAAAAGAACCATGTTATTGGGCAGGATTAATGTGTCAGATATAACCACACATCTTGTTGCTTAGAGCTGCTTGACGCATGTTAATGTTAGGTTGAGGGGCAAACAATATTGGCTCTGGACTGAATTACATGACCAATAGAGAACAGTTTAAAGGGAATGATATAAAACCAAACTTCCAAAAAGGTTTTGGATTTAGGCTGAGGCCACACTGCAATGCACAGGAATCACGCACAAAATCACGAGCATTATCGCCCGCGATTGTGTGCGCAATTCTTGTGCAGTTTGCGTTTGTGCATGTGATTTTGCCGTTTAACGCACCAAAAATGGTGAATGCATGCGTTACCAAAACGCGAACGGACGCACTATCACATGCACATTGGAAATTGTGGGAATTTTCTCATTCCCGCAATTTACATTTTAGCGAAAATCGCGGGAGCAAAACATGTGCGCAAAATGCGCTTGTGTGGCCTAGCCCTTATAGTGAACCAGCCTGCCTATGGTACAGGAGAGCATGTGTGATGGCGTTCCATCCACTGGCTACGCATTGAAATTCCTCTCCTAATATAATAGGAAAATGGCTGGGGAGGCTTGTTACTTTAACAGGGACTAACTCACATATCACAGCATAATATAGATCTGTGTAAAATATCCAAACAAATGTAGTTAATTTGCTTGTGCTCTGAATGTCTTGATTGTAAAAATGAATAGGGTTAAAAATCTTCTCATACAGACAAAAGGAATGTCATAGAAACTGCAGGATGTGTTATTGTTCCAGACTAGGAGGTGTTCCAGTCTTCCACGCAGCCGTCTGTTATGTCATGTAGCAACAGACTGCTGTTAAACTGCATTCTAACTTAAAGCAATGTCTTCTCATTCTAAATATCATTTTAATCTCAGTAGCAGTGGATTTGCAGGACTTGATAATCATGGCTGCATCTTTTTAGAGAACAGTGTGTTAAATACGTCACTAGTCTGTTTTGCATTCAGGACTCCCATACCTCCCATAATGCATTATTTCAGCACTCAAAAGCAAAAGAAAACAATATGGTCTTTTTTTAATACTTTGGTTGCTAAGAAGATCAAACAAGTCCGTCTTTCCAACATATTCAAAATGCTTCTTTCTAGCATAGCACAGAACTCAATTCACCATATGTGAAAAGTAGCAAACAACTGTCGGATATATATACAGTTGTGATAACCCTATTGGTTTGGCTGGTCCGAAGGCAGTGGTTGCTACAATTAATTGATTACAGACAGTTACAGATTTCTTTGCTCTTTCTCCCCTCCCACTGCTGCTCTTGACTAGCCTTTTGTGTACTTGTCGGATCTTTTTATTTGCACTTTCTATGCAATTTGTGTTTTAAACAAAATGTACTTTTCTTCGCCCCTTTAAACAGCTGTAAATGTAGAACTTATCACACTGCACTAAAATTATTTTTAAGTTAAATCTTGAAAATGTAAACTTATTTTGAAATACATTTTAATTAAATTATGTTTTTGATCTTTCTAAACAAGCATATTGCATAATATTGTATAATGAATAAAAACATATTCTCCCCCCTTTTTCCTTTAACACATTATAAGAGAGAATGTTATAATAACGTGTTGCAGCAGCCTGCCAACTCGTATATGGCTACATGACTCTGAGGTGGAAAATCATATTAGAGAGAAATGCAGTATGCTTGTTTTACTCATGCCAATCAAACAGTGTCAGCAAACACAGTGAAACTTGTTAATGGAACAAAGATTGTCATTTGGGCATGTCACAATAATTGGTTTAGAAACAGTATTGTAAACACATGGCAGACCATTGAAATGCGTTTGAATAATTCAACACGTTTCACGTTTTAAGATCATTGGTTAAATATACATCTTTGAACAGAATTGTTAAATATATATAATAACTAGAAAGGGAAAGTTTAAGAATAAAATACATTGGTTTTTATCACGTGTTTCTTGTCTGTAGCTTAAAAACGGTGGGGGGAGGAAAGTACAAAATGAATACCAAAAAATAAATAAAAGTAAAAGTAAACTGGCCTTTTCAAGATAAAGTCCTAGCTGAAGACACCAGGCACTCTTATGGATGAGGGGGCAAGGGCAGGATACTGGTGGCAGATACAGTTTCATTACATAACTGTACATCCCATGTATATCTAAGGTATTTAGTTTGATCAACTGAACTAGAAGTTTAGCTCTTGAAGATGTTTTGCTAGTCAACCGAATGGCTTTCTCATTTCAAAATGACTTGTACAAGAATGTGTTAGGGAGGTCCCGAATAACCTGGCTGTTATATTGTGATTAAGACACATACCAGGGTATTTATTGCCAACAGATTCATTCTGAATTGAAAATGCAAGCAGGGTGACTAGCGAAACTTCTTCAAGCGCTTAACTTAAGTCCAGTTGATCTAACTGAATATAACAGATATACCATGACCTGGATAAATAAGAACCTTCACAAGCATATGTACATCCCATTAGTGTCAAAAAAGACTTACTGATGTCGGACAAACTGCGTGACTAAAGGTAGGTTCGGTGGTCCTGTTTCTTTTGTTCAACACAATTTTTGAAATGTAAAATTTCAGGGTTTGTAAACCTAGTGGATTTTTGGTATTTCTTAATTTTTTTGCCACCTTAAATTTTGCACAGCACTGTAGATGAAAGGTTCTCAATGACAATAAGTTAGTACAGCTAGGAGCCCAACAGAGATGCAGCACTAACATATTTTGCTTATACTGCAGTACAACGAGTTGACCATGCCCAATAGAAATTTTTAGTCCAAAACTACCATTTTCAATGCCGTCCGCATCAGAAATTATACTAAAAAGATACCATTAAAAAACAGGAATGTCTAATGATTATTAAATAAAAGTCTTCTGTAATTGAGTAATTGATACTGAAAGCTAATTTAGTACATTTACAGTATTACTACCACACATAGCTACAATAGCAAAATAATTAAGGTACCAAAGTTCAGGTACAAATGATTGCAACACTGTTAAAGAGTCTTTCCGGGACCTGTTATTTAAAACTTGTACATTTTGGTTTGCACTTTAAAAAAAGTTTTAGATGTCTATGAGTGTTTGAAGGAATTTAAAACATTTGCCGAACATTTGGACATGGATGCATTAACTATACAGATAACTTCTCTGTAAACGTGTTCAGTTATAATCTAGATCATATATTGTGGCCATCTTAAATGATGATCATTTGTGTTGTCAGATGCATGTAAGGTGAAATTATTGTATTGTATAAGTATTGTCTCCAACATGGATCTGGACCTCCATTGTTCCCTATTTTAAACCACAATTACTCACAGTGCAATTCAAAGTATGTTTTACATGATGTTTAAATTATTACTAAAAACAGTGTAGCATTAAATAATAAAAAATGGCACTACTACTGCACTTGTGACCACATTTGTACATTTGTGACCACCAATAAAAATATAATTAATGTATTTTTTTTAATATATATAAAATAAATCCAACATTTACAAACGTAACAAAAGTAACACATAACTGTAGAAAACAGTTGATGATAAAGGAAACTTTTACTCAACCCCACCCCCATCCAATCAAGTTTTGTCCAAAAGCACCAATCAAAAAGAGCTCCTTTTTCTACCCCCTTTGTTGTCATTTCATTCATGCTACATGATATACAATCATTTAAGTGTTATTCTTTCACAAGAAAGTTTACGAGGGCTGTCCTTGGAGATAGAAATGCCTTGGTAATAGTACGACCCTGCAGATGTGTTACACCCAGGTCACTCTCCAGAATCATTTGCTGAACTATAGTAGAATCTCGAGAAACCTCCAGGGGCACACAGACTTTGCCAAGTGCTTTATTATTTATCTGGAAAAAAGTTATAGATAAAAAACAACGTTTTAGTTTGCAATAGAATGTCTGAGTAAGTTATAGATAAAAAACAACGTTTTAGTTTGCAATAGATTGTCTGAGTAAGTTATAGATAAAAAACAACGTTTTAGTTTGCAATAGATTGTCTGAGTAAACCAAGAATTCTTGTTGTAGTCTTCTTACCATTACCAGCACTTCCACTATGTCAGGTTGCTTTAGATACTCTGGGTCTACAGAAGGCCATGGCTGTAAAAGTACATCTTCATTCCAGTTGTAATTCGTACATAGCTTTTGCTGGATATTTGCAATTCCTACAAATACATAAAAATGTAAGCACTATCAGTATGTAGAAATTGCTAATGAGAAAAGCTATTAGTGATTGATTGGAAGGGTTTAACATTAGGATTACATGGTCCAAGAAGATAGTTAAATGGGGATTTACATTTTTCTGCCTTTCCAAACCAGCAAGAATTTCGAACCTAATTTCATTGTGATGTTCTAAAAGTGCAATTTGCACCATAAAACCTAAAAATAACTTTTAATCTTACTGTCAGGATTGTTCTTAACCATATCTTTCCATTTACCTTTCCACAATTCTGATGCCAGGTGTGGTGCCATGGGTGCGGTCATAATGCAGAGCGTGGCCAATGCATTTTCAAACTCAGAGCTGTGTAACATAACTCTTGAAGATACTTGCTAAAAGCAGAAATAAACAAGACTGTGAGTGACAGTGTCCTGACATTAGGTGTATTGACATTCTTTTTGCATTAGAAAAATATTGTCACCAAGCATGACAGACATCTTACAAGAGGTAAGCACTATGATTAAAAGTATTTATTGAACAAACTGTGTCTTTTAATTTTTTAATTAAAAGACACTCAGGGAGATTCAATAAAAGTTCTTATCATTAAAAATGGTGCTAATTTTGCCCCAACCAATCAGATATTATTTAACATTTGAAAGCTAACATCTGATTGGTTGGGGCAAAATTAGCACCATTTTTAACGATAAAAACTTTTATTGAATAACCCTGTGTATTGTTTATACATAACCACTCTTCTTGGTCACTAAAATTCCTGCACAATATATTCACCCCTCAGATGTAAAATTAGATATTGGGACAACCCCCCCACTACAATACTAAGAAAGCCGAAAGACATAAGGCTAATCTGTTATGCAGAGTTTCCACTGCCTCTTTAAGCTATCTGGCAGCATTTTTAGGTTAGTCTTCCAGTACGTATATCAGCCAACTAACTTTTGCAGTTTTAGTGTTTGGTGGGTGATTAACCTACATAAGTTTTTAATTTGAGGATGAACTTACCCTTTAATTAATTTACAATTTGCTTCAAATTGTTACAGTGTCCTGTATACAGAATATTATTACTTTTCATAACATTTGCATTTATTTGGTTGAAATTTCCTTTAAGAACTTTCTTACCCATGGGAGATATGGGTTTTGGACAACTGTGCTACTTGAATGAAGTTATAATTTACATACTGTCTATTTTCTACTTTGCTTTATAGCTCATCAATAACAAGAGAAAATAGAGCTCCACCAATTTTACATTTACATGTAACAGTAACATATGGCTTGTCATGCAGAAACATACTGCTCCACGGCTCCTCCCCTAATCAGTGTCACCGACACTTATCCCACAAAGGTTAACAAATGACAGTGGAGCTAAACAGCTGCCTGGCTGTCTACAAGAGAAAACTGTTCCTTTTTGAGAGGATTATTTATCCATTAGCCTAAATTGGTAATTCATTAATTCAGTTACTTAAGAGAATGTTATTTATAAAGCATGAATAAATAAGCAGGGTAACTCCATTAAATTTTGTAACTTTTCCCCACTTCTCAGTGTCAATTTGTATTAATTCAGAACAAACCGGTCACACAAGATACTTAATTCAGCTACCCAGACCTATACTAAGCTGCTTTGACTTCTACTGAACTTAGATGAAATTTCTGAACGTGAGATTGCTTTCAATCTAGCCGCCACTTTACTGCTCACTATACCTTTGCTATGATCAGAAGCAATCACGGTTAAAAACTAATTTTCTCTTCCACTGAGCCAATGTTTTATAACAGAAACAAAAATGTGTTATCCCATATATCTCAATTAGTTTGCCTTCATCCACCTGATGCCCAGTCTGGTGTAGTTTATTTTAGGGAAAGAAAAAGACAAGCAATGTATTTGGCATAAGACAAAGGAAGCAAAGTTTCCTTTTTTACTTCAATTTATCTTAAGACATTAGACATAAAGGCAAGGAAGTTATTTGTCAGTGCCACTGCAGAAACATTGTTGCAAAAACTGGAGCTTTTTATGACACAAATTTATCATCACAGTCGACTGCAACACTTATATAAACAGATAAGACAGACAGCCTATTTATAGATACTATTTATCTTACATTTTTTTTGTTGCATGGAGGGATTCATCACACCTTATAAAAATACATAATCTTTGCACAGTTGATTAAAATAAAGAGACAGTCAAAAGGTAAACTGTCAAAAATGGCTCCAAAGTCAACTTTATAGGTACAGATGCTAACAAACCTTTTGTGATGCTTGCTGCAATGCACACTGTTGTATATTGTTGTTAATAAAACAATAAATTGTTAGGTGTGTTTATTCCCTTTGAACCCATATGGTGTGCATTTGGGGACATAAGTTTGCATTGTGGGTTGTCTCACTAGCATTCGGCTGTGCAATGAAAACACTTTGAACTCAGATAATAGTTCCAGGGTTTGGCCGCTGGCAATGTCACTCTACATCCAACTTTTCTCACAGTGAGCAACACAATCGTACCCTAAAGCTCCTTATGTTTGATATATAATACCTTCTGGAGGCTGAATATAAAATCATTTATTTACTCAGCACAGAAAAAATGTTTGTTTTTCCCTGCAAATTAGAAACTTAAATTAAATTACTAATGACAACCCGTATTGTATACATTCATGTTATTATTGACTATGGCATTAGGAAAGAACTTTACTTATATTTTTAAGCAAAATAAGTGGTGTGTACTCAAAGTGTGTGTGAGGAGTTTTAAAATGTAATAGTAAGTTTGAAGGGAGTAAAACAGGTGCAATGAAACTGCACGGTAGTTATCGGTGAAAAAAGATGGGGCTTTGCATCCTGGAAAAAAAAATCATAGACTAAAACACTGACATTAATAGGATTGCTTTAAGTTTCCTGAAGACATTTGTTTAGCATTGGAAAAGTCTTGCTTAGAGGATCCCAAAATGCTGGCATAATAAGCAAATTAGAAAACAAATCATTAAGTGCAATGAGTTAGGCCATCAACTTCCACATTATTTTGGTCGATTCAGCCCTTTCTTGGAAAATACTGTCAGAAATTACAATAGATGGATCAGACTTGTCAGTAATGTTTGGCCAATCACATAGTCTTCAATGGGCCATGCTGAAATGTTTTTTTTTTCATCCAGCAGTTAATGTCTGTTGGTCTAAAAAGAGGGCAAAGACTTGTGTGTACCAGGTCTAACAAAGGGTTAATAAGATAAGCTATGTGGATATTTGCAAAATTGAGAATAGAAGAGATAACAGTTTAGCAAAATACAGTTGTAGAAAATAGACAGAAATTACATCATGACAATGTTAGGCAACAGTGAGAACATAATATAGTAATAGTAATACATGTAAAACAAAAATGCAGAAAGTCTTTGTATATGATCATTATCTCCAGGTATTGGTATTCAGATATGCAAAATAGAGGTTATAACAGTGCATGTAAATATTTTGGGGGTGTTTTTGTAATAACAATAGCATTTTCTCTTGCAAATGCTTTCAATAATAAATAACTGAAAAAGCAAAGGCATGACAACAGTCACTGTAGGCACATGGGGGTGATAACACGACACACAAATATGTTCTTTGTTGTAAAGAAACTAGAAACATTTTTCTAACAGCTCTGAGCAAAACAAAGATAAAAACATTAATTAATAATAGGTGGTTGTGTCAGCTTCAGTAATGGTAGAATGCAATTAAAACAGTGCTTGGGTTTTTCAATATTTACATTAACAAGCTATTTTATGAAATCTTTTTTCTTAAAAAAACATTTAAATTGTGCCATTGTAAATATACATCTATTGAGGTTATTTTGAAACATTCTACCTACAGTACACAGAAAGCATCTTCCATATAACAAATTATTATAACCTAAGCTCAATCTACTACAAACCAAAACATTTATGCCAGTTAGTCTTGCACTTTTAAACCACCTAAAGTGGCATTTATATCAGCATTGCAGCATCATGTTCTAAATTAAAAGTTGACATTAAATGTGGTAAAGTCACAGCAATAACTGACTAGTGTTCTCTGTGTCGCTTACTCTGAGCTTGTACTGAGCTTTTACTGATTTAAGAGGAGGCTTTAAGAGAATGTTGCAACATTGGGTGGCATTGTAGGTAAGTTTTACACCTTTGCCATTTTGAGGTGTGTGTGCTACATGTTTAATTTTTAGTTAGTTAATTTTTAGTTAGTTAATTTTTAGTTAGAGGTGGATATGCCCCTCAACATGCAAATAAATCCATATTCCTTATTTCTGCAAATTCTAGACTACTAAAGGATTATAAGTGATAATGAATCAATAATCGCATTACAAATAGATCCTAGTGTTTTGCACAACTTTTAAATGCAAGTCAATAATTTTTCTATGGCTTTACATAATCATGACCTTTGGTTCAGCTCTCAATACATCTCCCTAAATATGCTTTGCATAGTAGATCTGTGTCCCAAATACTTACAGAAGTAGGACCCTAAACTCTTTAGAGTACAATGAATTTATCACTGAGCCCGTCTAACACCCACTGTAAGTAATCTTGGCAAGAGCACAAAATGAGCAACTGGTGACTAAGTTTAATACGGGAATTTGATCTTTCATGTACATTCTAATATAATAACTACTGACAGAAGCATTGCAGTATCAATTTTATGTATAACAATAAAAAGGTCACAATACATTTTCTGATTTCCCATTTTACATATATAGAAGAAATATTAGGATTCGAATGGATAATTATTGAATCTTGAATGTTCCTTATTTTCCCGGACAACACAAAGGAACATTTGCCATATTATGTTAGACGTAGTTATAGCTATAGCAGAAACAACAGAGTTCTGTGAAATACTGTGAAACAATGTAATAATAGGAATGTTATTCTAATCAACTAAACACAATGCATTTTATTTTATTTTTAGGTCACTGATCATTTATAACAAGCATGCATGGTGTTCTAACATCTATCAGCACTTTCTGACTAAAAGTCCTTCAATCATAACAGCATAATTATTATGCAAGTTTATCTGTAGGCATGTTTTTCATATACAAAACTGTAAAAAATGCTATAATATTGAGATCGACATTATGAAATACAGTCCAGGGTATCTATTTCCAACATTCTTGTACAAGCCATTCTAAATTCAGAAAGCCAGGCGGATGACTTCAAAATCTAAACTTCAGTTGATCTAACTGAATACTACAAATATACCATGACCTGGATGAATGTGAACCTTCACAAGCATATAACAATGCAAAGTCAATCCAAATCAAATCAATATTCAGTTAGACATCTGAAACAGCATTCTAGGTACAATTATAGACAGTTTTTGGATGTAGGCTGCCTTAATTTCTTCTCTCTCTTCATGCAATCTTAGATATGATAAAATCAGCATACTATGTGCCATCATTTCTAGGATGCCTTGTTTTTCATTACATTATATATAGCTCTTATATGTTTGGGTTAGTTGTAGAATTAACTTGAGGCCAATAATGGTATTACATGTAGATTTAAGCATTGAGGACACCATTAATACTGACCAAATTTGCAACTCCATTTGCAGAAATGCAGCCCCACATTTAATTTAAATTTGATTTATCTGTCCAGAGTATCTAGTGCCATGTTTACCATGCCAATTAATTTGGCCTTGTTTCCATGTCAGAGGTATGGCTTTTTGGACACAATTCCTTCATGAAGACCTCCTTGCCAAACCTTTCCAGAAAGGAAATGGGTGTACCTGGGTAAAACAGGTTTTTGCCAGTTCTGAGCTGCTGATTTGGAAGGGAAGTGTGATGTTTTTCTTAGCTGATCACTTTATCTTATGTTGCAAACTACACATTAGCACTTGTTTGGTATAATTGGTAAATTATACACCGGTCTATAATCCTTTAAAATCATGGACTGTGCAAGTGTCCCCATAAATATTGATACTGGTTTATATGCAAACAGACGTGTGCAAACCAAATTCCAGGGTTATCGTATCAAATGGCTCACCAGCTGACAATTTAGCCATGTGCCAAGATGAACTGTACATTTCCAACCATTTCCCTTGAGGCCTCCAGACCCCATATACCTTAAAGTAAAAATATTTAACAGACAAATGCAGCATATGTGTACAGAAAGTACATAATTCTGCCATATTTTGCAAAAAGAACATAAAAATTACAATTTTAATAATACATATCCTAACGTCTAGTTGTTTATTAAACGGCATGTCCACCCCCAAAACTATAATCCCCCCACTACTGGCCCCATCATGTAGTGTAATAAAATCCTTACCTCACACCCCAGCTCAATATGGTTCTTCTGTAGTCCCCCCCCCCCCAAAGTCCCAAAAACTGCCTACCAGGAGGATAGCAGAGTCCATATAGGACTCTGCCTCCTACCTGGCCTCCGGGAGAAGTTTGGCGTACTGCAGCCCTTCTCCTCCTCCCTACCCCTCCCTCTCCCTCCCGATTAGGATTCCCTCCCCCTAGTGTAAAAACCTTTTTACATAATAATCCCCCTGTCCCCCCAGCCCCAACCGCTATATTGTTATTATCAGAAAAGGCCCAGGGGGATTATTATGTAAAACATTTTTTAAAAGGGTGAACATGCCCTTTAATATTAAATAATATTAAATAAAAATACAGTATACTCTGCATGGCTGTTTAGTGTGCATAATTATATACAGAGCATTTAAAGATGCATACAGATCTTTCCTGCCTAGTTGTTTAGATGTCTTTGTCTGGTTGTCATATCTGGCTGTGATTAAGAATTTCTGAAAGGTCCGATGCGTCGTTGCTTCATTATCTACCTCCCACGAGGCAGTTATGAAACAAGAATGCATAATTATCAACGTTTTCTAAGGTAAACCAGGTGGGGGGGGAAATTTAAAACTGAAATCCATGCTTCCAGTATTCTATTATTTTCTACTTACAGTGTTTATAAATTAGCCTCAAAATTTATTAACATAGATTAGGTTGTGAAAATGGAATCTATTTAACTACAGTACATTTTGCTTCTTTGGTAAACCCTTTTTGATAATGCAATAGGGAGGCATTCTGAGAATATACAAAAGATTGTGGCAACAGGTAAAGAAGCTTAGAGATCACTTTGAGTGTCCATTTAAATGTCTGTGGATGGTACATTTTTGATAACAAAAAAGAAAAGAAGAATCATGAATATCCTATAAACAATACCCTAATAACAGGTGATTGAACACTGGTTATAATTTATGATTTCACTGTTGTGGTCATGATGCTTGTCACAAAACTTGTGCATTACGGATACAGTAGCTTGGAGTAATGAACTGCATAAATACATGGTCAGGGACCAGTTTGGGTAACATAGTAATGGAGGCTGAATAAAGACATACGTCTATCTAGTCCAACTTTTATTCCCTACTCTTAAACCCTACCAAAACAGTTGATCCAGAGGAAGGCAAATAAAACCCAAAAACTGTTGAAAAGGAGAATAAAAAAATCCTTCCTAAATGGCAATCAGAAAAGGATCCCTGGATGAACAAGAATTATATGTATTAATTTCAGTAATTTCCAATGATTTTTAGTTTTAGAAACTTATTCATCCCCCTCTTAAAGCAATTTAATAAATTTGTTATTACCACCTCTGCTGGAAGACAGTTCCAAGGTTTCAAAGAAAATGAAACTTCTTTTCTTTTAATATTTAAGGATAACTATACTATTACATTTTTAAAAATGGAAAGTATCTGGGTCAGGGAGGTTGGATTGATTATTCCTACCTCACAATATAATTTTGTTTAGGAGCTACAGCACGTACAGTTTTCATTTGCCAGGTTAGTCCTGGACTATTCCTTTATTAAAGATAGTGCTGAAGCCAGGAGGAAGACTGGCAGAATCAGTTTTCTTTGGGCTTGTGCTCCTCACAGAAACAATATTGGGAAGTAGGAATTACCAGTCCTATAAAGCTTTCCCAAGTATTTCTCATTTTAAAGGATGTCAGCGAGACTTCTGAAATGACCTATTGATAAACAAGGCACCAGAGAATAAATGATCACTGCTTCTCCAATGTAAACAGCTCTAAATCTAAAAAAATAGGGAGTAGGCTGCGCACTCCTCCTCACATGCAAACAGTAAAGTAAGATCCTTAGAAATTAATACCTAAAACATATAAAAAATAGATTTAAAAAAGCCTAACCCATATTTTTTAACATTCTTTCAAATAAGTGGAACACAGGCTCAGCTGCATACCTTTAATTCACTACAAATATTCCTACTCACTATGCTCCTGAAGCGCAGAGGATAAACTATAAACTGTTTTCTATAAACTGTAAATCTAATTTGTCTGCATAGTCCATCCCCTCCATTCCCTTGATTATTTTAGTTTTCCTTCTCTGAACTCCCTCCATTCCCAAGATGCCCCTTTTGTATATGGGATTCCAAAACTGCACTGCATATTCCAAATGAGGCCTTACCAGTGCCTTGTAAAAAGGGTGAATTTTATTTTTCTCTCTTGAATCTATTCTCTCTTTATACAAGACAATATCTTGAGACCCACCTCCTCGATATAGCCGAGGTATACAGTAACCCTAATACCTTTCCACTGAGATGTTTGGAAACTACAACCCCAGCATGCTTGGTTGCTGGGAGTTGTAGTTTCCAACCACCTATAGTAGAAAGGTATTGGGGTTACTGTATGGCATACTGTCCCCCACCCTTATACCTTTCCACTGTAGATGTTTGGAAACTACAACTCCCACATGTTTGGTTGCTGGGAGTTGTAGTTTCCAACCACCTATAGTAAAAAGGTAATGTGGGTGTCTGCATGGCATACTGTCCCCCCAGTTCCCCCCCAGCTCACTTACCGTACCTGGTCTTCAGTCTTCCTCTCTCTGCCGGCTGCCGCAATCCAGAGCAGCTGCGCGTCAGGCCGGTAGTTCCCAGTACTGCTTTGCGTGCTCGCATGACGTCATCCCGCCCGCGTGCCGCGATGACATCATCGCCAACCGTGAAGAACTACTGGAACTACCGGCCTGACTCGCGGCTGCTTCTGGATTGAAGGTAAGTTTCTTGTGACTCGAGTATAAGCCGAGGCAAGTTTTTAGGTTGATTTTTAAACCAAAAACCTCGGCTTATACTCGGTATATACGGTAATAAAATTCTGTTTGGTTGAACTTCTCTATGCAGTAGAACCTTCATTTCATTTATTTACAAGTATTTAGCTATATATATTGGATTATTTATTATATTTAATATATTAAATACATTACTTAGGCTGGACATTCCATTTAATAACTTTAAAGTTGGCAACTGCTGAGTGCTTCCAGTACTATTAGGTAGTCTTCCAGTACGTATATCAGCCAACTAACTTTTGCAGTTTTAGTGTTTGGGGGTGATTAACCTACATAAGTTTTTAATTTGAGGATGAACTTACCCTTTAATTAATTTACAATTTGCTTCAAATTGTTACAGTGTCCTGTATACAGAATATTTACTTTCATAACATTTGCATTTATTTGGTTTGAAATTTCCTTTAAGAACTTTCTTACCCATGGGAGATATGGGTTTTGGACAACTGTGCTACTTGAATGAAGTTATAATTTACATACTGTCTATTTTCTACTTTGCTTTATAGCTCATCAATAACAAGAGAAAATAGAGCTCCACCAATTTTACATTTACATGTAACAGTAACATATGGCTTGTCTGCAGAAACATACTGCTCCCCGGCTCTCCCCTAATCAGTGTCACCGACAATTATCCCACAAAGGTTAACAAATGACAGTGGAGCTAAACAGCTGCCTGGCTGTCTACAAGAGAAAACTGTTCCTTTTTGAGAGGATTATTTATCCATTAGCTAAATTGGTAATTCATTAATTCAGTTACTTAAGGAATGTTATTTATAAAGCATGAATAAATAAGCAGGGTAACTCCATTAAATTTGTAACTTTTCCCCACTTCTCAGTGTCAATTTGTATTAATTCAGAACAAACCGGTCACACAAGATACTTAATTCAGCTACCCAGACCTATACTAAGCTGCTTTGACTTCTACTGAACTTAGATGAAATTCTGAATGTGAGATGTTTCAATCTAGCCGCCACTTTACTGCTCACTATACCTTTGTATGATCAGAAGCAATCACGGTAAAAACTAATTTTCTCTTCCACTGAGCCAATGTTTTATAACAGAAAACAAATGTGTTATCCCAATATCTCAATTAGTTTGCCTTCATCCACCTGATGCCCAGTCTGGTGTAGTTTATTTTAGGGAAAGAAAAAGACAAGCAATGTATTTGGCAAAGACAAGGAAGCAAAGTTTCCTTTTTTACTTCAATTTATCTTAAGACATTAGACATAAAGGCAAGGAAGTTATTTGTCAGTGCCACTGCAGAAACAATGTTGCAAAAACTGGAGCTTTTTATGACACAAATTTATCATCACAGTCGACTGCAACACTTATATAAACAGATAAGACAGACAGCCTATTTATAGATACTATTATCTTACATTTTTTTGTTGCATGGAGGGATTCATCACACCTTATAAAAATACATAATCTTTGCACAGTTGATTAAATAAAAGAGACAGTCAAAAGGTAAAATGTCAAAAATGGCTCCAAAGTAACTTATAGGTACAGATGCTAACAAACCTTTTGTGATGCTTTGCAATGACACGTTGTATATTGTTGTTAATAAAACAATAAATTGTTAGGTTGTGTTTATTCCCTTTGAACCCATATGGTGTGCATTTGGGGACATAAGTTTGCATTGTGGGTTGTCCCACTAGCATTCGGCTGTGCAATGAAAACACTTTGAACCTAGATAATAGTTCCAGGGTTTGGCCGCTGGCAATGTCACTCTACATCCGACTTTTCTCACCGTGAGCAACACAATCGTACCCTAAAGCTCCTTATTTGTTGATATATAATACCTTTGGAGGCTGAATATAAAATCATTTGTTTACTCAGCACAGAAAAAATGTTTCTTTTTCTGAAATTAGAATAAAACTTAAATTAAATTACTAATGACAACCCGTATTGTATACATTCATGTTATATTGACTATGGCATTAGGAAAGAACTTTACTTATATTTTAAGCAAAATAAGTGGTGTGTACTCAAAGTGTGTGTGAGGAGTTTTAAAATGTAATAGTAAGTTTGAAGGGAGTAAACAGGTGCAATGAAACTGCACGGTAGTTATCGGTAGAAAAAGATGGGGCTTTGCATCCTGGAAAAAAAAATCATAGACTAAAACACTGACATTAATAGGATTGCTTTAAGTTTCCTGAAGACATTTGTTTAGCATTGGAAAAGTCTTGCTTAGAGGATCACAAAATGCTGGCATAATAAGCAAATTAGAAAACAAAATCATAAGTGCAATGAGTTAGGCCATCAACTTCCACATTATTTTGGTCGATTCAGCCCTTCTTGGAAAATACTGTCAGAAATTACAATAGATGGATCAGACTTGTCAGTAATGTTTGGCCAATCAAATAGTCTTCAATGGGCCATGCTGAAATGTTTTTTTTTCATCCAGCAGTTAATGTCTGTTGGTCTAAAAAGAGGGCAAAGACTTGTGTGTACCAGGTCTAACAAGGGTTATAAGATAAGCTATGTGGATATTGCAAAATTGAGAATAGAAGGATAACAGTTTAGCAAAATACAGTTGTAGAAAATAGACAGAAATTACATCATGACAATGTTAGGCAACAGTGAGAACATAATATAGTAATAGTAATACATGTAAAACAAAAATGCAGAAAGTCTTTGTATATGATCATTATCTCCAGGTATTGGTATTCAGATATGCAAAATAGAGGTTATAACAGTGCATGTAAATATTTTGGGGGTGTTTTGTTAATAACAATAGCATTTTCTCTTGCAAATGCTTTCAATAATAAATAACTGAAAAAGACAAAGGCATGACAACAGTCACTGTAGGCACAGGGGGGGATAACACGACACACAAATGTGTTCTTTGTTGTAAAGAAACTAGAAACATTTTTCTAACAGCTCTGAGCAAAACAAAGATAAAAACATAATTAATAATAGGTGGTTGTGTCAGCTTCAGTAATGGTAGAATGCAATTAAAACAGTGCTTGGGTTTTTCAATATTTACATTAACAAGCTATTTTATGAAATCTTTTTTTAAAAAAACATTTAAATTGTGCCATTGTAAATATACATCTATTGAGGTTATTTTGAAACATTCTACCTACAGTACACAGAAGCATCTTCCATATAACAAATTATTAAACCTAAGCTCAATCTACTACAAAACAAAACATTTATGCCAGTTAGTCTTGCACTTTTAAACAACTAAAGTGGCATTTATATCAGCATTGCAGCATCATGTTCTAAATTAAAAGTTGACATTAAATGTGGTAAAGTCACAGCAATAACTAATGTGTTCTCTGTGTCGCTTACTCTGAGCTTGTACTGAGCTTTACTGATTTAAGAGGAGGCTTAAGAGAATGTTGCAACATTGGGTGGCATTGTAGGTAAGTTTTACACCTTTGCCATTTTGAGGTGTGTGTGCTACATGTTTAATTTTTAGTTAGTTAATTTTAGTTAGTTAATTTTTAGTTAGAGGTGGATATGCCCCTCAACATGCAAATAAATCCATATCCTTATTTCTGCAAATTCTAGACTACTAAAGGATTATAAGTGATAATGAATCAATAATCGCATTACAAATAGATCCTAGTGTTTTGCACAACTTTTAAATGCAAGTCAATAATTTTTCTATGGTTTACAATCATGACCTTTGGTTCAGCTCTCAATACATCTCCCAAATATGCTTTGCATAGTAGATCTGTGTCCCAAATACTTACAGAGTAGGACCCTAAACTCTTTAGAGTACAATGAATTTATCACTGAGCCCGTCTAACAACCACTGTAAGTAATCTTGGCAAGAGCACAAAATGAGCAACTGGTGACTAAGTTTAATACGGGAATTTGATCTTTCATGTACATTCTAATAATAACTACTGACAGAAGCATTGCAGTATCAATTTTATGTATAAACATAAAAGGTCACAATACATTTTCTGATTTCCCATTTACAATATAGAAGAAATATTAGGATTGAATGGATAATTATTGAATCTTGAATGTTCCTTATTTTCCCGGACAACACAAAGGAACATTTGCCATATTATGTTAGACGTAGTTATAGCTATAGCAGAAACAACAGAGTTCTGTGAAATACTGTGAAACAATGTAATAATAGGAATGTTATTCTAATCAACTAAACACAATGCATTTTATTTTATTTTTAGGTCACTGTCATTTATAACAAGCATGCATGGTGTTCTAACATCTATCAGCACTTTCTGACTAAAAGTCTTCAATCATAACAGCATAATTATTATGCAAGTTTATCTGTAGGCATGTTTTTCATATAACAACTGTAAAAAATGCTATAAATAGAGATCGACATTATGAAATACAGTCAGGGTATCTATTTCCAACATTCTTGTACAAGCCATTCTAAATTCAGAAAGCCAGGCGGATGACTTCAAAAATAAACTTCAGTTGATCTAATGAATACTACAAATTACCATGACTGGATGAATGTGAACCTTCACAAGCATATAACAATGCAAAGTCAATCCAAATCAAATCAATATTCAGTTAGACATCTGAAACAGCATACTATTAGGTACAATTATAGACAGTTTTGGATGTAGGCTGCCTTAATTTCTTCTCTCTCTCATGCAATCCCAGATATGATAAAATCAGCATACTATGTGCCATCATTTCTAGGATGCTTGTTTTTCATTACATTATATATAGCTTTATATGTTTGGGTTAGGTGTAGATTAACTTGAGGCCAATAATGGTATTACATGTAGATTTAAGCATTGAGGACACCATTAATACTGACCAAATTTGCAACTCCATTTGCAGAAATGCAGCCCCACATTTAATTTAAATTGATTATATGTCCAGAGATCTAGTGCCATGTTACCATGCCAATTAATTGGCCTTGTTTCCATGTCAGAGGTATGGCTTTTTGGACACAATTCTTCATGAAGACTCCTTGCCAAACCTTTCCAGAAAGGAAATGGGGTGTACCTGGGTAAACAGGTTTTTGCCAGTTCTGAGCTGCTGATTTGGAAGGGAAGTGTGATGTTTTTCTTAGCTGATCACTTATCTTTTCAGTTAATGACTATGTTGCAACTACACATTAGCACTTGTTGGTAAATTGGTAAAATATACACCGGTCTATAATCCTTTAAAATCATGGACTGTGCAAGTGTCCCCATAAATATGATACTGGTTTATATGCAAACAGACGTGTGCAAACCAAATTCCAGGGTTATGTATCAAATGGCTCACCAGCTGACAATTTAGCCATGTGCCAAGATGAACTGTACATTTCCAACCATTTCCTTGAGGCCTCCAGACCCCATATACTTTAAGTAAAATATTTAACAGACAAATGCAGCATATGTGTACAGAAAGTACCTAATTCTGCCATATTTGCAAAAAGAACATAAAAATTACAATTTTAATAATACATATCCTAACGTCTAGTTGTTTATAAACGGCATGTCCACCCCCAAAACTATAACCCCCCACTACTGGCCCCATCATGGAGTGTAATAAAATCCTTACCTCACCATCCCAGCTCCATATGGTTCTTCTGTAGTCCCCCCCCCCCCAAAGTCCCAAAAACTGCCTACAGGAGGATAGCAGAGTCCATATAGGACTCTGCCTCCTACCTGGCCTCCGGGAGAAGTTTGGCGTACTGCAGCCCTTCTCCTCCTCCCTACCCCTCCCTCTCCCTCCCGATTGGATTGCCTCCCCTAGTGTAAAAACCTTTTTACATAATAATACCCCTGCCCCCAGCCCAACCGCTATATTGTATTATCAGAAAAGGCCCAGGGGGATTATATGTAAAACATTTTTTAAAAGGGTGAACATGCCCTTTAATATTAAATATATATAAATAAAAATACAGTATACTCTGCAGGCTGTTTAGTGTGCATAATTTATATCAGAGCATTTAAAGATGCATACAGATCTTTCCTGCCTAGTTGTTAGATGTCTTTGTCTGGTTGTCATATTGGCTGTGATTAAGAATTTCTGAAAGGTCCGATGCGTCGTTGCTTCATTATCTACCTCCCACGAGGCAGTTATGAAACAAGAATGCATAATTATAACGTTTTCTAAGGTAAACCAGGTGGGGGGGGAAATTTAAAACTGAAATCCATGCTTCCAGTATTCTAATTTTCTACTTACAGTGTTTATAAATTAGCCTCAAAATTTATTAACATAGATAGGTTGTGAAAATGGAATCTATTTAAAATACAGTACATTTTGTTCTTTGGTAAACCCTTTTTGATAATGCAATAGGGAGGCATTCTGAGAATATACAAAAGATTGTGGCAACAGAGTAAAGAAGCTTAGAGATCACTTTGAGTGTCCATTTAAATGTTGTGGATGGTACATTTTTGATAACAAAAAAGAAAAGAAGAATCATGAATATCCTATAAACAATACCCTAATAACAGGTGATTGAACACTGGTTATAATTTATGATTCACTGTTGTGTCATGATGTGTCAAAAAACTCGGGCATTACGGATACAGTAGCTTGGGAGTAATGAACTGCATAAATACATGGTCAGGGACCAGTTTGGGTAAAATAGTAATGGAGGGAATAAAAGACATAAGTCTATCTAGTCCAACTTTTATTCCCTACTCTTAAACCCTACCAAAACAGTTGATCCAGAGGAAGGCAAATAAAACCCAAAAACTGTTGAAAAGGGATAAAAAAAATCCTTCCTAAATGGCAATCAGAAAAGGATCCCTGGATGAACAAGAATTAATGTATTAATTTCAGTAATTTCCAATGATTTTTAGTTTTAGAAAATTATTCATCCCCCTCTTAAAGCAATTTAATAAATTTGTTATTACCACCTCTGCTGGAAGACAGTTCCAAGGTTTCAAAGAAAATGAAACTTCTTTTCTTTTAATATTTAAGGATAACTATACTATTACATTTTTAAAAATGGAAAGTATCTGGGTCAGGGAGGTTGGATGATTATTCCTACCTCACAATAATTTTGTTTAGGAGCTACAGCACGTACAGTTTTCATTTGCCAGGTTAGTCCTGGACTATTCCTTTATTAAAGATAGTGCTGAAGCCAGGAGGAAGACTGGCCGAATCAGTTTTCTTTGGGCTTGTGCTCCTCACAGAAACAATATTGGGAAGTAGGAATTACCAGTCCTATAAACCTTCCCAAGATTTCTCATTTTAAAGGATGTCAGCGAGACTTCTGAAATGACTATTGATAAAACAAGGCACCAGAGAATAAATGATCACTGCTTCTCCAATGTAAACAGCTCTAAATCTAAAAAATAGGGAGTAGGCTGCGCACTCCTCCTCACATGCAAACAGTAAAGTAAGATCCTTAGAAATTAATACCTAAAACATATAAAAAATAATTTAAAAAGCCTAACCCATATTTTTTAACATTCTTTCAAATAAGTGGAACACAGGCTCAGCTGCATACCTTTAATTCACTACAAATATTCCTACTCACTATGCTCTGAAGCGCAGAGGATAAACTATAAACTGTTTTCTATAAACTGTAAATCTAATTTGTCTGCTAGTCCATCCCCTCCATTCCCTTGATTATTTTAGTTTTCCTTCTCTGAACTCCCTCCATTCCCAAGATGCCCTTTTGTATATGGGATTCCAAAACTGCACTGCATATTCCAAATGAGGCCTTACCAGTGCCTTGTAAAAAGGGTGAATTTATTTTCTTCTCTTGAATCTATTCTCTTTATACAAGACAATATCTTGAGACCCACCTCCATAGTACTGGAAGCACTCAGCAGTTGCCAACTTTAAAGTTATTAAATGGAATGTCCAGCCTAGTAATGTATTTATATATATTAAATATAATAATATATCCAATATATATGCTAAATACTTGTAAATAAATGAAATGAAGGTTCTACTGCATAGAGAGAGTTCAACCAAACAGAATTTATTACCGTATATACTCGAGTATAAGCCGAGTTTTTAGGTTTAAAAATCAACCTAAAAACCTTGCCTCGGCTTATACTCGAGTCACAAGAAACTTACCTTCAATCCAGAAGCAGCCGCGAGTCAGGCGGTAGTTCCAGTAGTTCTCACGGTTGCGCGATGATGTCATCGCGCACGCTGGCGGGATGACGTCATCGCGCAGCCGCAAAGCAGTACTGGGAACTACCGGCCTGACGCGCAGCTGCTTCTGGATTGCGGCAGCCGGAGGCAGAGAGAGAAGACTGAAGACCAGGTAAGGTAAGTGAGCTGGGGGGGACTGGGGGGACAGTATGCCATGCAGACACCCACATACCTTTTTATATACCATGACCTGGATGAATGAGAACCTTCACAAGCGTATATAAAGCAATATTCAGTCATTTTAACTGAACTTGTTTTAGTAATTGTAAATGCTCTTGCATGGTGATGTACAGTATATAAGTTATATCTAACTATGTAAGTAAAGCTACATACAAATTATAGATAGTATATATACCTTTGTGATCATGCTGGGCAAACAAATTTGCATTTCTACAGTTGTCTTTGTCGATTGTCGAGATCCAAAATGCCATGCGACTGTTCTCCTACCTAGTGGAGGCCTCCAATCATTCCCCATAGAACATATGTTGTTCATATACTGTAATAAAATTCTGTTGTTTGGTTGAACTCTATCTATGCAGTAGAACATTTATTTACAAGTATTTAGCTATATATATTGGATATATTTATTATATTTAATATATATAAATACATTACTTAGGCTGGACATTCCATTTAATAACTTTAAAGTTGGCAACTGCTGAGTGCTTCCAGTACTATGGAGGTGGGTCTCAAGATATTGTCTTGTATAAAGAGAGAATAGATTCGCCTCTGTTTAATACTAATATTTTAAAAAAGTGTAGTTGTTCGCAATCGGGGTAATTACAGACCTTTAAAGGGCAAACTGTGGTCTCCAAAAACAAGTAGGTTAAAATGAAAGCCTGCAGTATTCCTTTAAATGAACTGGAGGCCTGTGAGAAATTTCCATTGGGGTGAATGTCAAACTTCCTGCTTCAGTAGGTTGAGTGAATCACCGACCTCTGCCCTGCCCTCTGCCCGGGGGGGAGAGGAAGAATGTGCTCAGGTAAGACTTAGCTGGGGAAATCAGGGAAGTACCTGGGGGGAAATTGCCAGTTGAAAAGGGAGCCTATAATGCAGACAGGCTGGTCACATGACTTACAAGCTGATCACATGGCTGAAAAAAGGAAGTGTTCAAGCAGGAAGTAATATTGCTGAACCTTTCCAGCAATAATTAACTTCTACAGACTTTTCTCTAGAGATGTTGATTTCGGTTTTATTTTGAAGGTATGGATGAAAGGCTTTTTATATAATTCTACAGTTTGGACAGTATTCAAGCCCACAGTACACTTAAGTTAAAAACATAAATCAATAGGAAGATACTGGAAACACTTTGTACTCCCATTCATCATATTCTGGATTATGTCTCAAGAATGCATCTGAAAAGTAGTAATTCAGAAGGATTTATTAGGAAATAGATCGTGTTGAACCAGTATTTTTTTTATGAGGTGTTGTGAGTAATAATTAGATTGTGGCATGCAGTGGATGAGGTATATGTAGTTTTTGCTATGGCTTTTGATAACAGGTTGCCACATCGACAAACGTATCTGTAAAAATGGAATAAATTCTATCTGGAAAAAACCCCCCTTTATAAAGGACTGTACCTTGGAGGATAGACTGCAGCTAGAAGCATGATCCTTGAGCATTTTAAAGGCAGGGGAAGGGAATGTACCTTTTAATAAAAGACCACTAATATGGAGATGAAGGAGATAACTTAGTAGATCTGTGGTATTCAAGCTTAGTTGGGGGGCATGATTACATACTATCACACCACACACTAGACTAAATTATTTGGGCAACCCCCCTTGTCTCTTTTCCCTTTTAACCATTACACATATTTAAATTTACTCGATGAAGTGTTAGACATAAATCATGTATTAATGGACTGATACATAGCCTTGTTAAAGTAGTTTTCAATACGGGTTCGAGTAGAATCTGTCACAGTGCTCCAAAAGATTGTTGTTTAATCTGCAACAAGTCTGCTAGATATGGTATAGGTACTGTTGTTGGAGGAATTTCTTAGGGTTTTAGTGTGACCTGAATAGAGCACTAACAGTGATTTATTAATGGCCAATGATTTTTGCACAGACTAAAGACTTCTTCAAATTTTTCTGTATTTATTTTTGCACCATAATTATCATCTTCTGTTATGGGGTAATTACGGGTAAGATACGAGAATCGGGTATTATTGGAAACTTTTTACCTATCCAACAAAGAGGAAAAAAATGTATCGACCAATACCGATTCTGCAATTGTAAATCTAAATTGCTTTGCGGTTATGGGCCCCATACCAGTAATGATCAAGTAGGGAGTTATTAAAAAACTATGCAGCCGTGAGTGACGCTGACTTCTACACACCGCCCCCCACCCCGCCCTGTTACGATCCCCTCTCGAAAAAAATTTAACCCTCTTCATGTACTCCACGTATTCTGTATCACCCTTAGTGTTTTCTCGAGAGAGTTTGTAATCTGTCATAGTAATTCATAGATTTTTGTGAAATAGTCCTTGGCCCAATCCTCCTTAACCTTCCCGCTCTTCCCCCAGTTTATTATATCATCTCTTGCCCAGCATTTTCTATGCAAGTCTATATATTTCTGTGTGGGGTATCGTTCCTCCCCCACACCCTCTATTCTGTTGGTCTTCTTCGCCTACCTCGTTGCTACAACTTCCATCAACTATGTTGCATGTGAAATATATTACTGATGAATGCTTCATACCTATACAGAGTCTCCATTCTCACGAATCGAGCAGACCTCCGAACCCATTGCTCAAATCATACAGGCAAAACTCAAAGCCAATGACAAAAAAATGCAGTTCGAAATTGCCTCATAAATTGTTTGTAATGACAGAGATTGTAATAAATAAGTTCTCCAATAAGTATACTCAACCCCAATTAGAGTCGGTGCATTTATGCAAAACGATGTAGGAGAAAACACATATCATTAAAGTTACAACTCGACGCCCTTTTTGATAG
Source organism: Hymenochirus boettgeri (assembly GCA_019447015.1). Classification (NCBI taxonomy): domain Eukaryota; kingdom Metazoa; phylum Chordata; class Amphibia; order Anura; family Pipidae; genus Hymenochirus; species Hymenochirus boettgeri. Next base: position 98,011,184 of record CM033474.1, read on the forward strand.
CCCCCCGACCCACCCCCCCCATCGACACTGATTCAAACTTCAGGAACTTATCTAGTTAATCACTTCCACTCAAGCAAGCCTCACGGCAAGCCTACATTCGCGTGATCCACATTCAAAATTTATCCAGGAACTAAAATGTAAACATCATAGAGCACCAGGACAGCATGGTGACCAAGTACTCTTACCTGTAGCGGGTCAGTGCATCACGTTTTTGATTTTTAGTTTAACGATGTCAACTGAACGTTTGCTCTGATTTTGATTTATGAAGGTTTTCAGGTCCATCTAGGTCATGTATTAGAAAGCAATATCTGTTGTATGTATAATGACCCGATCAACTGGACTTGAAATGTAGTTTTGACAGACGTTTCGCTAGTCATTCCTACTGTGCTTTCTCAATTCAGAATTAACTTGTACAGGAACTGTGCCTTATGTACCCTGGAAATCCCAATTAGCATACACAGCAGGGTTCACCGGTTCTTGTGATGGATAGTGGCTAAGAGGTATTATGGACGCCCAGAGGAAGGTGTTAAAACAGCATGTACATGGCAGACAGGTTGGGGTCGAACCCCCCCTCTATTTAGGCTTGGTTTCTTATTTTCACATAAATGCCTCTTAACACCTCTCTTGAACCAGTCACGTTCATTCGCCAATATGTTAACATATACAATCTTCAAGGTTGTCCTTATCCTTAAGATGCAGGTACACGGCTGAGTCGACCGAGGAATTGGCTTTCTGTGCTGGCCAACGTTGTGATGCAGTTGCTGTTTGGTCTCCCCAATACAAATCAGAGAATTCTTCACTGCACTGCACTGCATATATGATGTCGCTTCTTGTGTTTGGTATGGGTCTTTCGGATGTACCAATTGCTGCCTCAGTGTGTTGTTCGTTTAAAGCAGACAGGGATACGATGTTTTTTGAAAATTCTTCTTATTTCTCGAGACCCCCTGCTACTCTAGGGATGACCATGTTCTTCCTCCTGTCTTGCTTTTCCCCTTCATGTTGGTATTGTGTTTTTCTTTCCTTCTACTTCTTTTGACAAAGGCCCAGTCTGGATATCCACAAGTTTTAAGGGCTCCTCTGAGATGTTTCATTTCTTTAGCCTTCGCCTCTGTGCTAGTGGGGATGTTCTCGGCTCTGTGTTGCAGGGTTCTGATGACACCAGCTTATGATCTAAAGGGTGGTGGGAGTCAAACATCAAATAGTGATCTGTGGTGTTGGTTTTCGTAAACCTTACTTCCAAGTTTACCATTTTCCTTAACTTCTACCAAGCAGTCCAAGAAAGCCAGTTGTTGTTTTGTACCTCTTCCCTTTGGAATTTTATGTTTGGTTCTACCGCATTAAGTGTTTCTGTGAAAGCTTGTACTCCTTCGGTGGATTTTTTAACCCTTCTATTCTGTCATCCCTCTCTATTCTGTCATCCCCCACAGCCCCCAAGGAGAACAATACCTTGGGATACAAATGGAGGGATGGGAAGTGTCACTTCATCAAACAAGGAGGGAATGGGTGAGAAACTTGTCTAACAGGACCCTGACCCAGCCAGAAATGGAAAATCTTGTAAGGGCTTGAATTTTGCCATCACCCTACCTAAAGCATCCCTGTGGTGGATATTATAGCAGCCACAGAAGCCTTATCCACAGTAATAAGGTATCACAGAGTGAGGCAGAACAAACTTCGCCCTTAAGGTATCTCGCAGCTTAGCCAGTGCTAAAAATCCTTAATCTAACCTGACTACCAGGGAGAAGAGTCTTAACATCCCTCAAGAAAGATTCCAGAATCACCATTATAACGGCAGAATAAAGGAAGAAGATGCACAGTGGACTCAACACCTCAGACTACATGATAAAGGTGACCATGCTCCTGGCCGCGATAACAACACATATGAGGCTTTAACAAGGGATCCCACCAGCCGTTACCAAGAAAAGAGTCATAGACTTAATACAACAGCTTCAAAAGGATATAAAGCCATGTGACCGAGCAAGGTATCATCGCCCTCTACCCTGGTGAGGGCACATCATGCATAATGGACTCCCAAAGAACATAAGGAAGGGGCCCCACTAAGATCTATAGGAACATCAGCAGCATCAACTCTGTAACATACAAGGTGGCAAAATATCTAGCTAACAATCTTAGGACTTTGGTGGGAAGTTCTAAGCATCACATCCAGAACTTCTAGGATTTCACCAACAAGTTGAAGATATAGTACTTGGGCAGAGAAGAAACTATGGTGTCTATGATTGTGATCATCCTCTTCACCTGTATAACCACCAAGGAGGCTGTGTGACATGGTAGGAAAAATGGCTGGGCCAAGACAGCACTCTACCAGCAGAAATGATCTCAACCAGAACAGTGTGTTCCTTGTGGACTTGTGCCATGAATACCACCTATTTCTATACAGGGATAAGTTTATAAGCAAAACATGGATGTGCTATGGGATATCCAAGTTTCACCATTATGGCCAACCTTTTACATGGAGGACGGAGGTAGAAGAAACACAGGCGCTTAATACCTTTAGGGCAATCATAGCACCCCAGCCACTGGTTCAGATATGTTGATGACACCTGGGTTAAAATCCACCAGAAGAAGTACAAGCTATCACAGAACACATTAATGCGGTAGACCAAAACATTAAATTCCACAAGGGAAGAGGTACAAAACAAACAAACTGGCTTTCTTGGACTGCTTGGTAGAAGTTAAGGGAAAATGGTTAAACTGGAAGTAGAGGTTACAGAAACACAAACAGAACAGATCAGTATTGATGTTGACTCCCACCACCCTTTAGATCACAAGCTGGGTGTCATCAGAACCCTGCCAACACATGAGCCAGAGATGAGAGAACATCCCCACCTACTAGCACAGAGGCGAGGCTAAAGAACATGAAACATCTCAGAGGAGCCCTTAAAACTTGTTGGATATCCAGACTGGGCCTTTGTCAAAAGAAGTAGAAGGAAAGAAAGAAACACAAATACCAACAGTGAAGGGGAAAAGCAAGAGGACGACGGGCATCGAGGCCAGCAATTGGTACAATCCGAAAGAACCAATACCAAAAACACAAGAAAGCACGCGACATCATATATGCAGTGCAGTGCAGTGAAGAATGCTCTGATTGTATGTGGGGGAGAGACCAAACAGCAACTGCATCACACGTATGGCCCAGCAACAGAAGAGCCAATTCCTTCAGGTCAGGATCAGTCCCCGCCATGTACCTGCCCCATTTCCACGCGTTACCCCCTAAAGGACTCTACCTTGAAGATTGTCATGTTAAACATTATGGCGAAGGAACGTGACTGGTTCAAGAGAGGTGTTAAGGAGGCCATTTTGTGAAATAAAGAAAAACGAAAACAAGCAAAATAGACGGTGGGGTGGTCGACACCACTGTCTGCCATGTACAAGCTGTTTTAAAAACCTTAATCTGGGCAGTTCCTATAACCACCTCTTAGCAACTATTCAATCACACCCTAACACCTGGCTGTGATTGCTACATTGGAATTTTCCAGGGTACATAATTGCCACAGATTCGGTAGACAAGTTCATTCTGAATTGAAGACAAGCCAGTCGGATGACTAGCGGAACGTCTTCAAGAACTAACTAAAACTAGTCCAGTTGATCTAATTGAATTACAACAGATTACTATAGGTGGTTGGAAACTACAACTCCCAGCAACCAAACATGCTGGGAGTTGTAGTTTCCAAACATCTACAGTGGAAAGGTATAAGGGTGGGGGACAGTATGCCATACAGTAACCCCCAATACCTTTCTACTATAGGTGGTTGGAAACTACAACTCCCAGCAACCAAGCATGCTGGGAGTTGTAGTTTCCAAACATCTACAGTGGAAAGGTATTAGGGTTACTGTATACCCTCGGCTTATACTCGAGTCAATCATGTTTTTCTAATTTTGGAGGCAAAAATGGGTACCTCGGCTTATACTCGAGTCGGCTTATACTCAAGTATATACGGTATATGAACAACACACAGTGTCTTTGAAATAATGACAATACTATTTATATTTCCTTATAAGGAAGGACTAACTAACATTTAGACAATAAAATACAAATTAAACATTTACACATAAAACATTCAAAACAAGTGCACATCAAACCAGCATAGTTACCATATGTACATCATGGGGATCCCTTCTTGGCTGGTATGTTCCAAGGTTACTATATCTTTAGAGCTCTCTTAGGGCCTACTGTCTCTCCCAGATATACACCTAGCTCTCCATTTGATAACCTGAGGAGGATTTTGATTGGAGGAACTTATAACCACCCATTATAATTCCATACCTTGCTCAAATCCTATTGGATATTTCTCAAAACATACAATCAAGACAAAATGATACAAGTTCACTCCCCCTATGGAAATAGGAAACAGGATTTCTCAGAGTTATGCTAATTAGGGGTTTTAAAGAGTCTCACTAGATCCCCCTTTACAGAGACAAAGGCAACAGGACACAGTAAACACACTTGCAGCTCTCAAGGAAAGGTGTGGCAATCACAGCTGTCTGCTACAGGACGCCTATTGTCTTGTCTCTATTAGTTTCACTTTATAAGGCTGAATGAAGTGCAAATGAATATATACAAACAGACATGGTAAAAGGCTAAGAAAATGTATATGAATACACATATATTATATAACTAAAATTAAGATATTTTCTTAGCAATTATTGTTTCGCTAACAGTTTTAAAATGCTTATTACCCCCCAAAACCTCACTTTCGCAAGGTTCGTAAAGTTCAAATATCTCCCAGAACTTACTTACCTGACCCGGTCCCTCGCCGCTTGTGGTGCGCGGCTGGTGATGATAGACGCACCACTTCCTGGTTCCAGGAAGAGAAGTGGCGATCAGCGCAGAAGTCCCCTGGTCCTGTTTTTGCTCGCAATGAGCTCGAAACAGGAGCAGGGGGCGTGGAATAGCCGGCGAGGGACGGGTCAGGTAAGTAAGTTCTGGGGGTTATTTGAACTTTAGAAACCTTGCGAAAGTGAGGTTTTGGGGGGTAATAAGCATTTTAAAACCTCCTTGTTTTTAGGCTGGACTTGCCCTTTAATACAGGTGTGCAAGATACTTACCTTACACTTATGACAATTGTGTCATGAAACTACTCAGTGATTTTTATTATTCTTATATTAATTGAAAATCTTTTATAGGTAAGCTAAATAATAACAATAATAAAAAAACCTAATTGACTGCATATTATTTTAAAATGTTCTTTATTAGGAACAAGGTCCTAAGGGCACTGTCCTTCATAACACAGTTTAAAAATGTCCATAAAATGGATTTCCATCTGGAAATGATAAAATTACCAAGACATTTTGCATGCATAAATACAGGAATTATCTGCAAAGGAAACATTCCAGAAAGAGACAATCTAATTAATGAAAGGAAGAGACAAGCTAATTTATTTACAAAAGAAAATATGATCCATTACATAATTAATTAGATGTTCTCAGAGATTAAGAGCTAGCCAGATCAAGCAGCAGGTTCACCCTATAGATCATCAAATTTGACAATAGAAGGCTTCTTTGATTTCAAATTAGCCATTTGCCAGCAATGAATGGTCCATTAAGCTGTCAGTGTGTACTTTACAGGGTTAGGAGTGTCAAAGTGAAAACTAGGGGTTATATGGAAATGGAAAAATCATGGTAAACTGGAGCATTAGGGACATGGAAAAGAGGATGAAAAGGGAGAACCAGTGGGCAATCTGGAAAATGTTATTAAAAAGTGGGTGTTAAGGAGTAAAATAAGTATCGGATGATAACAGAAACAGAAAAGGCTGTGTTATGGAAAAAACAGAGGCTGAGGATAAATAAGATAAGAAATGCAGTTAATAGAACAGCAGGGAATAATTCAACTAAAATGTTCTTATCCGGCACTTATCTTTAAATAAAATTCAATTTTTCAAGTGTGTGAATTATTATTATACCTTATGGTCCAAGAACTGCAGTTATTAACTGCAGGAGGGCACATAGTTTTTCATTAAGAGACCAATCTATAAACCAAACTAGAATATCACAAGTGTAAATTTTTGATAACTTGTTTGCAGTGTGATTTCAAAGAAATTTAGCTATGCCATGGGAGTAAAAATACAGTCTGCCTAACTTTACCTTCTTCCAATGCATGTAAAACCTTTTCAAAGCAGGTTATACTTTGTTGGGAATAATAAAATGTTCCTCTTATACAATACCAGTACAATACCTGCTATTACAAAGTTCAGCCTTAAGAAATAAACAAAAAGATACCCCAAGTAAAAAAATTAAACAAAATATTTCTTCCTCCTATGCAAACATACCTCACATTTGCAGCACACACAACAATTGTTTAAAAATGAGGGGAGTGATGGAGGCGGAAAATGCACTTACTGAAAGTGTATTGCTAAGACTCATTAGCTGTGAAATAGCTGCGTTGAACAAGTAATCCTCGGAGAAGTGGTTGGTTACCTTGGAAACACAAACAAAATGGCTTTTTAGGATTACTCATATTTGAAGAAATAAAATACAAAGGTCTAATTCCTTGACACAGGTAAAGCAATGATTATTCATTACAAAAGAATAAGAAAAGCTTTTAAAATTTGCAAAGATATAAAAATTTAAAACAGGTTAGAAAAGGCACATTTGAAATTCCAATGCAATATACAAACACAGGACACAAAGCCATGAGATTATAGTTGATAATATATGGCCTTTTTTACAGTACAAAAGCCAATATTTGTGAATGGATTTGGTCTGTGCTTCCTTTGGAACCAAATGTTCAGCAATACAGACAGGAAAAATGGGATTTGGTATGTTGAAAATATTGTTTTAAAGGGGAAGTTCAGTGCAAATACATATGCTTTTTTAAAATAAAGAGCAGTATTTTTTATCCCAATGACCTTAATCTGCCAATTCAGCCTTTGTCTGTGTATAAAATGCAACCAAAATACTGACTTCCTGTTTGCAGGACCCCTAGCAGAGACCTTTATGGTCTTGCCCTTGATCCAGCGCCTGGGTGGATTCAGTTGCTCAGTAGAGATCTGAGCATCTTTGACCCATCCAACAGCCAATCAGTAGAAATTACTATTTGGAACATTCCAAGGAAGTGGTGCATCCTGGGAAGAAGGACTGTTAGAACCTAAAATGTCAGCTCATTAATGTCAACAGCAGGGAACAGCAAAAGGTATGAAATCAACTGATTTTTCAAAATGGGAGAGAATATGTAGAATAACTAAAAAGGCATTACACAAACTAACAATTTAACAAATATTGATAATTTCCACTGAACTGTCCCTTTAAAGTTATAGGTCATTGTGTTGATCAAGCTTGTCTGCACATGTAAGCCTGAACTGCAGACATGCAAAAAATATAAAAAAATTAATGGTTAAAGGGCATGTCCACCCCCAAAACTATAATCCCCCCAACTACTGGCCCCATCATGTAGTGTAGTTTAATCCTTACCTCACATCCCAGCTCCATATGGTTCTCCTGTAGTCCCCCCCAAAGTCCCAAAAACTGCCCACCAGGAGCATAGCAGAGTCCATATAGGACTCTGCCTCCTACCTGGCCTCCGGGAGAAGTTTGGCATGCGTACTGCAACCCTTCTCCCCCTCCCCCTCTGGATTCCCTCCCCCTAGATCAATCCCTTTGATATGTATTCCCCTGGTCTCCCAGCCCCAACCGCTTCATTTTTAGGTTTAGAATGTGCCCCAAACTTTTTACTACCTCCCCTTTCCTCCGCTGCACGAATGAACGGCAGCGGTCCATGATTGGCTGCCGCTCAGCCAATCACAGACGCGACTGCGGTCCCGCCCCTCTGCTTGCATTTTCTCGCAAGCAGAGGGGCCGGCAGCGCTGCGGAGGAAAGAGGGGGGTAAGTAAAAGTTTGGGGCACTTTCTAAACCTAAAAATGAAGCGGTTGGGGCTGGGAGACCAGGGGGAAGGCTATATCAAAAAACAGTTTTAAGGACGGACATACCCTTTAATATAGATGAAGCATAGATGGGGATAAGAAATATATTTTTTTTATACTTTTGAACATAGTGCTAAAAGTAAGGGAAAGCTTGTTCAAGAAACACACTTTGCAAAACCATAGTTTTCAAGGGGCTATGAAGATGAGTTATGCTTGTCATGTGAATACCGTAATGAAAAATAGTGTTTCTATATATAAAAAATTTAATTACCTCTAACACAGCAAGATTTTTGGTTCTCCATATTTTCTTTGCTTCTGTTTCCTCCATTTTATTCAGGAGATGAGGACTAGGTGCAGTTGTTCTTCTGGCCTCAATAAACTTGCTAGTCAATGACCAAATTCGGGACTGCCACCTCTGTACCCCAGGTAATGCATCAGCTTAGAAGAGTTAAAAAAAGGAGAAACCTTTATTCTGCCTTTATCTATTCTTAATATTTTTATATTTTTTTCAACCACATGAGTGGAGATTATATATATATACACACACACTTATAGGAAAGAAAAATATATACATATATACAGTATATAGCAGGGGAAAAGAGGCAATAAAATACTTTATAAATGTTAATTAAGTATTTTATTTGGGGATTGGTTTTATAATGCAGAACCCACTCAGTTATTGCGGGGGACATAGCACAAACGGAAAACTATTGTGTGTATAAAGTTTATTTAAAAAACAGTTACACTGAAAAGTACTTGGGACAGGGACATAGGACTGGTAATTCCTAACTCCCAATATTATTTCTGTGAGGAGTACCAGCCCAAAGAAAACTGATTCTGCCAGTCTTCCTCCTGGCTTCAGCAGTATCTTTAATACAGGAATAGTCCAGGACTAACTTGGCAAATGAAAACTGTACGTGCTGTAGCTCCTTAAAGGGCAAGTCCAGCCCTAAAATGAAAACTTACATACAGGTAAATCATCCCCCAAAACCCTAAACAGGAATAGCTTGTAATCTGAAAAATATAAGTCTAACCTGAAATCCTGTCATGTTCCCCATGTTTCTGCTTCCTGGTTCTTCCAGTTAGCAACTGTCAGTTATGGATTTGACAGTTGACATCACAGCCAATGACTGAATGTTAATCCCCTGTCTGCCTCTTCTGAGCATGCTCAGGCTCAGTAAAGGCTCCTAAATTGCTCAGTTTCCATGAGGCATTCAGAAGCATAGCATATGATATATCAACATATTTTAAAGAGGACATTCTATCTAAAAGATGTTCCTATGAGGGTGGAGTTGTCCTTTAACAAAATGATATTGTGAGGTTGGATTAACCAATTCTACCTCCTAGCCCCAGATACTTTCCATTTTTAAACAGTTACAGGGTTTTTCAATAAAAGTTCGTATTGTTTAAAATAGTGCTAATTTTGCCCCAACCAATCAGATCTTATTTAACATTTGAAAGCTAATATCTGATTGGTTGGGGCAAAATTAGCACCATTTTAAAGGATAAGAACTTTTATTGAATAAGCCTGTTAATCTTTAGAGTATAGATATCCTTTAAGCTAAGAGAATTCCCATTCTCTCTGTAGAGAGGAGCAATTCTGAGGTAATAGCCCTTTGATACACACAATTCATGTAGTTTTCTACACTTATACATACACCTGAATGTTTGGACAAACACATGCAAAAATATAAAAAAAATGCATTTGTGCCAAAATTTCTTTTTCACGCTAGCAATTTTGCCTGTCAAAGAGAAAAGCTGTATAAACCCAAGTTGCCAGGATACAAAGCTAATGGCAACTATTTCTATAAAAATCAAGGAGACAATCTTTATATTAGCCTAAAATATAATTCAGCTTGCTGTGTAAATCTCTTTTGTATGTTTATTTCCAATTATTGACACAGCTTCTGCAAGACTGAAACTAGCGAATCAGAATTGGGGGTGCTTGAAACTGCAGATGTTTAGAAACTACAACTGCCTGCTACTAAAGCATGCTGAGAGTTGTAGTATCTAAATATCTGGAGTTCCCATACATTAGTCCCATACAGTTATAGCCATGCTGGATTTGGCTAATACTGTATGACATTATTGTATAGGAATTCTTCTGTCCATTTAAAGGGCAACTAAAGCCTCAAAACAATAACAATCAGGAGGATGGTATCTATTGTTAAAAAGATTACCTTCTGATTCTGTATTGTTTTGAGCCTTTAGTTGCCCTTTAACCCTTTCACTGCCAGAAGAATTTTTTTTTTTTTTTGCGTTAAAAGCCAGAAGAATTTTCAGGATTTTGCCCTTAATTGCTTTAGACTAATTCTACAGTAAATCAGGAACATTATACATTGTTATTTTCGGCACAAAGTGTACTTTAACATGGTAACAAAATTTTGTAACTTTTCTGGAAATTTTACTGGAATTATGGGTAAAATATGTAAAACAAATGAAAAATGTGCAAGTTTTCATGGATTTTTCCCATTTTTACTTATAGTTATCTTAAGGTTACACACAAAAATCTTACTGTTTCTAAAAGCTCTGATACTCCCGAGTACAACGATACCAGATATATGTAGGTACCCAATTTTTCCTGTACAGGAGACCCCCCCAAACTAAAACTGCACCTTCAAGAATATTACACCAAATTAAAATGTGTAACCACTACTGACAGTTAACATAGAATATCTACCAAATTAACTAAGATATCCCCACAAGTGAGATATTTTTAGAAACTGCACACCCGCAGTATTTTACGAGTGAGGTTAGTTTCGATCAAAATGCAGATACCCGGACGCAGCTCTTCATCCAATTGTAAGTTATTTTCTCACATTTTCCTTTTTTTCCTCAACTGTAAAATCAGAGACAAAATCAAATGCGAATTTCAGCTAAAAACTGTGGAGGAAAGTTCAAACGCATCTCAAATATGAAAGCTTAACTCCTCCCGAATAAAACGGTATGCCACATTCATGGGTGTACCTAGAGACATGGCTACCAACTAACCCAGAGCGTGACCAGTGCCAAATGTCAGTAGCAGCAAAAAAAAATTAGCCAGTTTTGTATTTGAACAGTCTGCAGTTTTTCCACAAAACACCCCCCAACTCAGAAATACCCCCCACAAACTATATATCTGCACACCTTTAGCTATGTAACGATTTAGTTCGTTCATTCATACCATCAATGGTGTGGGCACAGTTCTTCGTAGAAGTTTGCACTTTTACCAGATTTTCAAAAAAAATGAACATCAAACAACATTCAAAAAGGTAGAAATCATGCCAAAACCTCATGGAATCTAAAACAAAGTTACTAAATATCAATCTCCCAAATGTCCTGAATCAAACGGTATGCCATATGTGTGGTTACACACTTGGATGCTTTCATACATACATGAAGAATTCCAGACCCAGTGATCCAAAGAACTCTGTGTTTTTAGGAAGTTTTGTGAAAAATAAAATAAGATGATTCAAGGGTTGAAATCCTACCTAAACCAACTTGACAAGCAAAAAAATCCACTAAATGTCAATCTCCCACATATCCTGCATCAAACGGTATGCCATATGTGTGGGTGCACACAGAGACGTGGCCACCAACTAGCTCAAATGGGACACATGCACAAGTGTAATTACAAGAAAAAAATCAAAGTGCTCTGTAATTTCAAACAGCCCCAAAACTTGGAAATGCCCCCCACAAATAAAACCCCCCACTAAATATCAATCTCCCACATGTTCTGAATCAAACGTTTTGCCATATGCGTGGATGCACATAGAGACGTGGCCACCAACTAGCTCAAATGGGACGCATGCACAAATGCAATTACAAGAAAAAATCAAAGTGCTCTGTAATTTGAACAGCCTACATTTTTTATAAGGAAACAGTCCCGAAACATGGAAATTCCCCCCACAAACTATATATTTTTGGAATCTACACACCTTCAGCTATGTAAATCAAAAATTGGTATACAGGTGCTTCCAGACTGAAAAAGACTCCAATGGATATCTTTGATGCTTTTATTTACACGACATGTTTCGGACAAGGACACCTAGTTTAAGTGCTTGGGACAGTGCACAGCAGGATCCAGCAGCCTAGAGAGCTGCAGGACACTACCCATTTGTTATCGATTATTTGTCCCTATAAGGACTATAACACCTTCAGCTATGTTACAATGCCATGCTTTCATGCATACATGAAGAATTCCAGACCCAGTGATCCAAAGAACTCCATGTTTTTAGGAGGTTTTGTGAAAAATAAAATAAGATGATTCAAGGGTTGAAATCCTACCTAAACCATTTTGACAAGCAAAAAAACCCACTAAATGTCAATCTCCCACATATCCTGCATCAAATGGTATGCCATATGTGTGGGTGCACACAGAGATGTGGCCACAAACTAGCTCAAATGGGACACATGCACAAGTCCAATTACAAGAAAAAAAATCAGTGTTCTGTAGTTTGAACAGCTTAATCAACTTGGAAATACCCCCCACAAACTATATATTTTTGGAAGCTACACACCTTCAGCTACGTGATGGTATCATGCTTTCGTATATACATTAAGAATTCCAGATGCTGTTATTCATAGAACTCCGTGCTTTTGGGAGATTTTGTGAAAAAATAAAATAAGAGGACTCAATGGTTGAAATCCTAACTAAACCCACTGGCAAGTAAAAAACCCACTAAATGGCAATCTCCCACATGTCCTGAATCAAACGGTATGCCATATGGGTGGGTGCAAACAGAGACGGGGCCACCAACTAGCTCAAATGGGATCCATGCGCAATTGCAATTACAAGAAAAAATACAAAAAACGCCACAACCCACCCCCCACACCTATCCCCACTCCCCCTTTTAGTGAAAACCGGAAAGTCACACAAGTTTTTGCACACTTTTACTGATCCTAAAAATTCAATCCGGTCTTTTTTTGGTACCTCTGCAAAATTCCCTACTAAAATAGGCTTAGTTTCCCTTGAAATCGAACAAATAATGATCCGCGTTTACTTTAGCGATATCACCAGGGACATTGGGAAGCTTGGAGAAGACAAAGTTTTGTGCTAATTTATAGTTTTTAGGTAAAAAAAAAAAGGTGTGTGTATCACTTTAAGATTTTTTTTGTATGTATTTCCCCTTTTTTTTTGGATCATTCCCAAAGATGATCATCAAATCATCTTAGGGAATAATACCGAACTTGGAATACGGGCATAAATGCCCGTTTTCCAATTCGAAATCCGATCGGAAAAATCACTTCCCAGAAATCATTTTCCAGGAAGTGATTTTTCATTCATTGGCAAAGATCAATAATTTGGTGATCAGAAGTGATCACCAAATTATGATCTCTGTCCCCATTTTTTTTCTAAGTCTTCGCTAAGTAGCAAAGACTTAGAAAAAATCATATTTGTGAATGGAACTTTGAGTTCCAGTCACAAAATGTATAGTAAAGCTGTCAGCATGACAGCTTGTACTATACAGGTACTGCAGCATGATCTGAATGGAGATCGCACTGCAGTACCTCCACTAGACCACCAGGGGCAGCCTCCTACCACTTCAAGGGAAGACCCCGGTGACCCAAGACTCCACGTGGGATCGGCTTCTACATGCGGGACCCGGCTACAGGTAGGGATATCTTCCGATCCCCCCCTCGGATTTGGACGAAACCGATATGTATATTCACGATCTGTGGCAGTTTGAGTATTCACTGCACAGATCGTGAATATACGATCTGTGGCAGTGAAAGGGTTAAATGGACAGCAGAAATCCCATCCAGTAGTAGCCATACTGGATTTGGCTATTACTGTATGGGAATTCTGCTGTCCATTTAATCAGAAGGCAGTAGTGGTCATAGTTTCTACCCTCGCTTATACTCAAGTCAATCAGTTTTTACTAATTTTTCAGGTAAAAATAGGTAGTTCGACTTGTACTCTGATCGGCCTATATTCCAGTATATACGGTATTACACAGAAGAAGGAATAGGTACCCATGCTTAGCGAAAATGTTTAGGGCGTTTGCCAATATGTCTTACAGGAATTCAATAGACAGGTGGCTCAGAGGATGAGGGGTCTCAGCACTGCACGTAGACAAGCATTTTCTGCTGTTTAGTTACTCTAACCACTTTCCTTTCCTTCACACTTTTCCTCTCCCCTTTCCTTCTTTTGCTAATAGTCATCATTCAGTTTTCTCTTTTGCATTACTGCCTTGCCAAAACCTTATCTTTAGATGTTAGCACTCATTTTAAGATGCTTGAGATGTTAGCACTAATTTTAAGATGCTTAAAGAAGCTCATCACCAAAACCTGAAGCCCACAATCACTGTTGTACTTTTGTTAAACATTTTTTATTGTTATACTGTATATATAGACAGAATGGGTAAAGTAATTTGTATTTCATAACAAAACTGGAAAGCAACCTACTTTTCACATCCCACATAATGTCTTGTTCTGGTGGAGCAGCAAAAAGTAAACAAAGGCGAGTTGTGTCAATGCCATACTGCTCTATAATTTCTTCTGGATTAACTCCATTGTGTTTGGATTTGCTCATCTTCTCCCATGTAACCAGAAGCTTCTCCCCTGTCCCCACATGGACAGGCTCAGATCCTTTTAAGATGATTAAAGTAGAATAACATAACCATTAAAAGTCAATTAAACTTAAAAAAACATTAAGAAATTACTAGTGTCTGAATCCAGAAAGTGTAGGAACCCTATCTATTACTTAATGTGTATCAACACATTAACTGACTGACTACTACTTACTGGGCCATCTTCTCTGTGCGTTTGCAAATATATTTTTAAAAAAAGAAGCTCTTACAGCTTTATGAGGAGGGGGCAACATCCACAGAAGGGGCAGTGGGAAGAAAAGCTGACTATAATTATTGGTCTTAGGTTAAACCACCCCTCCCACCCACCCCAATTTAAGACCACAAGACTACTACAGATTCCAGTGCCCAGTAAGCAGGAATGAGAAGAAGACAACATTTCTTTATTTGAGCTCTAGAGTATTTCTCAATTAAACACAGGATTGGTACAGATATTATTAACTGTACATGGTATGGATAAACTTTTACAGAGACCCACAATAGTCCATTCCCTGTCTTAAAGCCACGCTTACCTTTTTACAAATTACTTTTACAAAAGCTGGAATTAAACTCACACAGGGTTTAAGACCACAGTAGAATTTACACCAAGCAACAGATGTCATACTAAATCCGTGATGTGGGTACGTTTGTGGCTCCTGTAACATGAAAGATCTTTAAAAGATGACAGACTGACTGACTGCAAAATTCTATCTGTCATTATTTAAAGATCACACTACACACAGAGTCCCGGGTATTCTCCCTTTGCACCCAGCTTAAGTTCTAAAAGATATTCCATGTAGCAAATATGTATGTATGCATTAATAAAGGGAGTGGGGACATAAGTACTTCCATATAATGTAAATGTAATCAAATTAGTTGTTTTATTTTAACTTCATTTATTTAACTGACATATAATGTACCCCCTAATGCGTCTCTATGAGACCCAACTGTACGATAATATTATTATAATCAAAGCACTGCTAGAGAAATGAACGGCAGAGAAACGGTTAGTGTAGTGTGTGTAGGCTTGGGGGAAGTGACTGGTGACTGTGAGTCCAGGATGATTTGTGACACAGATATATAGACACAGATATATATGGTACAAGGGGTACATTATAAAACATAATGTATCCCCTATTTTAAATTATTTGGATCAGTTGTCACCTCGAAGTTCCGTACCCTTTATAAAAGCACTCATCCTGCGGCCTTGTGCTTCTATATGGTCAAGGAACTCCTCGGTAACGTGTAATACCCTTATAATTAACAGTAGGGGGTACATTATCTACTATAAAGTTTCTATAACTATTTGCTCTCTTTTTCTATTCCACTCTCTCCAGTGTAGATATTAACACCATGCAGCTTACCATTATCATCTACTTCACTCTTTTTTAGGTATCGCCCAGTGGAAGAAAGTTTATATGTTTGTCCCTTAATAAGGCCTTGAACTAAAAGTTTGTGGAACGGTTCTCTGCAAAACAGAAAATGTTTCAAATAGTTTTAGCTAAAAAATAACTTTATTTGTATGGATTAAAGATTTAACAATCGTTCATATCTATTTAATAAGGGGAGCACCAATTTGCTCTTACTGTTAATTTGCAGCAGCCAATCAGATGATGCATTTTTACAGATGAAAAACATTTGATTACTAATCTCATTAATTGTTGCCAATTAAAATGTTGTAAATCATAAAACAAGCCCCATTGACTTTGAAAAACGTTTTGTACATTTCTTACATTACAAACCAAATATTATTACATAGAAATATGTTTAAATAACCTCCATAACACAAATCAGTTATTAAAGGTATTCGTGAAACGAGTTGTTGATTGATTATTTCTGCCTCCTAATCTCTCATTGAGGAGTCCCAGCTTGTACAGTTTTCGCCTGCCAGGTTGTTGTCCTGAGCTTTCGTGTATTAAAGGGGAAATTCGTGCACATACATATTTTTTCATCTCAATGATCTTAACAAGCCATTTCAGCATAGATGCTACCAAAATACTAACTTCCTGTTTGCAGGACCCCTAATAGTGTTTGTTATGTTATTTCAAAATAGTAGAAAATATGTAGCACAATACAAACTAAGAATTTTTAAAATAATCATACTTTCCATTGAACTTTCCTTTTAAAGTTTTAAAGTTAAGGAAGGAAGCCTGGCAGAAACAGTTTTCTGGTGCACCTCACAGAAACGATATTGGTAAGTAGGAATTACCAATCTTATCTCCTTACCCCAGGTAATTTTAAAAACTTAATATGCACCATATTTAAACAGATTATAGCAAAAATAAAGAGAAAATAAACAGATTATAGGCATCTGTCAAGGAATGTGTTTTCTGGCTATGAGATTTGCACTTAAATTATTTTGGGATGCAAAGACAAAACCATATTCATTGTGTAAAGCAACATGTCAAAAGCATTAAAAGCTTTCATCCATAATGAGTCTTTTCCTATGAGAATCAGGTTTGCTTTCAGCTTTTTCATGCACTCGAAATGAGCTTGTTTTCTAGCTAATCACAATTGCTCAGGTCAGGAATACTGCAGACAATGTTAGAAAGACACTTATAAAAGTGGCTATTGTCTACTTGCTTGACTGAAAAAAGAATGTTGTAGAACCAAGTCAGATGGTATAAGAAAATAATTCCGTACAGTGTATTTTCTATGGTGAAAAACATAAAAATGGTTATAATAAATTGAGACTGATTACAAATAAGATTTTTTACCTGGGGCATAACAGTTATACAGTGAGAAGCCATTAAAGGGACAGTTCAGTGGATATTATCAATATTTGTTAAAATGTTAGTTTGTGTAATGCATACTTAGTTATTCTACAAACTCTCTTCCATTTTGAAAAATCAGTTGATTCCATACCTTTTGCTGTTCCCTGCTGTTGACATTAGTGAGCTGCCATTTCAGGTTCTAATGGTCCTTCTTCTTCCCAGGAAGCACCATATCCTTGGAATGTTCCTAACAGTAATTTCTACTAATTGGCTGTTGGATGGGTCAAAGATGCTCAGATCTTTACTGAGCAACTGAATCAACACAGGCGCTGGGTCAAGGGCATAACAGTCTCTACTAGGGGTCCTGCAAACAGGAAGTCTGTATTTCAGTTGGATTTATTTATATACAGACACAATACTGAATTGGCAGATTAAGGTCATTGGGATGAAAAAATACTGCTCTTTTTTCTGAAAAGTACATGTATTTGCACTGAACTTCCCCTTTAAGAAATAATATGCTGCCCAGTATATAAAGAAATCTTTTTATAAAAACAACAGGTATAAGAATTCCATTGGATGATTTCCAATGGAATTTTATTTTAAATTTAAAAACCCATGCCACACTGAATTTTTTTTTTTTTTTTTTAAAAACAAAATTACTTTCAAAAGAAAGTTTGTTTTTTTTTACTGACCTGTAAATCGATCCATAGCAGATTGTTCTGTCACCAAAGGTTTACTAAAAGATCAGAGATTACTGAAAAGTCCGCTTCACAGTATCTGCATTGTAGGCATGCACCGTCACTTCTTTTACATCATCTGGAACTGATGGTACATGCCTTCACTGCCAGGAGAGGGGCTTTTCCCACCTAGAAATTACATCACCAGACAGAGGACCACCCATTTTTCAACTTTCTGAACTTTTGATGCCAGGGTGCTTAACTCATGTGTTTTTCATAACAATTACCCTTTAAAAACAAATCATATTTTTATCATTTAAAAAAAGGAAGGTGTAACAGTAAATGAGTTCAACTCCATATGCCACATGGAGGGTGCTAATATATGTTCTAGAAGTGCCCCAAACATTGACTGGTAAATTATAAATTGCCCACAGGGACTGGTGCATATAAGTTGCTTACAGTGACTGGAACATAAAAGTTGCCCACACTGTCTGGTATATTCAAGTTTCCCACACAGACTGTAATGTGCAAGTTGCCCACATAGACTAGGACATATAAGTTGCCGACAGAGGAAGGAGTTTTCTCCAGGCTACACACAAGCTGATGTTGGCCCTATACCTAAAATTTTATTTAAATGGGGACTTTCTATATTGTGCTACTATGCCTAGAATGCTTTACTATGCCTAGATTGTATTTGTATCTTTTTAGTGATAGCCACTACTCTTAGTACTTTACTACATTACTGTTCAGATTTCCTTATAAGCACCTTACTTATGATCAGAAATATTTAATTATTTTTAATTGTTTTTAATGTCTGTTCCCCTAAGTACCTACTAATAAAAGGGATTATATTTATATATAACCAAGCTAGAGTGCCTCTAACATTTGCTTTGTTTTGTTCCAACAGGCCAAAAGGAGATATGGAGAAAAGGAGGAGCACTGTGAGCAGAACTCTCTTATACCTTTCAAATAAGCACGATGTCTCTACCTTCTCTTAAGTTATAGGCTTTTAAAGATACACTCAGACAGTCAAGATAAACAAAGGAAGTGTATGACAGTCACATGATTTGCTGTTTAAGAAGCCCCAACCCCTTAAAAAACAATCTTTTCTGAAGCTATTTAAAGACAGTTAGAGCAGTGGGATACAACTGAGCATGCTCAATGCCTGTGGCAGCAGAATAGTGCTGGTGATGTCAGATATCACAGTGTTAGCTGGAAACGCTACACTTTATACAGCTATAAGTTTGCAGCTAGAAGCATGATCCTGTAATCGTTTTAAAGATAGGAATGTGGTCTTTTTGGTAAATGGCACTTGTATGGAGACCACAGTAACTCTTAAGGTGTTCTTTTAAGTTAAAGAAAAAAAAACAACAACCACTGTACTATAGCGCTTCAAATACGTTTTTTTTGTTATTTTTGTTTTTAAATGTTGCTTAAAAAAAGAATATCAATAACTAAGCGCAATTGCAGCTTTTGACACTTTACCCAGGGGGAAAAAAATTCCCAACTTTTTAACGGATTGTATTTGCAATGAAAAATGTGTTGCTAGAAACTCCAAACCAATTTTAAATAATGCCCTGGGACAGAAAAATTGTAATTGCTTGGTCCTGATGTAAAGGATAAGCTTAATTCTAAATGCTTATAGGACATGTCCACCCTCCAAACTGTTTTTACAGAGTGCTTAAGAGCTGTTCTCTCATTGTAAAAATCATCTGTTCATGATCTCTCTGTAATTAAAACCGAGCAGTCAGAACCCAATCTTACTAGGAAGAAGGGCTGCATATATCAAGAAATGGCATAAACAGGAATAATTACAGGTAATTTCTACACAATTCTGCTGATTTCAGAGGTAAGCACTGCATCTTTCCTCTATATTTTAATGTACGGAACCCATTCAGGTTCAGTGTAAGCTTGAGTGTGCTGGATTGTTTACTTAGCTTACACAAATGTTAATATTTGAACTTTTTAAAAGAAGACAAAGTTAAAAATCACTTTCAGACTAACTTGTTAAAAGACTGAATACTTTAAATCGAAGCAGGTTTGAAATGTTACAATATACGCCTGGAAATGCATTCCACAAAAGGTTTTTTTTCCCTAAATTTTTTTCCCCCAGTGGATCACCTGTCCCAATCTTTTTTGGTCATATTAGCCAGTGTTCACAAGTCCAAATCACCCAAGACCAAAATTTCCCCATTCCTGGTACTCCCGACCAATTTACTGTACATGACAGTCGGGAGACGGGATAAGGATACAAACAGCCCTTGTGTGCCAGGCTTTACACTTTAAATGTGCCTAGGATCAAGACTGTCTATTTGAAAGCTGTAATTTCTCACTATTTACAAACTAGTTCAACTCCCCACTTATATGTAGACATTGGTATGAAAATGACATGTAATGTATTGTTACTGGGATCACAAAAATGTGCCTTTTTTTTATTTCCCATTGAAATGGGAAAAAAAGAAAAATGAAATTTGGCTGCTCCAGATGAGCTGATTAGCTTCCTAATGAGAACATTCTTAAACTATGAGCACACTGAGGAATGGCCGCTTTAACCTAAAATTAAATGTGTGCAGAGGCTTCTTTTGACATTGTTATTCGTCCTACCAGATTGGTTAATAATTTAGGGGAGAGGCAGGAATGGGTAAGGGTGGAGGGTTGTCTCCTTGTTGCTCTTGTGTCCATCTATATAGAACAGAACAGGCTTGCTAGGGTAATATAGTTGCAGAGAAGTATAGGTAGGGGCATGATCCATGACAAAGCAAATTTCCATTTTTCTAAGTTGACTTTTAAATATAAAAATTTTCTCAGGGAATATACTGCTGGCAGTATCTCAGAGAAAATGTAAATTAGCAGTACCGTATATACTCGAGTATAAACCGAGGTTTTCAGGCTTTAAAAAAAGCCTGAAAATCTTACCTCGGTTTATACTCGAGTCAACCTGTCTCTTACCTTGTCCGGCGGCCACGCGTTCCGCATCCTCAGTGCGCATCCGGATGATGTCACTACCCGGCACCGCAAAGTGAGAGGCGCCAGGTAGTGACATCATCCGGATGCGCACTGAGGATGCGGAGCGAGGGGCCACCGGACAAGGTAGGAGAATACCACGGACACCAGGGAGGGCTGGTGTCCATACTGTATGCACAAATAAAGGAGGATTTACCCCTATTTGCAAGTATTTGCCACTTAAGAGTTTGAAAACTACAACTCCCAGCAATAAAGCATGCTGGGAGTTGTAGTTTCCAAACATCTTAAGTGGCAAATACTAACCCCCTCGGTTTTTTTACTCGAGTCAATATGTTTTTTCTCCTTTTTTTAGATAAAACTAGTACCTCGGTTTATACTCAGGACGGTTTATACTCGAGTATATACAGTAGATGTATGTAGAAGCTGCACTGACTGACGAATATATACTATAAATGCTACTGCTCAAAAGATGGGGAAATTACATGCAATCATTGATGTGCTTGATGAAAGCCTTCAAAAATAATAGACTTGGTAAGATTTTAACCTGTTCTTAACCATGTCCTGGGAGTTGCAGAAGTGACTAAAGAATCGGGCATAGTAGAGATGCATCACTGCGTGTTCCTTTCCTCCAATGTACAAATCGACTGGCATCCAGAAATCAGCCCAGGCCTTGTCGAACGGTCTAAAATAGAGCATAGTATTTCTTAAAAGGTTAAACCTTTAAAATACGGTGTTATGTCAAAATTGTACTGCTAGTTTTCTTCTTGCCCGATTTCTTATTGCTACAAGAAAGTGTTACACATCTCATTTACACCTATAAAATTGCTAAAGTTAAAAAGGTGGAGAATTACAAAGTGTGAGAACCACTTAAAATCCATGTTGAAGCAACTCATGCAATCAGACAGCCAAATGTGGTGCTATATTTTTCTTTTACAGGGCTGAAATTTACTTCTCTGCAGCTAAATTTAGTGTTTTAAATGGGCAAATAAATTCTAAATAAACATTAAGATAAACAGTACATAACTGCAATATTTCTGCCAGTACCAAACTTTACTTTTTCTTATGGAAAAAGGTCCAATTGTGGATCATGTGCCATAATCTAACAGTCTTGCTTCCCATCCGCATTTGAAACACAAGAAGCTTAATAAAAGCAGTGCAGGTGAGGTGGAAGATGAAAATCTATAGGGGGACTGCTACAAAGGTATTTTTGTTAAGCTCTCCTTACTAGAAGAGAATAGTGATACCAATTCTCTAGCAGTTCAGTTCTTCGGAAAATCTCCCAGTCATATTCAAACCAGATTTGGAAAATTCTATTGAGTGTGCATTGTCAGCTTTGCATTGTTCCATGATGGTACCTTTAATTTGTTTTCAGAATGCATTTGTCCTTTAAACTAGTTTTAGCAGGATCTAGATTTTGATTGCAGTGTTTATCTTTTATGTTAGGGAAGAAGCAACTCATAGTTTGCCTCAGTATTACTATAATGTGGGCACTATGGTACAGCATTGGGATGATTGGCAAAAATAGAAGTCAGCTTCACAAATGATAAATGCCTGCATATCAAATATAAATAACGATAACAGTTGCTCTTAATAAAGACATTGAAAGTCTGTAATTTTGGAGAATATAAGGCAGCAATCCACAGCTACGGATACTGCATATATATTCCAAATTTTACATTTTCCAGAGATACTTACCTCAAAAGCAGAACAAAAGCAACTGAAATCATCCAGCACAGTTAAATTCCGTTACCCCATAGCCGTACCTATCTGTTCTCTGAACAGAATCTGTATGTGGCTACAGACAGTCACAAGCGGTTTCCTTATATAAAAAGAAAAGTATTATACCGTATATACTCGCGTATAAGTCGAGGTTTTCAGGCTGTGAAACAGCCTGAAAACTGAACCTCGACTTTACTCGAGTCAGTCACTTACTGGTGGAGGAATCCGGCTGCCGCGTCCTGATGGTCCATCCACTGACGTCACGACTCGGCGCCGGGAAATTAGACCGGCGCGATTCGTGACGTCAGTGGATGCGACCATCAGTGGACGCGGCAGCCGGATTCCTCCATCAAGATGTCGGGGCCCGGACTCTCCTGCAAAGGTAAGGCATTATAAGTGTAGTTAGTGGCAGGTGTGAGAAGATGGGTGCAGGAGGTAGTGTAGTGTACTAGTAGTGTAGTGTATGTAGTGGCAGGGTGAGAAGATGGGTGCAGGGAGTAGTGTAGTGTACTGTAGTAGTGTAGTGTAGTGTAGTGGCAGGGTGAGAAGATGGGTGCAGGAGTAGTGTAGTGTACTGTAGTAGTGTAGTGTAGTGTAGTGGCAGTGGATAAGATGGGTGCAGGGAGTATGTAGTGTACTGTAGTAGTGTAGTGTATGTAGTGGCAGGTGAGAGAAGATGGGTGCAGGGAGTAGTGTAGTGTACTGTAGTAGTGTAGTGTAGTGCAGGGTGAGAAGATGGGTGCAGGGAAATAGGTTTTATCCTGGGGCGGACCTGGGGCTGGAGGGAGACTCTACCCTCGACTTATACTCGATCAATGGTTTTACTCATTTTTGAGGTAAAAATGGGTACCTCGACTTATACTCGAGTCGACTTATACTCGAGTATATACGGTACTTTAGTAAAGGGGGCCGAGCGTGACCGAGGGAGGAACATTTCCAGCTGGAATGTCAGTTTCCGATGCATACACAGAGCATTTCACCGCCATCTGAAATGGTCATTTTGTGCATGCATACATTACCGATAAAGTACCTTTCTCGGTATAGTGCTTACCCAGATTTATTCTTCAATAAAATCAAATGCATTAGCTTTCATTCTATTAAAAGTCTGGAGTATTTATTTGAAACCTAATCATTAATAAACTGGATATTTCCATAAAGCATTGATGAGCCTTGATCTTCATAGGAAATGTCTGACTATTGAAAAAAAGGTCTGTCTTTCAATGCATTCCTTGTTTTCTTACCTTTCAGAGTTATGGGGATCTGTATATCTGAAGTAGTACCAAGCTGAATCAACAAATGTATCCATTGTGTCTGTTTCTCTTACTGCAGCCTTTGCACACCTAATTAAAGCAAACTAAACAATAAAATAAGGTATCTACAATGCACTGCTCTCACCAACCAAAATAATGATTAAATGCAATTAACACATTACACAGGAAAACCCCCACAATGGTGTGGAACATCTAAAGCCTAATGTAACAATGACACAATGTTTTAGGAGAACAAACCTCCCATTGCTACACTTGGCTAAATATATCGCTTAAGCACCCTTTATCCCTTTGCAAAAGGATTGTGTAAGGAGCTTTTTCTTTGTATTTTTAACATCATGGGGAGCATATTTTACTGTCGCTAGGTTTTTTATTTTAAACAAAGCAACTAAAGCTCACTTGAAGGGGGAAATATGAGGGTTTTATTTCTCTCAGGGGTGCAGTTTAAAAATAGTGAATAAAGGGATGACTGATTTACTGTATTGAAGTATAGTTTCAAAGGGTTTAGAAGAAAAAAAAACTATGGAAGTTTCATTTGTTTTATCTTTCTTTGATCTATCACAGTTTTCGAGGTCATCCACTATAAAAACGGTGAAATATTAAAATATTAAAAATCAATATTTAATGTTTGACTTGAGACACATATAAAAAAAAGAATATTGCAAAGCTGAGATAATTTTGTGCAACCCCTACGGTGTTTCTGATGATTACGTTTTGTAAAATTCACCTCCCCAAAACTAAAAACCCATGTTTAGGTGCAACCCCACAATGTCCACAATACTAACATATTTCTACAATGTCTCTGTATATATATCTTTTTATTCCAGTCTCCACTAGACTTATGATTTCAAGCTGTATGAGCTTGAACATACACAGAGGAGGCTGCTCAGATAACGTTCGTCATCGGCACCAAAGCCAGCCATCAGAGTTGTGACTAACAACTGCTACCTATACGGACAGGGAAGAAAACTGCATTTGCTGGCAGAGATCTGTATAAAGGTATATCTTCATGAATGTCATGAAAAAGGAGAGTTTGGAGAGGTGGGGCACATAAACATTGGGGTAATCTTGCCGTTAGAAGTGTAAATTTGGGGCGTGGGAAAGAGGAAGGGGTCTAAAGGATTAACAAAGAGCCTGCAAATATTTCTCTGGGTTGTATAATATTAATTATTACCAGGGCTCTGGCTTACAGTTTCCTCTCCTCATGCATCTCCAATAGTGTTATCTGATCCCGGTTAGGTAACATAAAATATTAAAGTTCCGAAAATCCCAAAATTGAATTTAAACTCAATTGAATTGGAATTTTTCAAATTTTCAATATAATTTTTAAATTTCGATAGTTATTTTTGAATTTTCAATATAACTTTTCAATATTGATATAAATTTTCTATTTTTTCCTGTTGTCCAATTGTATTCAGTTTCAAAAACAGAGAAACTGCAGAGAAAGCCCCATAGGCAAAATGCCTCCAGTTGCTGTGTCCCTCTTCTTGTGGCAGACTTTTATGGTAGTATTAGAGGGATTTAAGCTATTTATACCTGTAATACCCTGTATTATCCCCTTGTTCAGATATTAAAAGGATTTTTATCTTTCTCACATATATACATAAGTGTGCTTGCGAACTCCTTTTTGTGCTGATGTATTTGATTTTTACTCTTTAGCACCTTTTCCCTTATTTATGGGATTTATATATTAGTATATATGTGTGTTTATGCCTGTGCCTAGATCATTGGTGCTTATATAACCTGGGAAACACAAGCCATCTTGGGCTAAATACAGGTTGCTGATTTGGTATTGGGTAAAACTATAGGGACAGTGAAGGTTCATGAAAAACTGGACTATAATTGATCTGATGTGGCACAGTTCCTTGGAGTACCTAGGACCATTGCAAACGCTACAAATCTAGCGGTGCCTGCCAGGGTAAAAACATAAACATACCATAAAGGGAAGAGGGCACAAAATGTATCTTCTCACAGAAAAAGACCCTTTAATAAAGGCACTAACGCATTGAGGTCCAAAAATATGCAAACCTGTTTATTGACATCCAAATAGATAAATTACACACTAACCCCTACCACCCCTATCCATACATGTGAAAAGGGTGAATTATAATGGATAATGTACTCCCTACTGTAAATTATAAGGATATTAGAAGACACCTCGGAGTTCCGTTCCCTGTATAAAAGGCACTCGGCCTGCGGCCTTGGGCTTTTATATGGTCACGGAACTCCTTGGTGACTTATAATATCCTTATAATTTATAGTAGGGGGTATATTATCCACTATATAATTTTGATTGTCTGGTGTCAGCAATGACATTGTTACTACTTTTGTCTACACTAGTCTTCTACAACGTTCTAGCAAATAGAAAAAGCTGTGATGTTATTTGTAGGATGTCACCATCTGTCTATTCTTAAATTAGAGAGTAACCATAAAACTTCCATGACAAAAATAAACAAAACTAAGCTGAAAATAATTTACAGTACATTTACAGTACAGTGTTGTCTTCTGTGATGAAATTTTTACCTTGGGCACTTGCAATGTAACCACTCTGGGACATTTTTTAATGGAGAAGTCCCCTTTCCGGTGAAAGAGGCCACTCTTGGTAATACAACAGGTAAGTCATTGTATGGGACAGGAACAATTCCACATGATGAACAGTGAATAATAGGGATAGGAGTACCCCAGTACCGCTGTCTTGATATTAGCCAGTCCCTTAGCTTGTCACTGGTCAGGTGTCCACCCACTCCCTCTTGCCTTGCTTGTTGAGTTATTGCAAGAAAAGCCTCTTTTCTAGACAGACCTGTGAACTAGAAACCTTTATAGATCAGTGATTTAGACGAACAGAAAATTTAATAAGAACACATAATAAGATCAGATGTGTCATATCTGGCTGTAGCAGAACTGTTTCTCTTAAAAAAACATGCCCTATAAATTTACTCAGAAATAAAGCATGAAAAAAATGTAATTCTGAACCATCTTTAACCTCTAATCAGCAGCAATGTAGAGAACCAAATAAAAATAATACATTTTTTTTGTTTTTTTTCAGTTCTGTATTCATATTGAATACTAATTAGTTTTACCAGTCACCAAAGAGGGTAATACTAAACTCCTAAAAACGAAGATGATATCAAAGATGAAAGAAACAGTTTACTTGCTAGTAACAATATTTTTTGCAAAACCAGACTAGACTTTAACAGCAAGTTATACACTGTATGAATTAGCTAAATATTGGCAAAACTATAAAAGTATTTCTTTACAGCAGACATAGTAGTAGTAGTTCTCAGCAATTGTTTTGAAAACAAATGTCTTTAAAGGGCATGTCTATCCCCCGCAGTCAGTTTGTTTTATAATACTAGGAACACCCCCCCCCAACCCTGAGTTCCTTGCACATGTCCCGAGTTCCTGCTTAAGCAGCTGCAGAAGGGAGAGCTTGGAAAGCAGTCATATGTATGTCATGGCTGTGACTGATGACTTTTCCCCAGAAGGACTAGGGAAAGAAGACAGCCAGAGGAGTAAGTGCTTTATATTACTCTACAGGAATGCCGGAGAAAATGGTAAATATTGCAATCTTAGAATTAGGGGGTTTGTGGTCGTATATAAAAAATTTACAGTGGAGACGGACATGTCCTTTAATAGAATATTGTAAAATGTATGTGACCCAAGAAACTCTTTCAAGTTTCCAACTAAATCTTTCCAGTTTCCAACATTATCCATGGCAACACTTTCATAAAAAACCTATACTAAGAATATGTCAATAGAACTAATTCAAATTAAAAGCAAAAGTGTCAGGTTTAAATTTAAAAGATCTTTCTATGAATGGCATATTAACCTAAAATTATGACTTTTGTATTTCAAAGTGTAAGAGACTATAAACAGGAGGATGATAAATTAAGAATTGCCTGCTAAAATTTAGAGATTTTACAATAGATAAAGTTTTTCTAGCACTGTCTCTATGGATACTGTACGTTATAGAATCTCAGTCATTTTCCCCCACAACCTTTTGTAACTTAAACCTTTTGGAATCAACCTAGATGCAATGCAAATCTATAGACATGTTACAGTAAATATCACTAGCTGAATATGTTTTCTGTTGTCTTTTGTGCATCAAACCTAAACAGAAAGGGTAAAACAAGTCAATTCCACTATTATAAAGGTTGGTCAACCCCGAAAATGTCTAGATTGTCAAAGTGGCTGAAGTTGCATCTACTAATCAGGATTAGGAAACAGAAAAATAAATTAGATCTGTGCCACTGACCAAACAAGAGAGGTTCAGCAGATGGGCTGGGTGATGTCAGTTCCCCATCTCCTCTACATTTTTAGAAGAATAGCTATCTGCAAACATGAAACTTATCATCATATATAATAAAACCCTAGTGTGCGTCCGTGTGTGTGCGTGTCACTGCAGTTCCTATGGACTCACCACTAGAGGGAGAGTCTCTGCAGTTCCTATTGACTCACCACTAGAGGGAGAGTCTCTGCAGTTCCTATTGACTCACCACTAGAGGGAGAGTCTCTGCATTTCCTATTGACTCACCACTAGAGGGAGAGTGACTGCAGTTCCTATTGACTCACCACTAGAGGGCAAAACACAGGAAAGGCAGAAGGAGAAGGAGGCAGAACAGCAATTAAACAGAACGCAGGTAAGTTTGCTTGGAACAGGGGCCCCTGGATTTGGGACAGAAGCGGGGCCCTGGATTTGGGACAGAAGCGGGGCCCTGGATTTGGGACAGATGGGGGGCCCTGGATTTGGGACAGATGGGGGGCCCTGGATTTGGTACAGAGGGGGAACCCTGGATTTGGGACAGAGGGGGAACCCTGGATTTGGGACAGAGGGGGCCTCTGGATTTGGGACAGAGGGGGCCCCTGGCCTTAGACAGAGGGGGGCTCTGGCCTTGGGACACTAAGAGGGTACTCTGGCCTTGGGACATAGAGGAGGACTATGGCCTTGGGACACTAAGGGGGCACTCTGTGCTTCTAGCGCCCGTTATTGTAGCGGGCTTAATGTCTAGTATAAGAATAAGACAGCATCTATGACTGACAGCTGCTAACTGGACGAATCAGGAAGAAGAAAGAGAAGAAATAGAACAACAGACAAAAGTTAGTCTTATGTCACCCAGCTTTCAAACTATCTCAGTTTTAGGGTGATTTAGCTATATGAAAATTTTAATTTTAGTGGCTTGCCCTTTAAATTACTTGACCGTTACATATTTTTTTCTTAAGATAAGCCAGTCAAATTCTGCAATTCAAGCTACATATGTAACACCATTTTTTCCCCTCCCATTTGCTTTCTTTCGTTAAAATAAACAGAACACAGCTAAAATCTCTAAAGCCCCAATATTTTTTGTGTGCCCCATGTTAAGGGATTTGTTCAAATACTGCTTTCAGAATGCAATGTAATTGTATTAAAATCTCTGTAAATCTAATATATTTTTTTCAGCCCATGATTTAAGCACGCATTCCAGCAATTGCAAACCTCTGCATTATGCGGTCCTTCTTTAAAAGAGGAAATTTGGAAAGTATTCTTTAAAAAGTTAAGTTACATATACAACAAAACCTTTTGTAGAACTGTGCAGACCACACCACAAAATATATTCCTTCCTCTGTAATGCAGAGGAAGGAATATGAACAAGGAACAGCTTTTAACTTACGTACAAGCACTGCTACTAATAGCTGATTGGCAGATAATCCCAATGTCGCTACTCTGTTCTGCTCATTTGCTCTTATTAAAGATTAGTAAATTGAAAGCTGTCCCAGATTAGTTGTATTTCCCACAGGGAGTTATAGATCCACTTGTCACCAACTAACTATATCCATTTTAGTGTCCCTTTAAAGGGCATGTCCACCCCATGAAACTGCAAGCAGAGGGCCGGACCTGCAGCCGCGTCCGTGATTGGCTGAGAGGCAGCCAATGACGGACGAGGCTGCCCGGGAGTGGAGAACGCCAGAGGAGAGGGGTAAGGTAAGTAGAGTTTGGGGGATTTTCTGCCAAAACTAATATGGCGGCTGGGGGAGGGAGACCTACAGTATACCAAAGGGGTATGTTAGGGGGAGGGAGAGGGAGGGCTGCAGTGTACATGGCAAAATTCTCCCGGACTCTGCCAGGCTCCTGGTGGCCAGTTTTTGGGACTTTGGAGGGACATAGCAGGGCAGCCATTTGGAGCTGGGATGTAAGGTAATGATTTTTTTACACTACAGAGTTGGGCCAGTAGCGGTTTAAATTATAGTTTTGGGGGTGGACATGCCCTTTAAAGTGTGTTGTTGAATAATATATTTAAATACATTTTTTCTTACATTTTGTCCTACCCAAAAATGAAAAATGCCGTGCAAGTAGAGTCCCTACCAACATTTAAAAATGCCATACTCCCCTTACAAATAATTTCTTGTAGGTTTATATATACTTCCTGTTCTTCCCCCCTCCCCCCTCCTCTTCTGTGCGCTTTGAAGGCTCAGTGTTCTCAAGCTCCCGCACTGAGCATTCAAAGCACTCAGAAGCAGGCCTCTACTCTACAGTCAATGATTGCGATGCCACCTGTCATGGCCCTAACTGCAGATGGAAGTCTGTGAGCACACGGAGGAGGTGAGAGGGGGCTGTGAAGAACAGGAAGGATATCTCAGCCAACAAGTATGCATGGGAAAGGAAAGTACCGTATATACTTGAGTATAAACCGATACAAGTATAAACAGAGGTACCTAATTTTACCTGAACAAAAGAGTAAAAATGATTGATCCAGTATGACTATTACTGTATGGGAATTCTGCTGTCCATTTAAAGGACAACTAAAGCCTCAAAACAATATGGAATCAGAAGGCAATCTTTTTAGCAATAGACAACATCCTCCTGATTCTGTATTGTTTTAAGTCATTAGTTGCCCTTTAAATGGCCAGTAATCCCATACAGTAACCCCGATTCCTTGGCACTCCAGATGTTTGGAAACTACATGTTTTAGTTGCTGGGAGTTGTAGTTTCCAAACATCTGCAGTGGCCACCTCACTGCCACCAATGTAGACCACTCCTACCTTGTCAGTAATCTGGCAGCCCCTAGCTCTGCATCCTTTGCGCTTCTGGATGACGTCACTACTCTGTGACGGGAAGTGAGAGGTGGCGAATAGTGACATCATCCAGAAGTGCAGAGGATGCGGAGCAAGCAGCCGCCGGATTACTGACAAGGTAAGTATAAACCGAGGTTCAGTTTTCAGGCTTTCACATGACTTTTGGGATGGACATGCCCTAGGGGGATTATTCCATTATAAATAAATGTATGCTTGGGGACCCTCAATCGGTGGTGATTTACTGACATGTCATTTATTTGATAAAATCTAAAGCATTCCCTGGCTGCAATTCTGGGAGTTGTAGTTTTCAGACTACAGGGCAGCTAGTTTGACATGCTTGAAAAAGATCTGCTGGCACTGATAATCAAAATCATGTAACATATTGCAATGGAGTTAAAAGATGCAAACAGAATTCTTCATTAGTTCTTTTCAATGCAAACCTTTCCTGAGTTGGCTATAAACTCCATCCCATCATTTCTAGTTTCAGTAACTCTGACATATCGAAGCCCAAGATTGTCAGCAAGGTCTGCATCTTCAGTGTTTGTGCTAGGGATACCTAAGTGAGCAAACAAAACAGTAATTCAAAGAGGACGAATGTATAAAGGCCTTAATATTATCGTACTTTGTACAAAAAGTAACAATATGAATCATCACAATTAATTCACTTTGGTTGTCCTTTAATAATTGCCAAAAACTAATATCAATGAAGCTTTAAGACCTACAGGCTATACTTATTATGCATGTGTTTATATGCGGAGATTTTTCCAGAATTTTTATTTATGAAGGGCTTTGCCAAGAAGAAACAACAAATATAGACAGTATGTCACTTGTTTTTTAACCTGTAAGTTTGACATTTATGATAGGAAGATGTTAGAAGGTTGGCCAAATGGTTATATTCAGTGCTACATTCAGTAACCTCAAAAGTAATTCTTAGAATATGTTTGACTGGAAGTTTTTTTAACAAACAGATGAGCTAAATTTGTCTGTGCAATATATAAAATTATTGATTAAGCCAAGGTCTCTTAAAGGGCATCTATAGTGAAAAAAACACATTGCCCCTTTGCAAAGTTAAATTCATGTACTCTGTGCTGCCTTAATCCTATATCTGTCACTGACTCTGCTTAACCATGGTGTCAGATCTGTGTGAAGCACTCCCCCCTTCCCCATCCCCTCTGTTACCTCCTCCATGTCTCAACTACGGCTAACCGACAAGCTTATCATGTGCAGTAGGAGTTAAAAGTTCAAAATCCTGAAAAACACACCCACACACAGTGGCCAATAGAAAGCAAGCTATCCTGGAGACACGGAAGAAGGAGAACAGTACAGTTTACGATCTCTCTCATCATCAATCAGTAAAAGCTATTAAGAAGGGGGGTCAAATGCAGCCTTATATCTAACATCAAAGCTACCTCTCTCCCCCTGCTAATGCTGTTATCTCTATGTTTATTACAGAGCAGGGAGGGGGGGATCACGTCACAGGGATTTGATTGACAGTCCAAATAGGAGTACAGGAATGCAATCATGTATTCTTCTAACTGGTGTATCTCAGGACAGAGGGAATCTGAAAAAAGTGAAGACACTCTAGGGGTTGTGGGTAATTATAGAACACATGGAAAGAAAGAAAAGTTAATTTTCCCACTATAGATGCCCTTTAAATAAATTTGTGGATAAAGAATTAGTCAAAAGATTTGCGTAGAGAGTAGCTTTCAGCACATCATCTAGAGGCACCAAAGAGTTCTTTAGTTGAACTGCTTTTATTTATTCTGTTCATAAATGACTTTGAGTGGGTGTTGGAAAGCAATGTTTCTGATCGTGTTGATAAGACAAAGTTATGTAGGGCATTACATACATATGAGATATGCCAACTAGATAAGGTCTAGGCAGATTAGTGGTAACAGGACATTAACCCCAGATCTACTATAAGCTCAAACAGCTCTATTCCTCACCCATGACAATATAGCTGATCAAGAGAAAACTCACAAAGAAAACAAAGCTTTAAAGGGCATGCTAATATTTTTTTAATATATATAATGTATATATAATGCCCACCCCTAACTGCCATGTCAGAATGTTAAAAAAATATTTAGAATGTAACTTACTGCCCCTCGATCCTCTGGTGCACTGATCCGGGTCCCTGCATGGCCCAACTTGCAAGCAGGGGCCGGACTGGCAGCCAATCACAGATGCGCCTGCCATCAATGGAGATCACCTCGGGGACCGAATGGTTGTAAGTAGCGTTCTAAATCTTTTTTTAACAAAATGACACAGCGGTTGGGGGCAGGCAGGAGTGTCCTTCATTACAGAAAAAAACTTTTATTCTAGGTGGATGGCCAGCCATAGATGGATCCGGATGGTGGGAAGAGGAGGGCTCCCCTGCTCTTGCCACTGTCCTCTTAGAGGACAACGAGGAGGCAGAAAACCTTTTGGACAGGAAGACAGCTACTACTTTTCAGTTTCCTGGCGAGCACTGCAGGAGAAACATACGGAGCAGATATGTAAGGTATGATTTTTTTTACACTATACAGAGGAGCCATTAGTGGGTTAAGTTTTAGTTTGGGGGTTGAAATGCCCTTTAATCATTCCTCCTCCCCTTGGCCGGTAAGCAAGAGGATGCACCCCCTATGGAGGAGGAGCTTCTTGCAGAGCATGTTTTTTCCCTTGGGTTGACCATCTGCTCAGTTAAGAGCTCAGACTGGACTGTTGCTCGGTTTTCTCTGTTTTTTTTATTCTTCTTTATTATCAGGGACAAGGACCAAATCAGCAGATCATATTGTAATTGTTAGAAGACTTCTTCTTCTTAAAAAGTCATATTACATTCAAATTTAAGGTAATGTTCTTAGTGTTTAAAACATTTTAAACTAATTTCATACTTAAACATTGTCCCAATAGACCAGGTATTCTCAAACAGTGTGCCTCCAGAAGTTTGTAAACTTCAACTCCCAGCATTTCTTAACTAAAGAGGGAAGCCAGGGAATGCTGGGATTTGTAGTTTTTTAAAATTCTGGAGGCACAACGTTTGAGAATACCCGAAATATTTCCTGAATATACTAGCTACAACAATGATTCCCATACCAAGGCCTGTATGGGATTATTTGCAACCTGTGTGTGGGTGGGCTTGGCAAGGGTTGTGGCATGGACAATTCGGGGGCATGACATGGGCATAATGGAGCGGGACTATGCCCATGGCCCAGACAAAGCATGGGGTGCCGCTAGTCCATGGGCCAGGTTGGGAACTCCTGTACAAAAAGCTGTTTTTCAGCTCTCCCTTTGCTGTTGGTTGATTTATGAGTTATGGGGTACTATTAGTCGGCACTCATAATCCATCTCTTTGTTCTGGTGGAAGTACTGTCCAGCTAAGTGTATACAGTACACTTCACAGGAAGTTGCAGATTTGACGCTAGAAGCCGACAGTCAATCATATAACAGCACAGAGATCTGCCCCTGTTAGTCATAGATCATGCTACAGCAGACCCTGCCTCTTAGCCACAGAGTAGAGATTTAACAGTAATATAAACGCAGTGTTAAGATTTAACAGTATTAAAACCAATCTCTATTCCTCCACACATTACTTTCATACAAAAGCCAAAATTTTTCATTGTAGTTCTTTTCCTGTCAAGCACTGAGATGAAAAAAACACAAGTCTGGGAATCTGAACCTATGACCTCAAGGGCTTTGTTTCTGAAATAAATGTCTTATACTGCAGTGCCACCACAAAATACACAATGAAAACATGTATATTTAGGTATATTTTGCTATGAGAATAGAAGCAAAACAGAATTGTTCCTGGAAGGTTGTCAGCAATGAATGCGGTCTGAAAAATAAATTGCAGGGATATGATATCAGGATATCAGTGTGGAGATTTTGTATAGAAATATGTGCATTGGGACAGTAAATAGTGGAGTTAAGGGGGAATGCTTCCCTGGTAGTTACACCCTTGGAGTAAAAAAATATAAATGAACTATCAACTAACAAATTAAGCTGACCAGGTGGCTGTAGAAGCTTATGGGGCCCTTACACGCACCAATCCTGGTTGTACGCTATGGGGATATCCAGATATTTTACGACCGTCAGTTCGTGTATGGATGAAAATTTTATTGTCGGTCTAATGGGAAAATTGTTACCGTACCATTGGACGATCATATGACCAGAATTTGTTAAGTGTATGGGCCCCAGAGTTGAAGAAAAAAAAAGCCTTACAACATCCTCTTTCTACTCTATGCTGTTCGGGACCCATTCCAGGGTATTTATTGCCAAAAGATTCTTGTACAAATCATTATAAATCGAGAAAACCAGTCGAACGACTAGTGAAAAGTCTTCAAGACTAAACTTTAAGCCCAGTTGATCTAACTGAATACTTCAGATATTTAAAGGTAGTTAGTAAAGATTTAACATTTTACTTTAAGTGTAAAGGCAAAAAGTTCCACAAGTATTGATATTGTGTAATCATAATATTGCTTACCAAACTTAGTATCAAGATAACCCTCAAACTCATTCTTTGCAGAGATGACAACAGGTACCTCCTGTTTAGTAAATACATTTACAGCTGACACGTTGGTAAGACAGTCTGAAAATAATACAGAAGATTTGAGGACAACATAAAATCACTGGTATAAAGTTACAAAAGTCTACTATGGCTTCCCAGCTATAATCAAATCATCTGGAGGCTTTCTGAAGACTTTTCACTCTTGCTTTGATTATGTCCAATCACCTAAAAGAATCCCTCCTCATCAGTTTTAGATTCTGCAGTGAATGGTTAATCTCTGGTCCTGCAATTTTCTATTAAAACGTGAGCAAATAGATAATAGACTGTGTAGATAAAATTTAAATCTATAGTTACTATCAAACTACTTTCATCTACCTCTCCCTTATTCTGTACTCACACAGGGCATCTTAGATTTCTAATTTTTGTTAAGAAAAGAAAATGTAAAGCAATTGTAATATAAATGTACCACATGTTTTTATTTGTCATATCATGAAAATTCTAATAAAATCATTGAACAAAAAATAATTTCATTCTATTTTAAGGTAAAGCAAATTTCTTAGCTCAATGTTTTTGTAAAGAAAATACAATTATTGTATATATAGCTGAAACCTGATGAGAATACCTTCAGTATTACAAAAGCAGAAGATACTGTAATCAGCATTTGATTTTACATTTTGATTATATTGATTTTTAATCACAGAACTAAATGAAGCTAACTGCCAACCTCTTTTCTGGATATCCCAATCTAATCTTCACTGCCATATTAAAAGAGTTTTCACATATATATCCTTATAATTTCATTTGTACATTAGCTTTGGGCCTGTAATGTGGTTTAAACAGTATGTTGTAAGATAAAAAAGTAATAGTATTCAATATATTAAAGGACAATTATACTCACCTTTCCCCGTCCACTGCAGCATAGTACCCAGGGTGAGGACCTCACCCTGGGTACTATGCAGCTATGGAGTAAGAGGAGCGAGGGTGAGGTGAGTATAGTTGTCCTTTAAGTAAGTAGGTGAAAATACAAATAAATGTACACAAATTAATTACCTTTGCCTTGTGTGTATGCATTTTGCAAAGTCATTTTTAAATTGCTACTACCATTTAGCAATCTATGGTTTGGCAAAATAGCTACATGGGATGCCCCGTATATAGCTTCTGGGCTGAAAGCATAGGCAGAAATTATTTCTCCAGTTTCTAAGCCATTTACCTGTTAAAAAAAACATAGGAAAAAAATTATATACCGTATAAACAAATAAAAAAAAAAAAAAAAAATATAGTATAGTATGTGAATCAGTAAGAAAGACGGCATCAATGATCACAATGCTCTCAGGTACATACTGTTGTAGCAAAAATTATAGGGATTCCCCTTCACATAAAAACTCACCCAAACTAAATTTATCATTAGACTTAAGTCCTTCATGTGAAATTACTGCATTAATATAAATGAGCATGTTACACTGTACAAGGACATATATGTCTCATAAATCTAAACAAAGTTTAGCTACCAGAATAAAAAAAACAGTTATAGTTTTATATAGACTCTATACTGCACAATCTGTCCTAGGCAACAGTAAGTGGGGAGCAATTTCCACACAACATTCTTTCTTGCTATTTGTGCAAGCAGTCAGGTAAGAAATTAGTAACCAGCACGGATAGTAGTAACCAGCATGGATTTAGGAGGAAAAGATCATGTCAAACTAACTTTCTTGGCTTTTATAAGGAAGTAAGTAGAAATTTAGACTCGGGCATAGCAGTAGATGTAGTTTACTTGGATTTTGCAAAGGCTTTTGATACAGTCCCCCATAGGCGACTAATGTATAAGCTGAGGTCTATTGGCCTGGGGAGTCACATTTGTACATGGATAGAAAATTGGTTAATGAATAGGATGCAGAGAGTAGTTGTAAATGGGGCTTCATCATTATGGACTAAAGTGCTAAGTGGGATGCCACAGGGTTCTGTGTTGGGGCCGCTACTATTTAATCTATTTATTAATGATTTGCAAGTGGGTATTGTCAGCAAGGTTTCTGTGTCTGCCGACGACACAAAACTTTGTCGACCATTAAAAACTTCAGAGTGTGCAATCGTTGCAGGGGGATCTAGATAGATTGTCACATTGGGCTGCTAAGTGGCAGATGAGATTCAATGTTGATAAATATAAGGTGATGTATTTAGGACTTCTTGTGCTACTTATACTATAAATGGCTCTGTGTTAAATGAATCCCTGTTGGAAAGGGATCTTGGAGTTTTGGTGGATAACAAACTGAAAGGTAGCAAGCAGTGCCAGGCGGCAACAGCCAGAGCCAGCATGGTATTTTCTTGTATAAAGAGAGGTATGGATTCAAGGGAGGAAAATTTTATTCTCCCTCTTTACAAAGCATTGGTAAGGCCTCATTTGGAATATGCAGTGCATTTTGGAATCCTGTGTACAAAAAGGACATCTTTGAAATGGAAAGGGTTCAGAGAAGGGCAACTAAATTAATAAGGGGATTGGGGGAGCTTGAATATGAAGAGAGACTGGAAAAGTTACAATTATGTACGCTGGAGAAAAGGCGCTTGCGTGAGGATATGATTACTGTGTATAAATACGGGCCATACAATAAACTATCTGGGGCATTGTTCACAAATAGAACATCAGAGGACACAAGGACATCCTTTAAGACTTGAAGAAAAAGGGTTTAGGCTTCAAGTTCGGTAAGGGCAAACAAGGAATGTTGCAAGTTACTGGTATTGATTCATAAAGTAGAGTTGATTCAGGGAAATTTCCGATTGCCACTTGGAGTCAGGAAGGAATTTTTCCCCCTTCATAAATTTGGTGGGTTTTTTTTGCCTTCCTTTGGATCAACAGTCAGGCAGGAAATAAGGATATTGCTAGATGGGTTGGACTGGATGGACATATGTCTTTATTCAACCTCAAATACTATACTAAATGTTAAAAGATAAAGACTGGTTTCTTCAAGACTTCTGAAAAGCAATATATTTTTGTTATAACCTACAGAGCACAATTTGAGGCATGTAACCCTTTCTATAATATTTGAAATATCTATACAGTGTGGAGAAAAGCAGTCTCAGAATTCTTAAAATGATGTTACAAAATATAGTTCATTAACACCCATGATGGCATCATTGCTGAAGAATCAGAAACCAACAAGTTTAGTATACTGTTCTATATTTTTTATTATCTTTTTTTTACCAATATGTGGAAAATATTTATCCCATGTATTCGTGCATATAACAAACCAAACAAAAAGGTTGGTTTGTTATATGCATGAATAAAGGAGGTTTTACCCCTATTTGCAAGTATTGGAGAATGGACAGCCCTTCTTTGATGTAGAGCGAGCGGCCGCTGGAATACTCACAAGGTAAGTGGTTGACCCAAGCATAAACCGAGGTTCAGTTTTCAGGCTGTTTTTAAAGTTAGATCAACTGGACTTAAAGTTTATTTCTTTTTTAAAGGAACAGTTCACACAAAATGTAAACTATTCCTTTAAAGTAGTGATTGATGACTGGGAGGTAAAGGACCTATTCCAGTTGATCCAACTGAATACTACAAATATAATAGGTAGAGTAAAAAGCCATTGTTTAAAAAATGGGGCCTTGAAATTACATATGAGGTTATATAATCTGGCCAAAGTGTTATACTAACACATAAAATATTTATTAAAAAATGTTTTTAAAGGTGAGCTGTGCACTGGAAAATGTTTTGTTCCTTTTTAATAATTATAAACATACATCTATAAGTTAAGTGAAAACATAGCTGAAGGTTTTTGAAATAGTCCTCACCATCACCTGACTTAATGGGTAACTAAACCCTACAAATTGGTTAATTTATGATCAATTTTATAATTCAATTCTATAATTCCCAGTGATTTTTTTTTTGCACTTACTTTTCCACAATCCTGCAGCGCTACTGCCTCTCTTCACCCAGCTCACCTTCACTGCACCCGGGAGGAGATACACAGCAGCAATGCAGGATTGTACAGAGATCGCAACTAAGAAGTTTCTATGGGATACAGGAGCAAGTATTCCGGTCTCCCTGAGAATTATAGATTTGATTTCCTGCAAAAAGAGAAATTATTTGAAATGCTTTTTTTTATAACCCTTAAAATATAATTAAAAATATGTAGGTAGAGCTCAAATATGGACAAAACTACAAACATCCTAGGTGAAAACGCTTGTTAGAGTGTCAAAAGTTAAATCTTTGCACATGCCACTATTTGAATTGTTCCTGTGCATTAAATTTGCAAAAAGAAAATAACTGTACATCAATACTTGCAAATATGTTGTTTGCTAACACAACTGTGAGATGCAATATGTCCTGCAGTTGGTTAAATTACTACAAAATCTATGCTACCTGGAAGTGTAGCGCAGCACACCTGGTCCAGTACTATTCTGGTTAAGTTTAATTCTACATAGTAGTGCAAAACTTAATGTGGACTGCTTTAGAGTGTAATACCCCTGTGTTAGGTTTTTATATATTCTGTATAATCACGTAGCCTAATAGCAGCCATTTTGTTTTCGACTCCATTTTGTGCACATATTACTTAGTCTGTTTTTCTCAAAATGTACCAAGCTGTACCTAGCCCAAGCTGTTTCTCATGGCCATAGATAATACGTTATCTCAAGGTCTTCTGCCTCCTATGTCAACTTGTCTCTATTCTCGCATTCCAAGACATGTTTTATTATATTGTTTACAGACATAAAGTCTGGTAAAGCCCCTTTTCGTCATGCAAGGTTTTTCCTTTGTTTCATATATGCCAATGTATGACCCAAATAAACTGAGATAGTTTTCAGTACATGCCCTGTGTGTGTCTCAATCCTATCTCCCGCAGCTGTGAGGCTTTTTCAGTGTTCTAGAACTAGGCATCAAATAATGGTTGGACCAGTGTAGGATATATTATTCTTACACCCTGCTCCCCTGAGCTCCTCACCTGATAGCAGCACCGCAATGCAGCAAGTGCATTAGAGCATTGCTGAAGCGTGTTCAGGTGGGAAACGATAGGGATCAATATTCATCCCTCAAATGAAAATTATATATGGGTAGAACACCATGCAAACCCCAAAACCACAGTAGCTGTCAAATTCATGACTGCTTATAACCCAAAGAAAACCCAGAAAGTGGAAAAAGGTGCAACATCAGGCAGTATTACTAGTTAGTCTTAAATCTGTAATTTTTATAACTGCAGTATAGCCGAGGATTTTAGGTTTTAAAATAAACCTAAAAACCTTACCTCGACTTAAACTCGAGTCGAGGCCCTTCCTTACCCCGATCAATGTTGCTCAACTTCAAATCCGGCTGCCGCATGCTGGGTAACTCCCGTGGGTTTTCCGGCTGACGTCACTACTCTGCGCCGGGCTGTGAGAGGTGCCGAGTAGTGACGTTAGCCGGCAAATCCACAGGACTTACACAGCATGCGGCTGCCAGATTCAGGGTGTGAGCAACATTGATCGCGGTAAGGACCAACTTACTGGGGGGACTCTTCAGGGAGGGAGGGAAGGGGGATCTACTCTGCAGGTTTAAGTTGCCTTTTAACTGCAGAATTCCCATACAGATGTTTGGAAGCTACAACTCACAGCAACTAAAGCATGCTGGGTGTTTAAATTTAAATTTAAACATTTTTTAGGTAAAAAAAGGTACCTCGGCTTATACTTGGGCCGGCTTATACTCGAGTATATATGATATTAAAGGACATGTCCACCCTCAAAACTAAAGTTTAACCCACTACTGGCCCCACTGTGCAGAGTTAAAAAGTGTTAAAAAATCCTTACCTTACATCTTTGGTCTGGCAGTGCCTGTTCAAAGTTGAAAAAAAAATTAAGTGTAGGAGTGGTCATCCATGTGAGTCATCCGATCCCTGCTGCTTTCTTAACCTCAGACTGTGACATGCGCAGGGGTGCCCCTTCACCCCCTCCTACCTCCCTCTGGATCCCTCTTTGCTGCCTGGCGCCATACCTCTAAAAACTTTAAATATATTTTAGGGCACCCTAGCCCACCCCGAACTGCCAGGTTTGTTTGTTAAAAAAAAGCATCAGAACACTACTTATATTACTTTGCTCTCCCAGCCCTCTGCATTGCCGGCAGCGGCATCTGTTATTGACCGCCTCTCAGCCTTCTGTTTTTAACAAACGAACCTGCCAAACTGGCAGTTGGGGTGGGCAAGGGTGCCTTACAATATATTTAAAAAACATTGCCCTTTAATTTATCTTGTAGTGTATTAACATTATTCCCTTTAAGATCAAGTAAAAATACATTTTTAAGACATCCAATAATGAGGGTTTGCTGCCAAATAAGAAAGTATTTTTATGCATTTTTTCCCACCTCATAAGACCCTATGATCAGCTCTCTCTCCGGGTAAACATACCTTTTCTAATTAATATGCACTTTGCACGACTTTAACTCCAGCTATTATTAAAAACATGCGCAAACGCAAACTGAATTTGTTGCACTGGCGTGCATGTATCTTTTGCGATATCATCGCGG
Organism: Hymenochirus boettgeri; assembly: GCA_019447015.1. NCBI lineage: Eukaryota > Metazoa > Chordata > Amphibia > Anura > Pipidae > Hymenochirus > Hymenochirus boettgeri. The sequence goes on from CM033474.1 coordinate 98,052,964, forward strand.
CGGTGCAATGGGGACAATATTTTATTGTAAGCACAACTTTCCAACACTTTTTCTTTTGTTAGCTTTTCACTAGTTAATACTGCAATATAAAGGTATTAAGAACTTTAAATAATTTATTCATTTTGTTAATTAAAGGGACACTATATCATCCTTGCATCATCATCTGCTATTCACAGGGAGGTGAGATTCCCACCTCCCTGTGAACAATAGACAGTGGCATGCGCAGGGCAGCCCCCCCATCCCTCTTTGGCTGCCCTTTACCCAGCATTAAAATGCCCATCCCCAACCACCGTGTCAGATTGTTACCAAAAAGATTCAGAACTCTACTTACAGACCTCTCCTGCGGCACTCTCCATTGACTGCAGCCATGTCTATGATTGGCAGCCTTTCAGCCAATCACAGCTGCGGCTGCCGGTCCGGCCCATGTTTTCTAGTTCCTGCAAGAAGGGGGCCGGATCACTGCTCCACAGGAATGAAGGGCTGTAAGTATTGTTCTGAATTTTTTTTAAACAATCTGACACGGCGGTTGGAGGTGGGCAGGGATGCCCTATATAAAATTCCTGTAGGGTGGAAATGCCCTTTAAGATACAGTACCTTTAACATGCATTTAAAAAAGCAGCCAGTGCATTCTCCTATCCAATTTGCTTGCATACTTTTTACACCATACCACTCAGGAAGGTCTGTGAGAGAATCAATCATTGCCTAGGGGGGAAAAATTGGAATATTAAAAAAATAATAGGACAAAAAAGACAAATCAAATAATCTATGTAAACTTAATTTGCTTTAAAAGTGTTACAATATAAAAAGGTATATACACTAATGGTAATAAAGAAGAACAAATTCCAAATTCGAAAACAGAATGGAACTCACCAGTTGCAAACACCTTCAATTATCATCAGCAGCTGGAGCAACAACACCCACAATTACATCAATCTATGGACAGGTGTTAGCTTTGTTAAGCTTACAATTTAGCATTTAATGCTTATTACCCATATATACTCGAGTATAAGTCGATCCGAGCACAAGTCGAGGTACCTATTTTACCTGAAAAATTTGTAAAAACTGATTGACTCGAGTATAAGTCGAGTCACCACTACTGTCTTCTGATTCTGTGTTGTTTTTAGGCTTTAGTTGCCCTTTAAATGGACAGCAGAATTCCCATACATGAATCCCATACAGTAATAGCCAAATCCAGTACCAGTAACCTACAATTCTTTGGCACTCCAGATGTCTGGAAACTACAACTCCCAGCATGCTTTGTTGCTGGGAGTTTCAGTTTCTAAACATGTGGAGTGGCAAGGTTCAGTAAACTTTTAATTAAGCTTACTATCATTTACAATTCTCCTGAACCCCATATAGTAAAGGGCCCCCTGACCCCCATATAGTAAAGGGAACTCTGAACCCCATATAGTTAAGGACTCTCTAACCCCAATAGTTAAAAATGTCACCTGAGAGTTGTAGTTTCAAGCTGTCCTTTGCACTGTACTAGCAGCTGTTTTTTGCTCCAAACTGAGGAGACCCATCAGATTTACAGCATCCAGTGACAGTGCTGAGTGCATCCAGCAGCCAGAATACAGGAAGCAGGAAGTGTAAAGGCAGATCAGCTCCTGTAACTTTCTATGCAGTTTAACACAGCGCCACCTACTATCTGCAATTGCAGAATTTGGATCTAAATTAGGACTTGACCCGAGTATAAGTCGAGGTTAGGTTTTCAGACTAATTTTAAAGCCTGAAAAATTCGACTTATACTCGAGTATATACGGTACATGTGGAATCACTTGAACTAAAACGGCTTTACATTAAAGTGTTTTATCACAAACAAACATTAATAGGAACATTTTCACCAGTGATAATTATATAACAAAACATATACTTTACGTAAAATGAATTCCAAAATTATTGTCTAAGTGATAGCTTTAATGGTTAACAATTAAGAAATACCTGTACAAAATGCAAGGCCCTTTTCCCTTTAAAATTGCCCCAAGAAAGGACCTTAATGGCCCATGCTTGCATTTTTGTATTTCTTTCTTGATTTGCAATTAAAGGTATAATTTTCTCTAAACTTTTGTATTCCTTTTACACATGGTTATTGTCAATGTTTTATTGTTTCTTTATGCTATATACAGGGCTGGGGGGGGCGCAGAAATAGTGTTTGAGGGAATAACTACCTACTATACCTTCATGTCTTAAAGGGCAAGTCCAGCCCCAAAATTAAAACTTACATACAGGTAAATCACACCCCAAAACCCTAAACGGTAATAGTTTGAAATCTGAAATATATAAGTCTAACCTGAAATCCTGCACAATGTCCTGTTTCCCCTGTTTTTGTTTCCTGGTTCTTCCAGTTAGCAACTGTCAGTTATGGATTTGACAGTTGACATCACAGCCAATAACTGAATGTTAATCCCCTGTCTGCCTCTTCTGAGCATGCCCAGGCTCAGTAGATGCTCAGTACAGGATTCTAAAGTGCTCTGTTTCCAGAAGCATAGCGGGCATACAGTAATGAATTCATAGGACAAACTATGACATATCAACATATTTTAAAGAGGCCATTCTTTCTAAAATATGTTATAATGAGAGTGGAGTTGTCCTTTAAGGGCACAATTAAACAATAATGTTATAAATGCGATAATGTTTAAATAAGAGAAAACCCAAGTAATTTTGTTTCAATTGCAGGAGACAATAGAAACATCTTAGGGAAAAAGATGAAAAGATCGATAGCCCTGCTAATTATAGAAACAAAGTGATAATGAGCTGTGGAAATGTAACATACTAGAGGATGGGCCATTTAGACTGTAGGCCAAAAACTGGTTTATGTTGTAAGACAGAAAAGATACATTCAGGGCTCTTATTTCCCTTATGCACACACTTTTAATTTGCGCTTCGTACAGTATAACAGACCTCTGTAAAGTGAACAATGTATATCTTGTAATTTAACATTTAGGCTGCTTGATAGACAAAAAACACCCATAAGAAATCCATAAAGCACTGTTTAACAAATATTGAAATTGAATATTCATACTTCAGGGATCCAGATCTCTGGAATGGTTAAAAAAAAAAAAAGAACTTTTTACAATTTAATTGTAACCACTGAACTTTATGTGACTAATAAACAAAGACTGCTTTTCCATTTTTTTTGTTTGCTGCTCTACTATATTGTTTATTAAACAGGATGATTATCAACATTTCCATAATACTTAAAAGGTATGTAAAGAGGAAAATGTTTTTATAATGGGCCCACAAAACAAATATATACTTTAATCAAACTCTAGTATTACCTTTTTTTTCTTTTTGATCCCCATTTTCTTATTATTACTTTTTAAAGTCCTCCTAAATCCAGCATGTGCAATGCCCCACCCCTTTTAGCTATTGTGCAAGTCCACACACAAGAAGATTTTTTGTGCCTACTGGCGAAATTACCATACTTTAGGCAGTCAGCTCGAAAAATCTGAGATGTTTTGTGGCTGGCTGTGATCAATATCTTTTACCCGTTTGTCCAGTTCAGATGATTGTATATTGCGGTAAATCAATTTTGGCTACTGTTTTAGTTTAAGTGGTTTAAAGACCACAAGGGCACAAGAGTCAAAAGGAGTCAAGGTTTTGAGCTGAGGGACCCTTCTAAGGGCTGTAAAGGTTCTTTTAAGGAGCAAAGAAGGGGTCCCAGTTTCAAGTTGTGAGAGCCTTAGTTCCAAAAAGGAATTTGTAAGAAAGGGGGTCCTGGTTTTGAGCTGTGGCACCTCCTAAGTCAAAGGTCCTAGTAAGCTGAAGAAGAGGTGGGTCCTAGTTTCAAACTGTGGGACACCCCTATGTCCTAAAAGGCCCTTCTGATGGCCCCATGAGTCCCACCACAATCTTTAGTTCGTTTTAAAAAACAACTTGAAGCAAAGGTGTTAAAATACAAGTTTGTTGCTAAGGTAAGAGAACTGCTATTCAGTGAAAGCTTACGTATTCCACCGGGTACCATAGCTGCTGATATTTATAAAGTATTCTCAAAACATGGAAATTAGAATCAAAACCCAACATCTGGCTCATTGTCACCATGGAAACAACTGATGTCTGTTATAAAGTCTGAAAACTGCAAAGCAACTGATTGTAATCTCAGCAATGCAAGTTTTTAACCTTTTTTACAATGAGTTTATTACTAAGAATAAATGTTACAATACTAAAGCTAATTAGAATTACACTAATTTTAAAGCAGTAATAACAAACAAATATAAAATCATGGCATGCATTTTGGCAAATCATTCTTATAAGATATGCAAACAATTTGCTTGTGAAGGTTCTCATTCATCCAGGTCATGGTATATCTGTTGTATTCAATTAGATCAACTGGACTTGAAATGTAGTTCTTGAAGACGTTCGCTAGTCATCCGACTGGCTTTCTCAATTCAGAATTCTGAATTGAGAAAGCCAGTCGGATGACTAGCGACAGCGTCTTCAAGAACTACATTTCAAGTCCAGTGATCTAATTGAAACAACAGATATGCAAACAATTGTTTTACTCTACTTAGCCCTTCAAAGATTTAGATAGTGAAACCTGTAAAAGCTGTATTGCTAAATAGACTTAAAAGGAATAAATATTAAAGAATCACTAAATTGATTTTATTTTTACTTTTAAAAAAGTAACTAAAATTGACAGAGAGGTTGGAGGGACAAGCATTCAATCAGCCGTAATTTTCATGCAATCATGCATGTCGTTATATTATAGGCAATCCTCAATTTACAATGCACCGTATGTTCTTTTGGCCCAAAATATTAGCACAGACACTTTCATTCCCGACCTACAGATTACCCATAGATCTGACATCTGACGTACCAGACCAAAGCTGACCAAAAATAACCAGACTCCTTTGAAAGAAGTTTGAATAATTTGATCTAAATTATATGATTAATAAGTATGTGTTGTTTTCCTAAATAACAGATCAAAAATATACAATGTACATGTCTAAAAAGAATAATAATAGTGGGTCATGTGTTCAAGTACTGAAAGCTGGAGAGTCATTCCCAAGAAAGCAAGCGAAAGGGCAGCAGGGACTTTCATCTCATAAAAGGCACGTACTGTTATAAAGATAAAGTTTGAGAATAACGTCTCTTACGAAGGTTAAAAGTTACTAAAGGTTAAAAGTTAGGACCCAGCAGAATAAAGCAACCCGTGACGTGGTTGCTGGGCTTAAAATAATTTGGCCAAGTTATTGAACTAATTGCTTAAATTTAAGGGCAGGCTTTTTAAGTCGGAATTCAATGGTAAAGTAAAATGTAAGCAAATTAGTTGGATGTGCACTAGGCTTCTATTTTTTGTATCTAAAAAGAATATATGTAAATACAGTATAAATAAAGATACATTCAGCCTCATTTACAGGGTATAAAGTCGAAATAAAACACACACACACACACATTTTAATGCTGGGATTTACCCACGGCTGCAAACGCAACATTGAATCGCATATGGAAGATTTATTCCAAAAATATGTCTAAAATATAGACACATAAACCTAAACAATGTACCAAAAAGAGATAGATCCCAAAAGTTACTGTTATGAATGGCACATATACATGCATGCTTTTGTTTTTTCTATGCAGCAATGGTAAAATTGTTTGTTGAGCTGTTAAAGGGGAACTGTGATCCAAAAATGGCTTTAGGTAAATTGACAGGAATTGCTCTCCTGAGAATGTTTGCAATTTATTGTCATTGTTTATTTTGCATAGTTTTGAAGATTTACATTTTTGTGTGTGATATGACAGCAGCATCACTAGGTCCCCTGCACTTCCTGCTTCCTGCTCTGAAACCATGTGAGTGGATAACAGTCAATCTGTCCTGTGTCTCTTAATCCCCTTGCAGCCCCCTTCCTCTTGCAAGATTCCCTAGTCTCTCCCATTCATGGACCCTCCCACTCATGGACCCCCCATTGGCAGGCCCCCTTTGGCCCCGCCCACTCGCGGGTGCCGTGGGACACTCAGACCCGACCCCCCCCTACAGAAAACTGTGTGAAAACAGGCAGTGTGAGAACTGGCCTTTCATTTAATCTTAACTTGTCTGGAGACCACAGTTCCCCTTTAAGTACTAAAACATAGGAAAAATAATGTCTGCTATGAGATACTAAAAAATAATAAAGGTGTCCCTGTGTAGATTTGCATTTCCCATACCTTTGCATAAACTGTTGTTTTAAGGAACCACTGCTTCAGATATTTTTGTTCTACTTTTGCTCCTGAGCGCCATGAACATCCATTTTCATCTACTTGCTCATTTGCCAACACTGTCTGATCCACAGGGTCCCAGTTAACCATGGCCTGTCAAACATAACATACAAATTGTCAAATTTAATTAATGGACTTAAGTGACATATCTTAACTGCCAAAAAAAATGTTATGAAGTATTCCGTGGCCAAAGATTTCATTATAATGCAGCCTAAAAACTTCTATAAGTATATTTCTACTGTAAGTATATTTGTTGTAGCAAGTATATTTCTACTGTAAATATATTTCTACTGAAAGTATATTTGAGTGTTTACATTTTACAGTCTCTAAATAAGTCTTAAGTTTATTATTCAGTTTATTTCCACAGTGTACATTACCTAATTTATGTTAGAAAATCACAATGGTAAAAAATATATATATATAACAAGTCTGTTGTTGATGCTCTCTGGTTTTGCATTTAGCTTGTGGAATGCTGTAAAAGGTATAGCTTTCCTGAGGGCTGGCATGTAAATATGGAAATTACCCAAAAGTCTCCTCTCTTTACTGAAAATAAGCTGCAAAGCCTTATTTTCTCCCTGTCTTATTTAATTTATTAGTGGCATCTGTCAATAGGCACTTTACACTGCAAAAACAGAGGCCTGCACTACACTGATGATGGCTCAATAAAGCTGAAACCGGTCTGTAGTTGGTGCTCTGGTTTTGCATTTAGCTTGTGGAATACTGTAAAAATCTTTGTGACCTTTCACACGTTAGGAAACTACAAATCCAAGCATTCTCTGCTAGCAGTAAGTTTCTTCTTAATGTCCTGTAGCTAATGCATATGTCCAGATGCAATACAGCCTAATGGTATAGAGCAGTGATATTGAACGTGTGACCTTTCACATGTTTGAAAACTACAAATCCCAGCATTCTTTGATTGCTTCTTTCTTCTTAATGTCTCTGTAGCTAATGCATATGTTGACGCGGCGGAGGAGCAATAGATCAGGTAAGTTCTAAATCTTGTCTCCTGGCTTCTGCAGGTTTTATTGAAGAACAGGAGGTAAGACACAGCTCCTTTACCTCCTGTTCTTCAATAAAACTGAATAGGGGGAAATTATTTTACCAGTGAAGATACCCTTTAAGGTGGTGTGGTTAAAGGAGCTAAAAGCTCCCCACATAGTATAAAATGAAGGTACCTCACAACCTTATGTTATTAATATATCAATATAGGAAAAAAGGGAAAAACTGGCCATTTCTCTAAGAATGCTGGGTAGTTTCAGAGACATGCAAAATAATGTAATCATAAACAGACATCACTTCCTGTCTAGCAAACAGAAACTGTATTTTTTCATTTCTTTCTATTGAGAAGGCAGGAGTCAATTTGTGAATATTAAGAATTTTTGATTGGCTTAGACTATCACATGTTTTACAAACAGCACATAATTGGTTGTAATAAAGGAACTTCCTTACACTTACTGTCTTGTCAAGTACAATGCCTAAGAAAAGTTTTTGATTTGCTAACAGTGGCACATGTTGTAAGATCAGAACCTCATTGGATGTTAGTAAAATTCCACTTAGTGTGGAGACCCTTTAGCACCTTTAGAGGTGTGGTAAACCTACCATTTTGAGTGTGTAATAGTGTTATACACCCCCACTTATTAGTTTAGTTGCTCCTAAAAACTCAATGCAATCTCCTTAAAAATATAAATATATTTATAGAATATAAAGGAAAAGGATAAAGGATATATTCATATACTGCAGCTCAGATGCTTTAATATATAGATGCCCTATATATAGATTAAAACCACAAGACAAAGCAATTATTACAAGGTTAAAAGATTTCCTCTTATTTTTAGGTACTGTCACTAACCCTGGCAGCTGACACCTTGCTTACTGCATCTCTCCTCACATTTAAGAATATTAGACTGACTTTCTGTCCATTTGCCCATAATATAATGTTATTATGTTCCTTTCTAGTAGCAACTCTCTAGATTTAAAGTAGAACTCTAAACTCTTAATAAAAGAACACAAAAGTGTTTTTCTGTGTACTTTGTGCACACTACTACCTCCCACATAGATCACAGGTAAATCCCCACCCAGTTAAGTGTTGTCTTGAAAGAGAACTAACATGGAATAAATTTTCAAGTCCTTCACTGTGTAATAAGGGCCTGAACCACTATAGTTTTATTTTTAATACACAAATGCATACTGTACCTTAAAAATAAATCAGGTAATTAATGTTGACTCTCTTGCTGTTACCCAATTATTACAGGTGTATAGAACACAAAGACACAAAACTAGGGAGAATATTTCAGATATAAATGCATGCCTGAAGCATATCTGACCTTGAAGTATCTAGTTTAAAAAGTAACTGTAACTACACAATGAGACTAGGAATAACAGAGCTTGTGAAAAGAAGGCATAATGTACATAATGTAAAACAAACATGATTTTACATTTCCCCCCATATTACCTTACATATTCTTCCCTGCAAGGCTGCAACAGTGGTTACACATACTCAATATAATGTAAACATAATGTAGTAAGTCACTAACATATATTATCCTGAGCAATAATAAACCTAGGCGAGGTAAACACAGGGCAATATTTTAACCTGAACAACCAACCAACAGTTTGGCTGGTGGGTTGAAATGTCAATGGTCAAGAGTTAAATAGCCACTATTGAGATTTCAGTGTGACCAATTCTGCAGTATATAGTATAGTATTAAATAATCACATTATGTCCACCTAGTCCAACCTATCCACAAAACTGAATGCAAGTGGCAATAGGAAATATCCCTGTATCAACTCCAACTTTATGTACCAATACCAGTAACATGCAACATTCTTTTTTTTTTTTTAGAGACATCCAGATTTTTTTTACACTATCCAGTGAACCTGCCATCACATGGTCTAATAGTTCCATAGTTTTACCATTCTCACAGTGAAAAACCCTTTCCGAACTTGAAGACTAAACCTCTGTCCTCTGACATTTTCTATTGGTGAACAATGCACCAGATAGTTTATTGTTTGACCCATGAATTAATTTGTACACAGTAATCATATCCCCAAACAAGCACATTTTCTCTAGTGCGCATAACTATAACTTATCCAATCTGTCTCCATATTCAAACTCCCCCAGTCTCCTTATTAATTTAGTTGCCCTTCTCAGAACTCGTTCCATTTCTAAGATGTCATTTTTTTACACAGGACTCCAAAACTGCCCTGTATATCCCAAATGAAGCCTTGCCAGTGTTTTGTAAAGAGGGAGAGTAATATTTTTGTTCCTTGAAACCATACCCCTCTTTATACAAGACAATACTGTATCTTGCTGGCTCTAACTGTTGCAGTCTGGCACTGTTTGCACCATTTAAGTTTGTTATCCACCAAATTTCTAATATCTTTTTCCAACAGAGATATACTAAGCACAGAACCATTTATAGTATAAGCAGCACAGAGATTTTTTAGTCCAAAATGCATCACCTTAAATTTATTAACATTGAATCTCATCTGCCAATTAGCAGCCCAATGTGACTATCTAGATCCGGCTGCAACAATTGCACATCCTCTATAGATTTTAATGGTCGACAAAGTTTTGTGTTGTCAACAATCTCAGACCTTGCTAATAAAACCTATTTCCAACTCACTAATAAACAGATCAAATAGTAGTCGCCCCAGCACAGGACCCTGTGGCACACAACTTTAGTCCATTTTGGAGATGCAGCACCACTGTTTATTTTCCTGTAAGCAGTAACTAAGAATTAAATGCTATATTTTTTTTAAAAAATCACACATGTCAAAAAACCCATACACGGTGCTGCCATGTTGCTTTTATCTTAGCCCAACAGCTCAGTCTGGAGCATAAGCGGATTCTGCTTACATGAACATGTCACTAAAATATTCGTCCTCAGAAAACAAAGAAGGGGGCTTCTGCTCTTTCAGAAAAAATGAAAAAACTGCAGCTATGCATACCAACAGTAGAGAGTGGTAGCTATCATCCGAATAATGTAGCTGGATCATACCACCCAGCTATTATCAAATAAGGTTTCCTGATGCAGAGAGTGATACATTACAAGCACAAAGTTTGCCCATGGCTCATTTTATAAGTTAAAGGGGAACTAATGTCTCCAGACACTATTGTCCCAATAGACAGAGCACATTCACAAACATACAGCAAGCTGTGTCTGACCTCCCCCTTTTTACTGTGGCTGCTGGGTGATTTATAACCTGTGGGAACTAGGAGTTGGCTCCCAGCTAAGTGTATGCAGTACACTTCACATGCTCTGTAGCACTCAACAGGTCAAAACAAGGAAGCTGTAACTTTATTCCACCTTCCAAATAAAGCTATCTGGCAACAACATGGAAGCCTTCTTACTTAATCAGTTAAAAGCAATATAATTTAACAGGCATTACAAAATAGAAGAACTAGGAAAGTTGGTTTGCCATGCTATATTTTTCAGGAGGACTGATCTGTGTATTCCCTGAGTGAAAATAAGGGATGCTGATAACAAAAATAGGTGGTCTTATACTATAGTATATATTATTCTAAGCATTTCTCACTTTAAGTATAAACACCAAAAGAAAATTTGACACACCATCGAAAACTCAGAGAAAAGGTACATGCAACATGTACCCACAAAATACACAAACCAGAAGAGGAAATCCAGTGAGATTAGCAATGATAGGATAAGGGCTAGAAAGATATAAGATATACTGTAATATAAATTTAAGAGAAACAAGAGAACGAAATATGTAAAAAAACAAAACAAAAACACCACAGGATTATACTGAAAATCAAAACCAAGAGCAGTTAAATTTCTGCTTCATTTACCTCTTTCTGATAAACAAGTCCTTCTTCATACATCTTAAGGAAGAGGTACTGTGTCCATTTATAGTAGTCTTCTGAACAAGTGGTAATCTCCTGTGTAAAAACACATTTTAGTTTAAACTACCAAATGCTTATTTCCATTATGATAAAAAAACAGCTAAAATAAACAAGTTCTATGCTATTCAGTGCCATATAATAATGGCAAAGAATGTGACAAGGGCTCTTATAGAGCTTGTGGTCAACAATTGTGCAAGAATAGTGCTTATTGTGCATATGTCCTGTAATTGCTAGGAAGAATGTTGACATAGAAATATTTGTGTTAGTGTACAATAAAATCCCTATTCAGTTAAGAAATATAAAAATAGATATAATTGCCTGAAATATGCATTACATTTTAGTAGTATTGATCCCACCAGTGCTACGATAACATAATCCTAATCCTAATACCCAAAATAGGTAAAACTTAACTGTTTTTTTTTTAATTAGTTTTTCGATAGTGTCAGAGAAAGATCTACAATTTAGACAAAAAAGGTAGCACAGTATATTCCAAAAATGTAAGTGTTATGCTGACAGACATTGTGTCTCTAAAAATAGAACAAGAACATTTCAGATAGGAGAAAATTAAAGAAGGAACCTGGGTGTTTTGTTGCTAGGGCTATAATGACAGAATTTATATAAGAGAGTGTCAGGACTGCAGATATAATTGAAGGCACAAAAAGTAAAGTAAAACCCTGTCAGTTTAAAAGTGATCTAGGAAACAGATTGCTGTCTCAGCAGCCTAACTGTCATGCTGCATATGAAGCTAGAAATATTAAACACGCTGCCTGTAGAAATCTAATGTAAAAAAACCACCATTTTTTTTTCTACTGTATTATGGCAAAAAAAATTCAGTTTGCTGGGTGCACATATGCAAATGTACACATGTGCAGGGAGATTCAATAAAAGTTCTTATCGTTTAAAATGGTGCTAATTTTGCCCCAACCAATCAGATCTTATTTAACATTTGTAAGCATACATCTGATTGGTTGAGGCAAAATTAGCACTATTTTAAACAATAAGAACTTTTATAGAATAACCCTGATGGTATACAAATGTCCTAGCATTTTTTTTAGCAATCAATCGTTACAATCCTGTGTTGGATTGAAGACCATGTTGATTTGTGTAAGTGCATATTCATTTATATTTATGTTATAACGTATCTTTGACTTGAATTGATTTGAAGACTGATATTATATTTTCTCTCTCTTTTGGGTATCTGTGTGGAAGGAAAGAGCACAATAATTACCGATTTTAAATTTCTATGTTTGAATGCATGTTCCCCTTCCTCCCCCCACACAAACTGTTATCCAAAGTTACAACATGTAGTATGTCAGAAATTACTCTCTACTTGCCTCATACAATAAAAATTAATATAAAGATATCCCTAAATTACATATTTACTTTTCAGGATGGCAGTCGTGGTCACAAGAACAGAATTATAATACAAGAGGCCTAACCCACATGCAGTTTTATAAAATATCCAATATTTAACTATAGCTTATGGGTCTCATGTGAAACCACAATTCCTTTCAAACAACTCTGGATCATAAGCATAATGTGCTGTGCCACTTCCAATTACATATGCCAGTTTATAGGAGATGAGTTTTGTGTGTTAACTAACGAAAGAGGAAAGCATTTTGTAAAATGCTAATTTCTTGCTCAAATCCCTATTGTGTCATACAAATCAATCCATCCTTCATCGGAAAGATGAAAAAATAAAAAATCTTAAAGGGTATGTCCCCCTTAAAAAAATTTTTTCACCAAACATTCCCCCTGTCCCCCCAGCCCCAACCGCTATGTTAGTATTATCAGAAAATGCCCAAAACTTTACTTATCTTCCCTCTTTCCTCCGCCACGCTGCCAGGCCCTCTGCTTGCGAGAAAATGCAAGCAGAGGGGCGGGACCGGCAGTCACGTCTGTGATTGGCTGAGCGGCAGCCAATCACGGACGTGGCTGCCGGGAGTTCAGTGCGGCGGAGGCAAGAGGGAAGGTAAGTAATGTTTTGGGCATTTTCTGATATTATGCTCCTGGTGGGCAGTTTTTGGGACTTTGGGGGGGACTTCAGGAGAACCATATGGAGCTGGGATGTGAGGTAAGGATTACACTACACTACACAATGGGGCCAGTAGTGGGGGGGGATTATAGGTTTTGGGGGGTGGATATGCCCTTTAAAAAAAAGATTACAGACAGAATCTGTGTGTGTATGACAAAGTAGTTGCAAAACTTCCAGCATGACCTGTAAACACTTCCAGATGCATTAATACACAAAGGAAAACACACATAGAAGAAATAATCTTTCAAGTCCTGCAAAAATACATGTATTTATCAGGCACTACAATATCTTAATTAAAATCACAATAACCTAGATGGACTTAAACCAATTTAAAAAATGTATAAGATGCCCAATTATAACATTTTACAAATCAGTCAACTGATACTGGATGAAACCAGGTCATAAAACTCAAAGGTAATGTTTACTTTCGTATTTTAAATGAATGTTTGGACTAACTAAGGACTAAAACCAATAACCTGACTTAACACGGTTAATGCTTAGTAGCTTAGTTCCAGCTATACCAGAAGGAATTACCAAAAGTGAAACCTAGCTTTTTTGGGTTGATGATTGCAATATGGATACTATAATTTAGCCAATCCTAGTGTACAGGATGTGCCGGATATAGTAACGTAGCCAAATGCCCCTCTTAAAGGGGGATATTAAAAAAAAAAACAGTAATACTAAAACCTGCATTTCTCCTAAACCCAAACTTTATTTCTTTCCATGTGTCCCTTGCACATTCTTTCCTAAGCAACACTTTCTAATATATGCATGTATGACAGATCGCAACATCACTAACACCCTACCCAACACTTTTACCTTCCCGGTTCCCACAATGCAGTAATCACTTCACAACCCTTCGTTCACTCCACTGGCTACCGATAAAATGGAGAATTCTGTTTAAGATCAGCTTATTGACATTCAAATCCTTGCACAATCTGGGCCCTGGATACCTGAAGTACTTGCTGCAACTGCATCACATCCCCCACATCTTAGATCAAAAGGATCAATTTTTATTTTGAGTAATGCTATACACAAGTACAATATGAAACTGATATTTTATATTTATTACTTAACTGATAATGCATGGGTTTCTACTGCAAGAAGTCAAAAAATTTTAAACGCTTGTATTTGTCCATGCACGAATAAATATTCCACTTATTATGTGTTATTCCCTTCCAATTTTTTCACCTGACCGACCATTCGGCATTTCCGACCAGCCAGCCAGGAGGAAGGACTGTCTATCACGGCAAAATAAGCTGCGGCCCATGGTTACCTGCGACTGAGTATGTGGTCAATAGAGGTCTACATGTTCGGTCATTGTTTTCCAACGCGTCCGATCATTCCTTTGTCCGGTCTGGACAAACAGTCTGTCGCATCTGGCCACAAAAAACATCCAATATTATTGGATAGCGCGTACCCAGCTTAGCACCAATGGTTCCAGTACTATTACAAAGTACTACTCCCAAAGTAGCAATCAATTAGCATATAGTCTGACCATTCTACAGCAATTAGATTAACAAAAGCAAATGTCTGATTAATTGCTGTGGGTTATTGGTCTGGGTTTTATTTACATATATGTAAGTAAATGAGCTCTATAGTCTTAAATAAAATAACATTCTTTTGACATTTTAAACATATTCTTTTCCAATTCTATAAGTTCTCCCTCACGAATTTCACGGAAAATTGAAAGTAGACAATTATCGAAAATCGAAAGTAGATGATTTTCGAAAATCAAATATCGAAAATAGACGATTTTCGAAAATCGAAACTCGAACTTTCCAAAAATTTTGAAAATTTGAAAACGGAACAAAAACTCAACAGTTTCGAACATCTCTAGTGACCACCTACAGCAGTGGTAAATCTAGCCATTTTCCTGAAGAAAACCTAATGTGAAGTTGCCCTAATTATAAGTCATGAAGTAATCATCAAGTATGAGACAACGCACATGAGAAATTATAGGCAGCATATTTCTGTTTTGTATATTTTTAACCTGAAAAGAAAATAATTATTTTTTTAACTTTACTCAGTAAAATAAGAGAACTGGTCATAGGCTTTTGCTGCTGTTTATTCAACATTCAATCAATTTTCATATCAATGATCAGTTTAGTTCTGATAGCAGCATCTCTTTGTGTTCCTAGTGAGAACATAATTTAGTTTACAACCTAAGCTGTTAAACTGACTTATACTGACATGATTGTAATGTCTGCAGGATCCCAAGAGGACAAAAAGAACATTTGCTTGGCAATGCTATCATCTACAGTGATGAACTCTGGCAGAACAAAGGCACAGTGGTGTAGGACTCTGCTATGAGTCTTTGGAGAAATGTTGCACATCTGTATAAAGAATACAGCTAAATAAAAATACTTTTCAGTGGAAAACTAGGATACATACTTTTTCATTTAAAAAACTGTATAAGAGAAATACTTTGTATTAAAAAAAATGTGTGAGCATTACTGCTAATAGTCAGTACATATTAGCTACAGAAATATGCTTAACCCTGCCTTTAAAATTTATTATACCATACTGGTTAAACTTTGAGTTTGTTTTGATTTTAGATTTTAATATTACAATATTTACAGCATAAACACAATACATGAAATTAGTTCAGGTGCTGGCAGAGTTTGTTCTTATTTATGCTCCTTCTAACATACTGTGTGGCATGGCTCCTGACACTTCTGGAAAAATGAATGGATGATAAGATTTATGGACAAGAAATGTTATGCAAATAAGAACTCCAAATTATTTAAAGAGTCACTGTCACCATAGGTGAGCCAAACAACTAATTCAGCAATCTTATTTACCAATATGTAAATATGTATATCTCCACTCTCAAAACTGACATGCCATTATTTACTTTAATTAAAGGATGGGAGGTAAACGTGCATGGATGATGTAGAGACTTGACAACTATGACAATGAAAGACATATCCCAATAATTTAAAAAAAAAAAAAAAATTTTTTTTACATTTCTGCCAAATGTGATATATATCTATGGATAAATATGTTGACCTTACCCTGGGCAGTTCCTATAACACCTCTTAGCCACAATGCAATTACGCCTTGCATTCAATGTCCCTAACCCCTGGCTGTGATATGCTAATTGGGACTTTCCAGGGTCCATAATTGCCAACGGATTCTTGTACAAGTCATTCTGAATTGAGAAAGCCAGCCAGATGACTAGCGAAACGTCTTCAAGAACTAAACTTTAAGCCCAGTTGATCTAACTGAATACAACAGATATGTGGTACATTAATTATTTTGGTAAAAATGCACCAAAAACACATTAGTAGATTGTCTGCATAGACAAATGATCCTATAGACTTTAATGCCTAAAATGTTCCAAAATAGACACAATTGCGCCAAAAATTGCATATGCATGTGGTTAAAAAAACAATCACATACTATCAGAACGCAATGCACATTGTGGAAACTGTTTTTTGTGATTGGAATGTCATTGTGGATCACAAAATGCATGCTTATAGATAAGATGATCGGTTCATGCATAGTAGGGCCTCTACAGTTTGCCTGTAGTGCATTTACTTACCCGGTCCCAGTTAAAGCAAAGGCCAATCCTGTCAAGCTGCTCCCTCATATGGTGTATATTTCTACAAAGAGAATACAATGGGTCATTTTGAATTCACAAAACTGCCAAACAAATCATGGCATTTTAGCAAACAGTAATTGTTTTGAGTTAATTGGCTGCAAATATTTTAAATTACCTGGTACAACCCAATCACCCATTGGATAAAGATGTGTGTCTAGTGACAGTTTAAAGGGCATGTCCACCCCTTATTTAAACTTTTTATATATTGTAGTACGTCCTCCCCCAGCCCCAACCGCCATAATAGAATTTTGAGAAAGTCCCCCGATCATTACTTACCTTCCCTTTCTCCTCCGCCGCACTGCCCGGCCTTCTGCTTGCATGGTACTGCAAGCAGAGGGCCGGACCGGCTTAGAACGCCGGGGAAGAGAGGGAAGGTAAGTAAAGATCGGGGGACTTTCTCAAAATTCTATTATGGCGGTTGGGGCTGGGGGAGGAAGTACTACAATATTACCTAGGGGTTTGTAGCTAGGGGGAGAGAGAGCAAAACGGGAGGGAGAGGGAGGGGGGGAGGGCTCTCCTGCGCATGCCTCAAAGCTTGACAAGGTTGAGGCAGAGACAGGTACAGGATGAGTCACTGAGAGCTCCTACACTGCAGTTTTCTGGACTTTGGAGGGGCATAGCAGAAGAACCATTTCCAGCAGAGATGTCAAGATTTTATTACACTACAGAGTAGGGCCAGTATGGGGTTAAATTTCAATTTTGGGCGTGGCCCTTTAAACCAAGTGTTTGGAGAGCAGTAACAGGAAAATTATGAGATGCAGTCCCCTATCTCCGTGCCACAATCTGTAAGGGTTATAAGCATAGTATCTGCAAGGGAGGCACACTCAAAAGTGCTTTACAGCAAAAATAATTTATTAAGTGCTGAGTAATCCAAATACACACAACGTTTCGGGGGTTTACCCCCTTCCTGGGTATAATTTATTTTATACCACTGAAATATAAATTGACCACTAATATATGACGACAGTTGACACGTAGAAAAAAATATGAAGCATTTCCATGTAGTCAGATGCTCTTTGACTATGTTTTCATTAAACCAAATGTTTTAATAACTACAACTCCCAGCATTCCTTGGATATAAATGCAACCAAGGTTGGCAGGTTGGACATCCCAGCAAAAACCCTCAACAGAAAAAACACCAATCGGAAAATGCAAAGGGGGAAGCATATGAGCTAAGTAATTTCTAGAAAAGGAAGAGAACCTTTACAAACACCTCCAGTAAAGGAAGCAGTCAGTAAAAAATCCCCTCTCTAGTTTGTTTTTGACTTCACTGACTAGAACAGCCTTGCACTAACCCTGGAAACCATTCTGCTTTTTTAAGTGGTGGAATCATACCATTCAAATTCAGCAGTGGCAGTCTTTAAGGATGATGGTTTCTAGAATAAACAGGTATTCTAGAAATAGAAAGTGTGAACCATATGAACTATAATCAGGGATTAGTATGTGTAACCTCCCTTAATTCTGGCATAATACAAGAAGAAAAACTGAAGTTGGATCAATTAAAAAGCTTCTGTAAAAGATATATAGAGCATTTGCAGATCATTCTTAATATGAATACGTTTTCTAATGCAGGCTCAAGCTTTTAGCATATACTATGTCTGGGAGACTGAAATTACATTGTTGTTGTTTATGTTATAATGAAATATTTTGCTTTTGTCCCTGTAGAGCTAAGAGCACCAATTTTTATTTTATTTTTTAAAAAATGTTGACTGTGAGAATACTGTTGTTACCTTTGAGTCCAAATGTCTGGCCTCTGACCATGTTCAATAGCTGCATTCTCTGCTGGCAGGCCAAAAGCATCCCATCCCATTGGATTAATGACCTGATCGACATTAAAGAATAAAAATAAATATATTGAATTCAAAGCCAAATACATTTCATGCGAGAATTTCCAGACACATAAAAACAATTTCTGAACCTGGAAACAATGTCAGAATTTATATAACAGTTGCACTATGACTCATCTGCTTAATATCTACTATAACACAAAATGTTATAGATTGAGCTTTTACGGGCTTAAGGGGCTTTCCCAAGTTATATTAGTTTCAGGTAACAAAATTTGATTAGAATCCAGTAAAAAACATGGATTCAGAGGTATCAGAAGTCAATCATTGGTTGTCAGCAGTCACAGCCTTGATTGACTGCATGGAGGGAGCAGCCATCTTACTTAATGGAGGCAATAATAATACTTATTATAATGTGTGGATTATTTCAGTTGGGGTTGGGGACAGGTTATGGACATGTGGCCAGTTTGGGTTGTATGCAATCATTGGGTTGTATGCCTGCTTAAAGGGCATGTCCACCCCGAAAAATTTAAATTGAATCAACCACTGGCCCCACTGTCCTTAACTTACTTCTCTGCTCCAAATGGTTGTCCAAGTGGCTGCCCTAGGTCCGTAAAGTGAAGAGTAGGAGTTGTCTGTGATTTGTCCTGTCCCTGTTGCTTCCTTGTCCTCCTGGAGGACTCTGACATGCGCAAGGGAGCCCTTCCTCCCTCCCACCCTTTCGATCTCTTCCTGGCTGCCTCTTCCATAGTGTAGGGCACCCCTGCACACCCACAAACGCCAAGTTAGATTTGTAAAAAAAAAGCCCCAGAAACATATTTAGTATGAGTATGCAAATGTAAATTGAACATCTGACACCCACAACCTTCCCTCACTCTTTCCAAACAATGCCTTAACATGTGTAAATTATTTAAAACGATTAACACCTCTAATAGACTTTTTACAGAAGTTTATAGCCATACTTCAATTTATGTTTTTTGTTTTTAGGCTTTGGTTATCCTTTAATTACCCATATTTACTTTTCTAATTTATTACATCCATTATTAACTTCAGAGTTAGGTAGTTCATTACTCCATTATTAATTCCAACATCTTATCATTCAGAAAGGGGATACATACTTTATATTTATTTGAAAATTTTTACAAAAAATATGCATGGTTTATATAGTGGATAATGTACCCCCTACTGTAAATTATAAGGATATTAGAATTCACAGAGAAGTTCCGTGACCATATAAAAGCACGAGGCCGGAGGCCGAGTGTCTTTTATACAGGACACGGAACTCCGAGGTGCCTTCTAATATCCATATGAATTTACAGTAGGGGTACATTATCCATTATAACCCACCCCTCCCCCATTATAAAACAAACCCATGGTTATTGTGCAGTCCACAGGCTGCTGTATAAGTTCACAGGCTAAAAACACACACACACACACACACACACCTTCTTTCCTTTCCTGCCTCGTGTCAGTGTGTTGTTTCTGCACAGGCATTAGAGGGTCAGCTAACCCCTTCTCCTCCTGGCAGTCACGGGTCCTGATTATAGACCACCCACCTGCTTCTTTCAGTGCTCCGGACAGCTTAGACCGCACCTCTCCTGCTTCCTCCTGGATTCCCTCACACACACCCGGCTGAAGATGAAAGGGTAACGGCTTTGAGGTACTTCCGTGTTATTATCGGCGCGCTACTGCGTAGTAGCGCGCCGATTATAGGGATATTATTTACAGTTTATCCCCATAGGGATCCATGGAAGGGGTGGGTTATATGCTCATTTAACCCTTTGGGGTATTCTGTTTTAATTTCAAAAATCCACTTACAGAATTATTGTTATGGGCTGAGAGTATCATCATGTACTTAAACACTATTATGTTCTCTCTATGATCTTCAACAAAATGCCTTGGCCATTGCACTTTTTTCTGTCCATCTATTCCTAACAGCTCTGATATGCTCTTCGATAAGAGCCTTTAGAGTCCACCTATATACTGCATGCCACATTCACATTGCAGCATACAGTGGTTTGGAAAAGTATTCAGCCCCCTTGACGTTTTCCACATTTTGTCACATTACTGCCACAAACATGAATCAATTTTATTGGAATTCCATGTGAAAGACCAATACAAAGTGGTGTACACGTGAGAAGTAGAATGAAAATCATACATGATTCCAAACATTTTTAACAAATCAATAACTGCAAAGTGGGGTGTGCTTAATTATTCATCCCCCTTTGGTCTGAGTGCAGTCAGTTGCCCATAGACATTGCCTGATGAGTGCTCATGACTAAATAGAGTACACCTGTGTGTAACCTAATGTCAGTACAAATACAGCTGCTCTGTAACGGCCTCAGAGGTTGGGAGCAACAACACCCTGAAGTCCAAAGAACACACCAGACAGGTCAGGGATAAAGTTATTGAGAAATTTAAAGCAGGCTTAGGCTACAAAAAGATTTCCAAAGCCTTGAACATCCCACGGAGCACTGTTCAAGCAATAATTCAGAAATGGAAGGAGTATGGCACAACTGTAAACCTACCAAGACATGGCCTTCCACCTAAACTCACAGGCCGAACAAGGAGAGCACTGATCAGAAATGCAGTCAAGAGGCCCATGGTGACTCTGGACGAGCTACAGAGATCTACAGCTCAGGTGGGGGAATCTGTCCATAGGACAACTATACTTTTGCAAACCCCTGTATATCCTTATAATTTACAGTTGAGGGTGCATTATCCACTATATCTTCCTCTCTCATATATTCACATGTTTTGCACCTCCCACATTTTACTATTACCTTTATAAGGGGTAACTCCAAGTCAATTCTCCAAAGATTTTTGTTTCCATTTGAAATGGCTTTGGGATGCCATTGCTCTAAAATTTTTACCTGTTTTAGCTGTTATACAAGGATAGGGGCCCACCATATTTTTTATTTCTACATCATCTGTAAGTAGGAACCAATATTTTTGTAAGACACCCCTTAGTTTGTACAAATCCTTATTATAGATAGTCACAAATCTTACCAGGTTCTCATCAGTAGCTCTTACATCTTTAGAGCCATACAATAAATTTAACCTTGAGCTATGTAGTGCCTTTTTATATCCTCTATTTACATCTCTATTTTTATAACTCCCTACATTTAAATCTTGAATTCAACTCTTTAAACTTGTTCTCTAAATTTTTCATACAAAGAGCAATTCCTGCGAATACGCTGAAATTGCCCTATTGGGATACCCTTAATGAAATTTTTAGGGTGATGGCTGGAAGACACCTTTTTTAATGCACAAGTCCAGGAATACTACAAGCAGCCGTGAGTTTTATATTTTTAGCATTTTAATTAATTTTTAGTCTATTAATTAATTTTTGTAACATTTATGATGAGTCATTCAATATCATTAGAATGTAATTTACAAATCAAACCCATATAGCCAGACACTCTTCCAATCCTAGACTTGTGATTACATCATTGACTTCCATCATTTCCCACATCCCCAGGCGGAGGCACGCATTCGTAGGTGAGCAAGCTGCACCCATAGCCGTGCCTCTCACCTGGCGAAAGAACTGTTTATCAAATAGAAATAACATTTTTTCCAAAACAAACTGTAGAAGTTGCAGAGTGAACTCCGTGTGAAGTGTAAGATGTTCACCCCTTGTATCAAGAAACATCTTACATGCCTGGAGGCGTGCATTTTCGTCAACCATTATACCGTCCAAAATAAATGAACTTGTACAAAAATGGCCTCAACACTTGATCCACATACTGATGTCCATCGATCCCCAAAACAATAGGCCTACCAGATGGGTTCTCTCTGTCTTTATGAACTTACGGTATTTTGTAATATGTACGATATTTTGGATGCAACACATATAATAAAATCCTTTTATTTTTTGCTAATCTGTCCCTTTTCAAACCCCCCATTGACTACTGGTCTCACCCCTTCCTGTATTTTTCCAACTGCCTCATTACTTCCTTTTGGTATTGAGATCTATGCATTACTACCACATTGCCTCCTTTGTCAACAACCTTTATAATTAGCTCAGTATTCTCTCTAAGCTTCTCACACCACTCCTCTTTGCTTAGGATAAATATAGGACCACTTTCCAGGTCCTTAATATCCTAAATGACCAGTCTGACATTAGAAGCATAGTGTATAGAGGGGAACAAACCAGATTTTTTACACAATTTAGACAATCCCAAACCTCTCACTATTATTTCCTCCGACAATAATAAATCCACTAAGTCAATTACAGGGAGATTCAATAAAAGTTCTTATCATTTAAAATGGTGCTAATTTTGCCCCAACCAATTAAAACCTATGCAACATTTGAAAGCTAACATCAGATTGATTGGGGCAAAATTAGCACCATTTTAAATGATAAGAACTTTTATTGAATAACCCCCCAGTGTTTTCTGATCCAATTCATTACTCTTATCTGTTGGGAGGAATGTCTCATAAATGTATTTTGCTTAAGATTAGTCTTCTTGGCAATAGGTTCAAATCTTTCGTATCTTCAAATTGATTTCCTGTATTCAAGCAGCATCCCATTGAGGATTGTGCTCCCATTTGGCAGCTGTAGCAGTCTGTCATTTTTTGTGTCCGGTGGATCCTGCTTATAAGCTACTGGATTTGATCCTTGTGATTTGCAACACAGATGATATTATGTTTCAAGATCCTTTTTGCTACACTGCAAACAACTAGGCTGTGTATCCATGATAGAGAACTTGCTACATTTGAATGACATTTGTTAAAAAGAAGAAGAAATAAATGAGCTACTCAGTACACTACTTGGCTAAACCGGGTGTACTAGGGATGCCCAGTTTTAGCGTTTTTGCTAGCACCTTATGGGATAAGGGGTGTAGTGTAGATGTGGGTTGGAATAAAATGATATTTTCCTTTGTCAATAAATAATATTTTTAATGAGATGTAGTGTGTAAGTGTAAGTAAATTTGGAATACTGTGAGGGATGTCTGTGTCAGGGAGTAGAAGTTGTTTTTCATCCATTTTAGTTGCTCGTTTAAAGAA
The DNA here is from genome assembly GCA_019447015.1 of Hymenochirus boettgeri. Taxonomy (NCBI): domain Eukaryota; kingdom Metazoa; phylum Chordata; class Amphibia; order Anura; family Pipidae; genus Hymenochirus; species Hymenochirus boettgeri. The sequence goes on from CM033474.1 coordinate 98,076,459, forward strand.
AGAACAGTTTACTTTTGGTTAAAACCTTGCATCAGAAAATTTAAATTTAAAATAAATTAGAGATAAAGCTAAAATTGTAAAAATTGTAAACTATGTCGCTGTTTTTTTTTTTTTTGAGTTTGGGGAGCTTTCTTAAAATAAAAATTATGCGGTTGGGGCTGGGGGACCAGGGGGAAGGCTATATTAAAGGGGTTAAATGCTAGGGGGAGGGAATCCGGAGAGGGAGGGAGAGGGAGGAAGAGGGAGGGGGAGAAGGGCTGCAGTACGCATGCCAAACTTCTCCCGGAGGCCAGGTAGGAGGCAGAGTCCTATATGGACTCTGCTATCCTCCTGGTGGGCAGTTTTTGGGACTTTGAAGGGGGGGCTACAGCAGAACCCTATGGGGCTGGGATGTTAGGTAAGGATTAAACTACTTTAGGCATAGGCCACCTAGGCAAAGAACTAGGGTGCCTATGTTGATCCAGGACGCCTCTTTTTCTCCCTAGCATCTCCCCATCAGCTATTACTTTGAGTTTCAGAACTGCTCTCCTTGTTCTGATGTAATTTGCAACATTGTAGAGATCCTGAACTCCACACACTCTATTTAGTAACAAATGTTACAAATGAACTGAAGGTGTAGGAAGGAGGGAGGGAGGATGAGCTCAGCTAATAGTACTGAGAATAACAGTTCTAAAATGCCAGGTAAAAGCTGCTGCAGACTTTATAACAGTGGTTCCTGTTACTATCAGCTATGAGATAACTATCCCTGCCTCTTTCTTCCTTCCACCCAACTCTCCAATTAGAACTTAGAGTAGGTGAGGAGTGAACAATTCAATGGAGGAGACATGGAAAGCATGTACATGCTGTATATCATGTCAATGCTAGCAGCTGAAATGGTTTAAGATAATACTCTGCTGGCACTGAAAGTGTTAATGGCAATACTACAGGGAAGTCTGCTGGCACTGAAAAAGTTAAACATCTTTGATCTCACCAAATTTCCCTGTTCTGCCCCACCTGTCTAGAAACAATTTCTGGGAAGAACACTGGTGCCACACACCGCGCATCCACTGAAACCTAGCCTATCTTTCCAATCAGTATTTCATTGGTGGCCAGTGTCGCTGCATACCCACAAACGTATGTATACCCGCCTGCCTGGTACAGCGTACACCTCTTACCAACTAGTAAACCGTTCCCACAGAAGTGGACAGTGTCAGAAGGAAGACACTTTAAAAGATAGACACAAGTATGAAAAGATTTATATAGCTCTCTCTCTATTGTTTCTATAGGAAAAGAAAAACACAGATATTGGTTGAAAGTCTATAACTAGCTTCAGAAAAGATATATTTTTTTGGGGGGAGGGGTTTATGACACAGCTCATAATACAGATCACAAAGACCGCGTATGAAGAGAGAATTTAGAAGTCTGTAACAGCTAGAAATATTCTATTAGGCTTATTTTTTTTAAAAAGGGTATGAGAGTGGTGCACAATAGAAATTATGTGTGTATGTTTTGCTATGTGTGGATATAGTGGATATAGAATCTTTACACAGGTATATTTTAAAATGTTACTCAGACAGTCACCAGCTTTTAGAGGAACCAAATAGGATAATCCTGCAGGTCTAAGAGTAGACCCAGGCAATCCTGCCACACTGTGTGGTTAAAACTAAACATGCTAGGTTATTACTTATTAATATTCACCACGGCAAGTGGTGATGGTACCTCATATATTGTAACAGAAGGTACCTCACAGCATCATGTTATTGTAATAGCATTGCCCTAATAATCTAACATATAAACAAACATTTCTCATTCCCAGTTTACCTAAATAAATGGATTTATCCTTTATAAACTCTTTTATACAGATCTAATTGAAAAAAAATAGCTTCAGAGCAATTTTTAATAGCTGAGAACTGCTTTTTATTTCAGTATTACGGTAAATCCTTGGTATACCTGCCTGGCTTTACCACTAAGCAAAAGGCTAAGAACTTGCAAGTGAGCACCTTCTCCCAAACATTAATAGTGGCTGCCAATTCAAATTTCTAGCTAATCAGTCCACTCCCTAGTTACCCCACCAAATGGATCAGGTTTAAAAATAGGTTTGGCAATTGGACCTGGTAGAGCTACTGAGACTTATTGGGGCATTTCATCTGCAGGTACAAGGACAGGAGGATTTAAATTAATACTATCAGTAGCAGCCTCCATAGCTTAATACAGAGAACAAACATACAAAGAAAACAAAGGTGGTATATAAGGAGCCTTGGTGTATATGTCCATTACAATACACATCACATCCTGTGGAGCAGACAGAAACTTTTTTTAGATTATACTTCCTTTCAGTAGTTACATGGAGCAGACACAGGGGTGTGGTTTAACCTCCAATTTTGACCATACCATTTTAAAAAAGGAATCTCAGCTCTGTAAGTAAGTTAATGTATTTTGCATATTTTGTGTTGTACCTAATATAAGTCAGTGCTATATTTTATATACATTTACCAATAGTTATTTAGATGGTAATAGTGTGTGAGTACACACATACATATACACCTTTCCTATATGTAATATCATATACCCCCCACCACACTGCAATCTCCTATGAAAATATAAATATATTTAATATAAGAGATATCGCATCTAGCGATAATTATATAATCGGCTTTTAAGGATAACTGTATTGCCTCAATGTATATTTTTGTAATTGCTTTAGTTGAGTAAAGGTATGCAGCCCTCCCCATACATTTTTTCCTGATTTCGAGCCTCTCTTAGCCATGCTGTGAAGGGGCTGTCTGCTTCCTCTTGACTGGCAGAGGAAGAGGAGAGAGGTTGTAACAGACATTCCCACCAGCCAATAACAAGTGCTGTGTTAACCATGGCCCTGTGCTCTCTAGGAGGCGGGCTTTTAGCACTCATCTTTGCTGTGTGATATCTAAGGGAGGGCAGCATGGTTGTAAATGTGAGTAAGCAATTTCAGCTGCTGGAATTGTGGACATGTAATGGGGTGATATTTTTTTGATATTGTTATCCTTTAAGATAAGGGACAGGTAATACCATTTCAGTTTGGTACTCTATGTACCACATTCAAAATCCTAATGACCCTTTCTGATATATATAAGAATAAAGTGCCCGTTTGTAGTAAACTAAAATATTGAGAGAGAAAAAACTGAATAAGACATGTTAATTGATCAAAGGGGAACTAAAGGGAAAAAAAACAACCCCTTTTAGCTGTTTTAGGTCCTCAAACCTGGGGGTACAGCTGGTACTTATATCTACTAGGTGCCCTCTTTCTACAAGTCCCCTTCCTGCAGCTGCAGACTCTATAAATGCACCATTAATGGGTGTATACTCTTCTTGCAGAGCATGTTCTTCAATTGGTTGGCCTATCCAACAAAACTCTGTTCCGTTTCACAAACAGAACATAGCAAAATTGCGAGGACAGGTAGAAAAGTATTTAGACTACCAGCTGTATCCACTTACTGTTTCATGGTAACCATACTTAAATTATCATAATTATCATAGTTTGTTTTATGATTACAAACACATATGCTCAACCCAACATAGTCACAGGAACAAAGATCTGCTAATGCACCAATAAACCCCACTTCACATCTGTTTCCATGAGAACCATACACACAATAATAAAAATATATGTATTTACTTAGTTACATATCCATAGTAGTAATATGTTTTAAAACTTACAGCAGGCTGTTGCATTTTTCACTCTGAAATAAGGCCTTTGAAACCAAATTCAAAGTTAATACTAAATAACTTCTGTTTGCATTCATTTCACAGTATCTTCAACAAAATTTTTAAATACAGAAAACAAGTGTGCTCTATTTTTGAATCTGTCAAACTTTTGAGTTAACTGCAGACTTTTCACCTATTTACTTTGAACAAGCTAAAACTTTGAACGCAGATATTTTAAGGATTCAAGGACATGTAACCAATGCCCCAACTGGCACTTTCTTAATGTAATGTTGATAGATCTGATACACTAGGACTCTTTAACAGAAACAAATACGCAAACACAATAAAAAAAATGTATTTGCACAGAATGAAGTTTTAAATTGACATGCTTTCCATTGTTATAGCAATATTTAGTTTTGAAGAATTCAAGATTATGCCACATATTGTAACATGTTCAGATTGTGGCACTGAAAGAGTTGTTATATGAAAGCTGCAGCCCTGGGTCAGATCATGTGCATCCTTAATTATCAGTTTCATCCAAAACAATGACTTTTTTGCAAACTGTTGCTTGGTCATAATGCTTTGGGTTACTTACAGTATGACAGCAGTTTACAAAGACATTGCAGACACTAGATTTCAGAAGTGCCCTGCACTTAATATGTACTGTTTTTATGTACTATACATCTCAGATCTGTATGCGCATAGCGTACTAAGTCCGTTGGGACCTGTCAGAGGAGAGAGAGAGAGAAGGTAAGTTGTGTATCTTCCTTCCCAGCTCCTGAACATTTTATTGAAGAATGGGAGGTAGGACACAGCTCTTTTACCTTCCGTTCTTAAATAAAACTGAATTGAAAAAAGTGATTTTAGCAGTGGAGATATCCTTTAAGTCTATTTCTACCGATTTTTTTTCTTTGTATCCCCTCTAGTAATAACATTATTTTAATAATGGTTTCAACCAAATGTGGTGGTGAATGCTTTTATTGATTACAACAAGATGAGTCCGGTCACAGCCTTCCCCACCCACACCATGCAATATTTATGATCGACATACATGGCACTAATGGTCGGTCAGCCGAAAATATTGTATGGTGTGTAAACTAAGAGTTGGTAATCAATGAGAAGATTAATTGGTTACACACAAAATGTAAGAAGAAACTTTTTTTTTGCTAGCACAGAAAAGTTATACATATACTAAAAAAGGTTTGAGAGATTATAAATTTAATAAATCTAATATCTATCCAATTTAAAGGAAATACACTAGCAACATTACCTTTAACAAATGAAAATTTAAAATGCCATATACTGTACAGCAAAAATGATCAGTAATCAGTGTTCTGCTATGCGGCAAACCAGTGCAATCTGCAGAATAAATTATAACTTAAAGGGTAACTGTGGTCTCCAATTCTTCCAAACTAGTAAGGGTTATATAAAAAGCCTTCCATCTCACCTTCAAAATATAACCTAAATCACATCTCTGGATAAAATTTGTGAGAAGTTATTGCTGGAAAGGTTCAGCCATATTACTTCCTGCTTGAATACTTCCTGTTTTTAGCCATGTGTATGTATGTATGTATATGTTTATTTATAATGCACCACTAGGGGACGCAGTGCTGTACAATATAGATTACAAAAAGTCATACAAGGGGGACAGTAAATAAATACATAAATATATAAATAAATATGAGCATCACTAAATATACAAGTGCTTAAAACATGTAACATGAGGAAAGAGGTCCCTGCCCATTAGAGCTTACAATCTACTTAGGTGGGTAACATACAGATACATAGGAAAGGGTATAAGTAATAACTGGTGCAGTGTCGACAGTCCTATGTTGTGCTGTGCTTGGAGAGATAGGATGAGAGGTTAGATTTAAACTTGTTTAAATCTTGACGTAGAGAGAGGGGAATATTATTCCAGAAAACGAGAGCCAAAAAAGAAAAGGTTTAAGGCGAGAGGAGGCATTGTGGGTGGGGGGTCTATATAAGAGATGGTTCTGTGATGAGCAGAGGGTACGGGCAGGGACATGTGGGGACACAAGAGAAGAAATATAAAAAGGAGCAGAAGAGCGAAGGGATTTAAATGTTAGGAGAAGGATTTTGTGGATAATGCATTTATGGGAGACAGGTAGATGTGCGGCAAAGAGGAGATTTAATATCCCGATTATTAGAGAGCAAGACAATGCGTACGGCAGAGTTAAGTATGGACTGAAGAGGAGAAAGATGGGAAGCAGGAAGACCAGAAAGCAGAAGGTTACAATAATCCAGAAGTGATAGAATGAGAGCATGGAAGAGAAAGGAATCTACGGATCTTTGCAATGTTACAAAGAAAAAAGCATCCGGTTTTAGCAACATAGTTAATGTGATTGGTAAAGGAGAGAGAGGAATCAACAATAACCCTTAAGCAAAGTGCCGAATGAATAGAGAAAATGGGGGTGTTGTCCACAGAAATGGAAAAAGGTGGGATAGGACCAGATTTAGGTGGGAAAATGATTTTCGATTTTAATCAGGTTTAGTTTGAGGCATTGGTGCGCCATCCATGCAGAGACAGCACGGAGACAGTCAGAGATGCGTGATTGGGTGTCAGGACTAAGCGTGAGGGTGGAAAAATATATTTGCGTATCATCGGCATACAGATGGTAGTTAAAACCAAACGAGCTGATGACTTCTCCCAGGGAAATGGTATAGAGGGAGAACAGCAGGGGTCCATGAACAAAACCCTGTGGAACCCCAACATTAAGAGGAATCGGAAAAGGTGTTTTATTATGATATAACACAGAGTAGGTTCTGTTAGAGAGGTAGGATCGTAGCCAGGATGCCGCTTCATTCCAGATGCCCAAGGAGTGAAGAATTTGCATTAGGAGGGAATGATCAACTGTGTCGAATGCAGAGGAGAGGTCGAGAAGGATGAGAATAGAAAAGTGTCCTTCGGCTTTGGCAGCCTGGAGGTCATTCACAACTTTGCACAGGGCTGTCTCCGTGACCAGCCCCTGCCTGCATTAATAGGCTCCTCTTCTCAACTGTCAATTTTTCCCCCCAGGTACTTCCTGATTTACCCAGCATTAATTCTTTACGGAGCATGCTTCTCCCCCGGGGCAGAGGGGCTGGCAGAGGTAAGGTGATGTCACTAAAGCTACTGGAAGCAGATAGTTTGAACATTCACTCCAATATCATTTCTCACAGGCTGAAGCCAAAATGTGATTGTCGGCTCATTATAAAGGAAATACTGCAGGCTTTATTTAGGTTTAGGTTTATTTTTCTAAAAACATCTTTTATTTAATCAGTACATGGTGAGTAAACCAACAAACAAGTAAATAACAGGGTCAGAGCAGCAAGTCTGACGCGTTTCGGGCGAACCCTTATTCATAGACTTTCAAAAGCACCCATGTTCCTTCACAATTTAAAACCAAAACACCCAATTAAACATTAGCAAAGAACATTCATTACCATTTAAAGGGACCATGTTCTAGATAAAACTCAGATCTGAAATCCCTTTTTTTATAATATCATAATCCAACCCTTTATTAGTTCAGTAGTTATTTCATATTACTTTTTCATTTCATTCTGTGATCCTGTGAAAAGAGCTAGAGAAAATGTAACTTACTATGTGATTAAATATGTGTTACTTGTGTTTCTTGTTATGTTACTTTTCACATTTTACAGCCCATACATTATAATGTTACCTTAATGTATCTCTTACCACAGCTAAAATATATAGTTTAAATCCCACCTGGAGTTTAACCCTTTTGGCATTTGCGTATCTAATTCCAAGATCCAAAAGGCCTCTCTTTTGACATTGCCACCTATTAGTATCCTATTCACTTTTTCTATTCCCTGCAAAGTGCAGAAATGAATGTCACCTTCATAGCATTCCTCAAAATGTTTAGCTATAGGTCTTTTTTTTATCTATTTGTTATGTGGTATATATGTTCTCGTGCCCGTTCCTTAAGCGATCTTTTGGTTCTGCCTATATATTGTGTGTAACATTTTCCATATGTTAGAAGGTAGATCCTATGTGTGTCACAATTAATAAAATCATTTATATCACACCATTTTTGTGTCACATTTGATTTAAATTTCTTTGCATTCTCCATTATCAAACATGCCTCTTGTAGAGAGCCAATTCATTTCCTTTTTTGTTGTTTCTTCCTATCACTCCAACATAAACTCAGAGCTATCTTACTACCTTAATGTGTCAGCTCTCTTGGCTAATATTTGTAGGCCAGGTCGTAGAACGTTATTCAAATCTGAATCACCTTTCAAAACGTGGAGGTTCCTATTTATAATCTTTTTAATAATGTTGAATTCTGTGCTGTATTTTGTGACAAAAAAGATTTTGTCCTTGTTCACACATCTTTCTTTTTTCTTTGTCACATTATACAGCAGAATTTCCCTGTCCTTTCTTCTCACAGAAACACAGGCCATTTTAAGAGTTTTTCCTTCATACCTTCGTTCTCTGAATCTTTTTCATAAGTCTCCAGCTGCTCTCTTGAAAGACTATCCAGGGAGCAGTTCTGCCTAATTTTCGTGAACTGTCACCTGGGGATACCATCTAGGGTATGTTTAGGATGACAATTTGTGGCCAACAAAAGAGAGTTACGTGACTTCTTTTCTATATACTCCCGCCTCTACTCAAACTGTAACTGAATTACCAATTAAAACCATATCTAAAAAGTGAATCCGATCCTTTGCCTGTGATCCGTAAGAAACAGATTACTTTAGTTGGTATTCGTATAAGTATTAAAATCCTCCACTGTTACATCATCTCCATCCCAAATCAGTAGGAGATCATCAATGTAATGTCCAAAATAGATGATTCTATGCTTGAATGGATTACTATCTCCAAAGATGTGGCTTTCCTCCCATGCTCCCATGAAGAGGTTGGCGAAGGCCGGGGCAAAAGGCACCATCGCCGTCCTACATCTCTGGAGATAGTAAAACAAGAGCCATAAAACAAGAAATAATTGTGTGACAATAAGTACCAGATAGAGGCCAAAATTAATCTTTGCAGGGATATAAAATAGTTGGAACAACGCTTATGATTCCACTGCTGCTACTGCTTTAAGGCCCATGGAGTGATCAATCACTGAGTGGAGTAACTCCATTTGACCCTAAGGACCCAAGGACCTGTCTTGTATATATGAGCCCAGTGATCAAACCATCGGCTGTGCATAAAGACAAGTTTAAATTTTACTCCTCCCCTAAATAATTAGCACTAAGGTAATACAGGTCTTAACTATAAAGTGTTTGCTGTATATATAAGCTGGTATTAAGCATAAAGTACATATCTATAAGATATTTTTCTTGCTTTAGATGCATGTTTTTTTCTTAACATTGCCACCCTTACCTGCATCCCTCATCTTCTGGAATCTAGCTATTGTGTCACTTATAGTGTACACCCGAACATGTCCCATATGCAGCTTTCCCGAGGGGTATGGAAACATAGATAGTACATAAAACTTTGGTTTTGAAGTCTACAAAAAAAAAACCAAAATAAAATAAGTTGCGTTTTTCATATTTTTTATCCATATGTGGATAATCTGACTTCTGAAAATGACAGTACAGTACATGTACTTTCACATTTCCTTGCCTTTATTATTTACTTAACTAACAGAAAAGTCTGTACTGTAACAAGTGAAAATGACAGTGTTTTTTTCTACTATCATTCTAGAAATCCATTAAATGCTCACACTGTGCATAAACAGACAATGCAAATTTATCAAATAGCTATATTTGAATCACAGGTAACAACAACCATCTGCCAATAAAATGCTAGCTAGGATTATGAGCCCAAAAGGCGATTACAGTGTTAAGACTGTGTGGTGCTAATAGATCATCCGGCAATCAAACATTATTTAATATGTAATTATAAGATGAACAGAGGTGTTTGGTTGATGTATAATCCTAAATTTTACCCTGTCCCTACTGTGGTATATGTACAATTAGATATGAAACTTGGACAAAACAGGCTTTACAATTATTTAAAGGGTGGGGGTAAAACAGCAAGAAAAAGTCAGGAAAACCATAAATACTTTAAATACGTGAAAAAAGAATAGCCTACCTTAAGGTTAGAATTTTTTTTAAATAGCTTTATTTAAAACAACCTTGTGAAACAAAATTCAATATAATGGATTAAACCTTAACAGAATGCAAAGTCACTGATCGATAAAATGCACAATGCAGGGGCGTGTTGGTTTGGGGGGGGGGGGGGGGGGGTTGCCGTTGCCTGGAGTGCCCCCTTTCTACCTACTCAGAGCTGCTGTTCCACTTCTCCTGGTGTCCATAGACTGTTACATAGTTTGTTATACAGATTGTTACATTGTTAATTGAGTTGTGAGTGAGAAGCAACATTTCTCTTTGTTTCAAAAATGTATCCAGTCTGCCCTGTGATTGACAGCAGCATAGAGAACTGTATAAATTCTATCCCTGCAGCTGCCTGAGGTAAATGCTGAGACTGGGTTAATCTACAATACTTACTGTAACTAGACTGTGATGGAGCTTAGTGAGCAGGAATAGGGGACATGAGGAAATCCTAGAGGTGTTTGTATAGCCGACTGTCAACATTGTATATACATACATACATTCATACACAGTGATTGTTCCATATATTCTTTAAAAATAATTGTTCAATTTGCCCATACATGGTTACATGGTTCAATGTTATCTGCTCCCTCTACTTTAGTAAATGGAGCCAGTAATGCAAATTTTCCGTCTTGCCTGATAGGTCCCGATACCGACAATATTCAGCAAATTCTGTCAGATCCACCGTCAGTGTCACAGCTCAGACATTAAAAGACACTAATGGTAATGTAGTGCAAATGTAGATTTCTCAGTAAAACAGAACGTTAGGCTGGGTACACACTGACAAATTTTCTGTCCCAACCGTTTGCTGTTATATAGTGTTCGGCCGCAACAAATGTCTTCCTGCATGATAAAAGGTACCTTTTTTTAACTTCTTCATGTTGCATTAAAGAGGAACTGTGGTCCAAAAATGACTTTAGGTAAATTGATACGTCGTGTATAGCCCAAAAGTACAGAAGAAACTTTTTTTTTGTTAGCCCAGAAAGTAATTACATATCTAACATCACCTTGTAGGTTTTCTGTCTGAGTATTTTTATGTCCACAATTAATTCTCACCATTCCACCCGTCTATTCTCCCATTTCAACACGGCATATGTATCTTATTTTCTGTCACCCAATTTTACCTTTTACATTTCATGCAATTTAAACCCCACCATATTTCGTGGTACCACGCCCACCCTAGTTCCATGTACGCACATTGCTTTATTATCTACCCGTTGTTTTTTTATGTGTGGCGTGCATATTCAACCACCCTTGTGCATTTGTGTTCGAATAAATTATAAAGTTGTTAACGGGTAACCGCGCGTTTCCACTTTTGTTTCCCACCCCATATACCTAGTAGGCCCGTCATTAAGATACGCCGTCGCCCTCCCGCCAGTTGTTTCCCACCCTTCTATACTCCTCATCATAGACATCGGCCTAAAATTTGTGCCTGAATGTTTTATTGTGTGCTGGAATATGGATTTCCCGCCCACCACACTCCCTTTGCTTGAATCCTCACCTTCCCTGTTTGTTGATATGTGTGTGTTATGTCTGTGTTTATTGTGTTTTATCATGTACCTTCTTTTCTCCCCTCCCTATGCACACCATTATGTAGTGGTGGACGCCTATGTGTTTGTCCCCTACCGTATTACATTATAATCATGGTTTCGTGTCCCCGTGTGTCTGGACCCCATGTTCAAATCATTAATTCTTCTTTTATTTATCTCATCCCCCCACCCAGCCTGCATCCGTCCAATATCCCTCCGACGACTCCCAATACTTAGTTCTATGACTGACTTAGGCGTTTTTCCCGTTACACTGCCGCTCCCCGCCCCCTCTCTCCCTCGCTTCTCCTGTTACACTTTGTCCTACCGCCCGTTCCTACCCTTCTGAATCTTTTTCTCTCGTGTTTGTTTTTTGCACCTTATATCCCTTACTTTGCTCACATCGCTGTGACCCGGGTTTACTGAGTAGTTACACCCTCATGGTCCGTCTTTTGAGTTTTCCGTGTCGCGACCCCTATTCCCCATGTTTTTTGGCTACTGTTTCCTCCTCTTTGGCTGGCGTTTCTCGTTCGCTCGCAGATGTTCAGTTGTTTGATGCTTTTACCCCTCTGTCTTTATCCACCCGACTGCTTGATGCGCGGTCGGTTTCCCCCCTCCCCATTCTCTCCCACGGCACGCTCTGCGCCCCGTAGTGCAACCCCTGTCTACCTTTGTGACAGTTCGCGCTTTCCCTTTTTGCGACGTGCCTGTGTTTATGCTTTTTCCTGGGCCACCACGAGGCGGTTGTGCTGCAGCCAGGCGGGTTGGTGGCCGGGCCTTCGGGTCCCACCTCGCTCCTTCCTTTAACTTGTTCAATCCCTTCCCCCACGCCGAGTCGCGTTCCATTTTTCCTGTTCACGTGATCCACGCCTGCTGCGCTCCTTCTATTGTTTGATTCTGTGGTATGTTTCCATTTGCCCACGGACATGACAGGTTGAGTTGCAGCACAGCGTGAGAACCTCCCCCCCTATCCCCCTCCCCTTTTACTCGCCATTCTTCACCCGTCTTCCAGCTGTTGTATTTCTCCAACTTTATTTTGTTCCCTCGCTTCAGAGTTCTTTCGTACTCTGTGTGTCGGCACACCGATGCCGACTGCATGCGCTATGCTATTGCAACGCCCACCTGTGTACCTCTTTTTAATTGTGCTTTATCCCCCACTGCCAGTCGACTTCTTGTCCGCATAGCGTTATATGCATTCTGCTCACCCTTTTCGTTTCGCTGTCGATCCGACTCCTAGTTTTCTGATTTCCTCTCCCGGTCTTCTTTTACCTTCTGTATATCAGACACACCAGTGGTACGTTTTACTGTACAAGCGTCGCGATCTTGTCATTTGTGTTTGTTCCAGACTCTTTGTTATTGCTCTAGCATTGCCTTCTACTCACAACTCTCTCCCTGTCCTTCTCTATCTCCTCGCTCTCTCCCCCTCTCTCTTTTTTCCCTCCTTTTACCCTGGTTTTGATCATCTTGCCTTGTGCTCACTTATGCTCCTTTCGCTCCGTGGACACCCTGATTACCCCTACCTCCTGCCTCACCTAACCGTTGGTTCCCCTTTGTTGGTGTATTCCACCCTTCCAGGCCCTTTTCTTTCCACTTTTGTCTTTGCCGTGTCTTGATTTCGCCCCGCTTTCTCCTGTGCGCGTACCGCCGTGCTTCGCGCCATCGCTCGTTTTTCTTTTCTGTTATCCTACTTTGTGTGTGTTTCGACTGCACCTGTGCGTCATTTGTTTTCATGCGTAGAGCTGTCGATCTTGTGTCGTGTCTTATCCCGCCTTGTACCTCACCCACCCCCCGTTTCCTCTTTTGCCGCGGGTGCCCTGGGGACCTCCAGCTCCCCTCACCCCACTTTTGGTAACCCATCCATATTTGGTCTCCTTTTCATCTTCGGAATTGTTGTCTGTTTTGAACTCCGCTCCCAGTATCACCTGTCGCTGCTGGATCCTATCCTCCGGCCGCCTATATTTTTCTGTCCCCCTGTGTATCTCTTTACCACCGCTGGTTTTTTTCTCTTCGTAGTGTTCCACGCTCCACCTTTTTGGCCGTGTGTTCCGTCTCTCCACCCCCTGTGGGTCCCAACTATTCCCACATTAGGCTGCCCGTGTTACAGGTGTTTTCTCTGCTCCCGTCCCCCCTTGTTTGTCGTTGCGCGCCTGCGCTTGTCTTGTGTTTCTATCGCGGATTTGCTCTCTTCGCTTCTCTTCCCCCCATTCCTTTCGGCATTTCTATCTTCTTTCGTTGCCTCCTTCTTCGGCCCCCTTTTCGGGCTCAGGACTGCTATCCTTTCCGCCCTGGTTGTGTGCTTTTTTTTTCGCGGCCGGCGCCCACTCGTACTGTTTCTGCCATGTTGTAACAGCGTCGTCCTTCAGCAAGCCGGTCTCTGGTCGCCCCCTGTGTCTCGACTGGTCTCCCTTTCCTCTCCTTGTGCCTTCTTGTGTTCTCTGGTTCCGCCTGCTTCTTAGACTTGTCCTGTGCCAGTTTCAAATTTCCTTTTTCTCCCTCCGGTTTTCCTTTTGTCTTTTCACCCCGTGTTCGCTACTACCTCCTGGTGTTCTTATTTTTTTGTCCGTTCTATGGCCTTTCGCGGTGTCTTTCGCCCTTTTGGTCAATCTTTTTTTTTTCTCTTACACTTCTACACCGCCCCCTCTTGCACATTGCTTTGTGTGTCCATTCGCCTGTACTCGGTTTGACTACTAGCTTTGTCTGTGTGCACCCCACACGCCGCTCCCCCCATCTATGTCCTTCTTCCTCCTAGATTTCTGATCTATCCACCTTAGTGGCATCTGAAGCTTCCACCTTTTATCTCTTCTTTCCCCCCTTGCGTTGCTTCGCGCCCCCGGTTCGGTTTTTCTTGTTGTTTCCTCCCCCCATAACTGTTTTCTAATACTCTTGTATATTTTTCTTGTGCCTCGCTTTCTGCCCTGGTCTGCTTTTGTCGTGTTTCCTTGTTTTCCCAGCACCTTTCCGGTGTGTGCTGTCGTCTTGTTTCTCCATGTATACCCTTGTTTTGACCATTTCTCCGACAGTTTGATTCCTTATACTGCCCACCCCATCTCCAGAGACAGTTACAAAACCTTTAACACGTTACTATAAGCTACGCCCCTCGCCCACCTATTTTAACAACTCAACCCCCCCACCCAAAGTGAGTTAGTTTTACCCCTGGTTTCGTGAACCCCTCTGTAACAAACCAGCCCAACACAACCACGGAGGTTTGTTGAAAACCCACTTTAGGAGAGGGTGTGAGGACGTACGTATGGGCGAGACAATGCGATAAAAATACTCACCACACCATCCCCAAAAGCCCAACTAAAGTGCTTGAAAAACTGCCCCCCCCCCAAGACCATTCCCTTACCCTTTCGGCCCCCCTAACAAAACCCAAACACACCAAATGACCCCTTCTAGCTTACACCTCAGATCTGAAATCCCTTTTTGATAATATCGCATAATCCAACCCTTATGTAGTTCAGTAGTTATTTCATTTTCCTTTTTCTTCTTCTGTGCTACCTCGTGCCGCGTAGCGAACCCTGTACCTCTTCTGCACAACCAATGTGCCAATCCCTCCCCACCTGTGTTTACTCTGTGTCCATTTGTTACTGTTCCCTTTTCACTTTTACAGCCCATACATTATAATGTTACCTTAATGTATCTCTTACCACAGCTAAAATAATAGTTTAAATCCCACTGGAGTTTAACCCTTTTGGCATTTGCGTATCTAATTCCAAGATCCAAAAGGCCTCTCTTTTGACATTGCACCTATTAGTATCCTATTCACTTTTCTATTCCCTGCAAAGTGCAGAAATGAATGTCACCTTCTAGCATTCCTCAAAATGTTTAGCTATAGGTCTTTTTTTTATCTATTTGTTATGTGGTATATATGTTCTTGTGCCCGTTCCTTAAGCGATCTTTGGTTCTGCTCTATTGTGTTGTCATTTTGTTGAAGTGTAGAAGTACAGTAGGTGATCATGTGTCACAATTAATAAAATCATTATATCACACATTTTGTGTCCTACGATAAATATTATCTTTGCATTCTCCATTATCACAAAATGCCTCTTGTAGAGAGCCAATTCATTTCCTTTTTTGTTTTCTTCCTATCACTCCAACATAAACTCAGAGCTATCTTACTACCTTAATGTGTCAGCTCTCTTGGCTAATATTGTAGCCGTCGTAGAACGTTATTCAAATCTGAATCACTTTCAAAACGTGGAGGTTCTATTTATAATCTTTTTAATAATGTTGAATTCTGGGCTGTATTTTGTGACAAAAAAGATTTTGTCCTTGTTCACACATCTTTCTTTTTTCTTGTCACATTATACAGCAGAATTTCCCTGTCCTTTTTCTCACAGAAACCAGGCCATTTTAAGAGTTTTTCCTTCATACCTTCGTTCTCTGAATCTTTTTCATAAGTCTCCAGCTGCTCTCTTGAAAGACTATCCAGGGAGCAGTTCTGCCTAATTTTCGTGAACTGTCACTGGGGATACCATCTAGGGTATGTTTGGATGACAATTTGTGGCCAACAAAAGAGAGTTACGTGACTTCTTTTCTATATACTCCCGCCTCTACTCAAACTGTAACTGAATTACCAATTAAAACCATATCTAAAAAGTGAATCCGATCCTTTGCCTGTGATCCGTAAAAAACAGATTACTAGTTGGTATCGTATAAGTATTAAAATCCTCCACTGTTACATCATCTCCATCCCAAATCAGTTAGGAGATCATCAATGTAATGTCCAAATAGATGATTCTATGCTTGAATGGATTACTATCTCCAAAGATGTGGCTTTCCTCCATGCTCCATGAAGAGGAGTGGCGAAGGCCGGGGCAAAAGGCACCATCGCCGTCCCACATCTCTGGAGATAGTAAAACAAGAGCCATAAAACAAGAAATAATTGTGTGAACATAAGTACCAGATAGAGGCCAAAATTAATCTTTGCAGGGATATAAAATAGTTGGAACAACGATATGATCCACGTGCTACTGCTTTAAGGCCATGGAGTGATCAATCACTGAGTGGAGTAACTCCATTTGACCCTAAGGACCCAAGGACCTGTCTTGTATATATGAGCCCAGTGATCAAACCATCGGCTGTGCATAAAGACAAGTTTAAATTTTACCTCCTCCCCTAAATAATTAAGCACTAAGGTAATACAGGTCTTAACTATAAAGTGTTTGTTGTATATTAAGCTGGTATTAAGCATAAAGTACATATCTTATAAGATATTTTTTCTTTGCTTTAGATGCATGTTTTTTTCTTAACATTGCCACCCTTACCTGCATCCCTTACTCTTCTGGAATAGCTATTGTTGTCACTTATAGTGTACACCCGAACATGTCCCATATGCAGCTTTCCCGAGGGGTATGGAAACATAGATAGTACATAAAAACTTTGGTTTTGAAGTCTACAAAAAAAAAACCAAATAAAATAAGTTGCGTTTTTCATATTTTTATCCATATGTGGATAATCTGATTTCTGAAAATGACAGTAAGTACATGTACTTTCACATTTCCTTGCCTTTTATTTTTTACTTAACTAACAGAAAAGTCTGTACTGTAACAAGTGAAAATGACAGTGTTTTTTCTACTATCATTCTAGAAATCCATTAAATGCTCACCCTGTGCATAAACAGACAATGCAAATTTATCAAATAGCTATATTTGAATCACAGGTAACAACAACCATCTGCCAATAAAATGCTAGCTAGGATTATGAGCCAAAAGGCGATTACAGTGTAAAGACTGTGTGGTGCTAATAGATCATCCGGCAATCAAACATTATTTAATATGTAATTATAGAGAACAGAGGTGTTTGGTTGATGTATAATCCTAAATTTTACCCTGTCCCTACTGTGGTATATGTACAATTAGATATGAAACTTGGCAAAACAGGCTTACAATTATTTAAAGGGTGGGGGTAAAACAGCAAGAAAAAGTCAGGAAAACCATAAATACTGTAAATACGTGAAAAAAGAATAGCCTACTTAAGGTTAGAATTTTTTTTAAATAGCTTTATTTAAACAACTTGTGAAACAAAATTCAATATAATGGATTAAACCTTAACAGAATGCAAAGTCACTGATCGATAAAATGCACAATGGCAGGGGCGTGTTTGGGGGGGGGGTTGCCATTGCCTGGAGTGCCCCTTTCTACTACTCAGAGCTGCTGTTCCACTTCTCCTGGTGTCCATAGACTGTTACATTGTTAATTGAGTTGTGAGTGAGAAGCAAACATTTCTCTTTGTTTCAAAAAGTATCCCGTCTGCCCTGTGATTGACAGCAGCATAGAGAACTGTATAAATTCATCCCTGCAGCTGCCGAGGTAAATGCTGAGACTGGGTTAATCTACAATACTTACGTAACTAGACTGTGATGGAGCTTAGTGAGCAGGAATAGGGGACATGAGGAAATCCTAGAGGTGTTTGTATAGCCGACTGTCAACATTGTATATACATACATACATTCATACACAGTGATTGTTCCATATATCTTTAAAAATAATGTTCAATTTGCCATACATGGTTACATGGTTCAATGTTATCTGCTCCCTCACTTTAGTAAATGGAGCCAGTAATGCAAATTTCAGTTGCCTGATAGGTCCCGATACCGACAATATTCAGCAAAATCTGTCAGATCCACCGTCAGTGTCACAGCTCAGACATTAAAAGACACTAATGGTAATGTAGTGCAAATGTAGATTTCTCAGTAAAACAGAACGTTAGGCTGGGTACACACTGACAAATTTCTGTTCCCAACCGTTTGTGTTATATTAGTGTTCGGCCGCAACAAATGTCTTCCTGCATGATAAAAGGTACCTTTTTTTAACTTCTTCATGTTGCATTAAGAGGAACTGTGGTCCAAAAATGACTTTAGGTAAATTGATAGGAACGCTCCCCTGAGAGTTTTTGCAATTTATTTCCATTTGTTATTTTACATAGTTTTGAAGATATTTTATTTTTGTGGGTGATGTGGCAGCAGCATCACCAGGTCCCCTGCACTTCCTGCTTTGAAAACCTGTCAGTCATCTGCCCTGGGTCTCCTCACCTTGCAGCCCCTGGTCCCTCCCACTTATGGACCACATGGTCCCTCCAGTTGCAGGCCCCCCTTGGCCCATTCCCTTACAGCCCCATGTGGCCCCGCCCACTCGCGAGTGCCTAAGCCCCGCCCGTTCACAGGTGCTGTAGGCCACTCTGACACCCCCCCTACACCCCACCCCAACCCCCAAAAAAAACCTCTGTGGAAACAGCCTTTTCAGGCAGAGTGAGAACTGTGCAGGTCCTTTACACATCAGAGAGGAAGAGGGACTTCCTGTCTCCCTCACACACTGAGGGAGTCTGAGGCTGTGCTCGCCAGCGGCACTGTGCAGAAGAAGCCTTAGGAATGTCACATGTCAGACTACCACCCAATAACTTTCTGGTCAGTCAGTTCTTTATATCTTGGGCTGTGGAGCACGTAGAGAGGTGGTTGATGGCTCGTTGTAAAGGTAGGAAACTGGTCTTTCATTTAAACTCAACTTGTTTGGAGACCACAGTTCCCCTTTAAATCAGTGGAAAGCTCACAAGTATTTTACTGGGTGAAGCACACAGAGCATGTTTTTACCAACAACATGAGTTTTAGAGGAGGCCAAAAAATTACTGGATGTGGTGCTAAAGGTTAAGGATATTTGCCTTTTTTTAAAAGGATTTTCTTGCAATTGGCTTCCGTAACTGTTTATATGAACATATATTACTATACTATATATTGATATTATTTTATCCTTCCTTTATATAAAATTATTTTCCATTTTGTGGAGATTGCATTGAGTTTTTAGACTGTACTATGTAGGTGGGGGTAGGCTAAAATAATATTATACATAGTAAAATGTATATTGTAATGTAAAAGGTTAAAATGAATTAGTTTATTAATATGTACAAAATAAAGAATATAAGTGTGTAAAGTGTGTAAATGGCATATGAAATAAAAAATAAGAAAGTACTAACTACAGAATCTCCCCACGTTTGAATGGACTGGTCAAAATGGGAGCTATAGACACACTCTCAAATTTATTAAATTCTGCATGGCAGTGCTGCCATTTCCTTAGTCCTTATTATCCAATAGGTGTGCTTCTGGTAGCTGCTGTAGCACTAAATCACATCCTGACGCAATGCATGCTTACAGTAACATCCTTAGCTTTGCATTGCAGTGCGAGTTAATGGCCAATAAAACAAAGTTGCTTTCCCGTAAGTGTAGATATATCCAGATGATTGCATTGTGGGAGAGACTACTGGATGTGCGAGTTAATGGCCAATCAAAACAAAGTTGCTTTCCCAGTAAGTGTAGATGATATCCGCGTATGCATTGTGGGAGAGACTTACTGAGCATGTGCGAGTTAATGGCCCATCAAAAACAAAGTTTGCTTTCCCAGTAAGTGTAGATGATATCCAGCTGTATTGCATTGTGGGAGAGTGCTTCACATCCTGATGCAATGTGTAGTGGAAGCGGGTGGGTGTGGCAAACGACACTGTCTGTCTTCTCTCGTTCGTCTGTCTCTGTTTGTCCTCTCTCTGTCTCTGTCTGTTCTCTTCTCTGTCTGTCTCTCGTCTTTTCTGTCTGTCTCTCTTTCTGTCTGTCTCTCTCTGTCAATTTCTCTGTCTCTTTCTTTATTCTGTTAGCAGCAGTGCTCACAATGATCAGCTCCAGGTTAGTAAAATTATTATAAATTGTCCCATTACTGTATAGTGGCCGACTGTTTCAGCAGCCAATAGGAATACCCCATATTAAACAGCACCAGGTTCCTCCTTACTGCCGCATGTGTATAAAGTACAGCATCTAACAAAGCATTTCCACATTGGTCGTAATCCGGTAAAAGCCAATAGTGTTCTATTAACTAGAGAGGGAGAGAAGGAATGCCTATAGAAATGGTGAGCGATCCTGCTGTTGCTAGGTATTGAGACGCTGCCTGTTCCTGCTTGAGAGCCCAGGGGATTAGCTGGGAGGAGGGAGTTAATGTGTGTACAGTATTGTATGTATAACAACTTGACGCACCTGGTCTGGGGCTCCAAGTGCCGATGGAAGCCGCGGAGCCTCCAACTCGCGGAGGGCTGGGAGCCTGGTTTTTGGCTGCAAACAACTGAAACACCCCGTGGAAGACAGAACTACCGGGAAAGGCTCCAAGTGCCGCGGAGCCTCCCAACACTCGCGGCGGGGGCTGGGGAG
Organism: Hymenochirus boettgeri; assembly: GCA_019447015.1. NCBI lineage: Eukaryota > Metazoa > Chordata > Amphibia > Anura > Pipidae > Hymenochirus > Hymenochirus boettgeri. The sequence goes on from CM033474.1 coordinate 98,096,907, forward strand.
CCTGGTTTTCGGCCGCGAACAACCGCAAACACCCCCTGGAAGTTGGAACTACAAGGAAGAGCTCCAAGTGCCGCGGGAAGTCCGCGGAGCCTCCCAACACTCGCGGCGGGCCTGGGAGCCTGGTTTCCGGCCGCGGACAACCGCAAACTACCCCTGGCAAACTACCCCTAGCCTCCCAACACTCGCGTCTGGTTTTCAGCCGCAACCGCCGCAAAACTACCCCTGGAAGACGGAAATACCGGGAAAGGCTCCAAGTGCCGCGGGAGTTATCATTAGGTAATACGTATCTTAACATAATAATTACACTACAAAATAACAGCATTATTACTTAAAATATGTCATCTTAGTAGGAATACCCTAATATGGAGGGCCTTGTAAGTGGCGGGTGCTTACACTTTTATATTAATATATTTTAATAATATATGTAACTAACACTCCAGCAAATTATAACTATATAAAAATTAACACATAAAAAACCCATGTGCACCAACGGGCACACTTTTGCTAGTGTTACTAAAAAAATATATTTTTTTACTTACATCTACTTCTGATTGCAGTTACTCGGCTTTACCCTTGGTTTCACCAGTCTTCCACCCTTTTTGGTCTCCAGTCCATATTCCCTCAACCTGCCACGTTGGACTGTTACTGGGCCTCTGTTACCTCATCAGGCCTGAGCCGCCCTATTATCAAAGATCCCACCCACTCAGTCTTCCGCCTCTTCCGCCGTCTTCCCTCCCCTCACCCCCACCTTTACCTTCCGTCTAGCGCTTTCCTCTCCCCTCCCCCCCCCGCCCCCTTTCTTTTCTCCTCCCCCTTTGTTCCACCTCCCCTCCTCTCTGTGCCACCTCCCAAGTTCCCCCTTTCCCCCCCCCCTTCCCCCCTCCCGCTCTCCCCCGTCCTCTTCTCTGCGTCGCTCGGTTAGACCCTTTGCCCACCACGACCAGTCGTGGTTGTGATGTTTTTCTTTGTGATCCCCCCCGTCCGCAAAGACACCTATTTCCGGCTGCTCTTCCCCCCTTCCCCTCGCCCCCTGCACCCAGCCAAGCCTTTCTCCGGCGGACTTTCGGACCAACTCGGGCGGCCGGTCCGCCTTGCCCGTCTCTTAAGCCTCTCCCCTGCCCACATGCCCCCACCTCTCCCCCCGCCCCGCCCTGCTCCCCGCCCGCCGCTCCCCCCCCGTTTCTCTGCGGCTGCCAATTGTTACTAATCAGCAACGCACCCCCCAACCCCACCAACCAACGGTTTCGTTCTCCTGTGCCCCCTGCCCACCCCCCCTCTCGGGGGGGCCCTGCTCCCCCCCCCCCAGGGCAGCAATAATCATACAAACTGCAGAAACCACTGCAAAAGTAATAAGCAGACAGAGCTTTGGTAGGTAAAAAATTAAAGAAACATCAAAAACAAGCAAACAAAATTTGATTGAAGGTTGAATCACCTCTTCCAGTGTGAGTCATCCAAAAGAGCTGTCAAAGTAGCTACAGCAACCAAACAGAAATCATTTAACCGCAGTAGACCAGTAAAAAGCTAAAACCTGATTAGTTGCTGCAGATTATAAGAACAAACATGTGTGAGGCACACATGTTTGTTCTTATAATCTGCAGCAACTAATTTAATCTGCAGCAACTATTTAAAGTCTCCTTAGTATTTTTTTTTTTTGTTCTATGGTGTGAACAAGGTAATAGAATTACTGTTAGACTAAAGTGCTTCCTTTTGAAAGCAAAAAAACAATATAAATCTTCATGTCTCAATCTAATGGTATACCCTCATGCATGGGTCATGGCTAGCAGATGAGCACACTGAGACATGGCAAGCAGATGGACCTAAAGTACGACTTTAGGGTTGTTTTTCCGGCTAGACATCTCCTTGAAAATAACCCCACAAGCTTATTTTTGAAAACTACACACCTTCAACTACTACCATTCTTGTATGCAGAATTCTAGACACAGTTCTTTGCCATTTTTTAAAAGTTAAGGAAGAAGTTAAAAATAAAGTTAGAAATCTTGCTAAAAACTTTCTGCAGACACCCATGTGTATTACCCAGTATGTAATGTATGACTATGTAATCGTAGAGCGCTATGCAAGATGTTGGGGCTATATAAATCCATAATAAAAATAATATCATCCCTGGTTCGTTCTAATAGAAAGTGTGTAATATTTTAGATCCATTCTATAAATTTCAGTTAAAGGGACTGTCCACCCCTCTTTCCAAAAACTGATATAATGTAGATAACCCCCCAAAACCTTAACTTCGTTTTAGTCACAATTTAGAAATCAGCTCCCACACAGAGATATTATACTTACATGCTCCTCCTCGCTCCACCGCCGCGGCTCTGCACTTCCGGGTAAGGCAGTCAGTGTCGGCCGTGACTGTGACGTCACGGCCAATCACTGACTGCCATTTCCACCAAGTATGAAGGGACATAGAAAGGGACCGCTAAATGAATATCCCGATTAGACGCGGAAAGGGAATTGTGGGACAACTATGCAGCCAGACAGTGCGGTTGAGTTAAGGCAATCAAAGACAAGTAAACGACGCCAGTCGCCTTATCACACGAGGTAGACTGTCAGAATAGCTCTAGTGACAGAGATAGATATGGAGAATAGTTGTGGGTGAGGGGTAGAGGAAAGAGGAGGTGGGCAGTTTCAATACGAATGATGCAAGTGTAGGGGGAAGAGATTGTACACGTTTGGGGGCCCCAAACGACACTGTCTGTCTCTCTCTCTCTTGTCTGTCTGTCTGTTTGTCTCTCTGTCGGTTCTGATTGTCTTCCTCTCTGTTTGTGCTCTCTCTGTCTGTCTATCTCTATCTCTGTCTGTCTCTCTCGTTTCGTCTGTTTTCTGGACTCTCTTTCTGTTCTGTCTCTCTATGTTCAATTTCTCTGTCTCTTTTTATATTCTGTTAGCAGCGTGCTCACAATGATCAGCCTTGGCCAGGTGTGTAAATTATTTAAATTGTCCCCATTACGTAATAGTGGCCGATGTCTGAATCAGCAAAGCCAATAGGAATACCCCATATTAAACACGCACCGAGGGTTTCCTCCTCTTACGTCCGCATGTGTAATAAAGTACAGCATCTAACAAGCATTTCCACATTGGTCTAATCCAGGTAAAAGCCATAGGTGTTCTATATGGAGAAGAGAGGAGGGGAGAGAGGAATGCCTCTATAGAAATGGTGGAGTCGATCCGCTGATTGCTAGGTACTTGACACGCTGCCTGTTCCTGCTTGAGGAGCCAGGGGATTAGCCTGGGAGGACGGGAGTTAATGTGTCGTTACAGGTATGTGTAGATACAATTGACAGCACCTGTTGGGTCATGTGCCGATGAGCCGCGGAGCCCAACCGGAGGGCTGACGGTTTTGTGCAACACTGTAAACACTGGAGACAGAACACCGCGGAAAGGCCTGCCGAGCTCCCAACACCGCGGCGGGTGGCTGAGAGCTGGTTTCGGCACGGAACAACCGAGCAAACACCCCCTGGAAGTTGGGAACTACAAGGAAGAGCTCAAGTGCCGCGGGGAGGAAGTCCGCGGAGCCTCCCAACACTCGCGGCGGGCTCGGGAGCCTGGTTTCCGGAGCCGCGGACAACCGCCAAAACCCCTGGCAAACATTACCCCTAGCCTCCCACACTCGACGTCTGGTTTGTCAGCCGAACCCACGCTATAGAGACAGAAACCCCGAAGACGGATATACGGGAAAGGCTCCAAAGTGCCGCGGGAATTCATATAGGTAATACGTATTTAACCATAATAATACACTACAAAACAATAACAGCATTATTACTTAACAATATGTCAGTCTCTTAGCAAGGAATACCCGAATATGAGGGCCCTTGTAAGGGCGCGGTGCTTACACTCTATTTATATTAATACTATTTTAATAAATATATGTAAACTAACACCCAGCAATTACAAACTATAAAAATTAACACATAAAACAACCACATGTGCCCACCAACGGGCACACTTTTGCTAGTGCTTACATAAACAAACTATATTTTTTTAATTACATCTCCTTCATGATGTGAGTACCTCGGCTTTACCCTTGGTTTCCACCGTCTTCCACCTTTTTGGCTCCAGGTCGCATATTCCTCTCACTGCCGTTCGGCGTTATGGGCCCTTGATGCGTCTCATCAGCGCCTGGACCGGGCCATGTTCCGTCCCCCCCGTATTCCGCTCTTACACGCCGTCTTCAGTCCCTCCCCTTTCTTCAGTCTAGCGTTTCTACCGCCTCCCCCAAGCCCACTCATATGATTTCCATCCCTTTTTCACCCCCTCACTCTCTTGACCAAGTCTTCCCCCTCCCTAACGTTCGCCTTTCATCATGCGTCAGATCGGTATAGACTTTGCACATACCAGGTCTAAGAGATAGTTTTTTTTGTTCCCCCGTCCACAAAGAGACATTTCCGCAATGCTTATCCCTTCCTCGCCTGACCACAAGCTATTCAATAGCCAGACAGACTGAATTCTGGGACCAACTCGAGCGGCCAGGTCCGCTTGCCACAGTTCTTAAGCTCTCCACTGCACACACATGCCCACCAATTCCCCCCGATAAGCTCCCGGCACAGCCAGCTCCCCAAAACGTTTTCTGCTATGGCTCAATGTTATAATCGAAGACCAACCCCACAACCAACGGTATGTTATCCTAGTGCCCCACTGCCACCACTACTGGGGGGGCAATGCTCCCCCAAACTGCAAAACCAGGGCAGCAATAATATACAACTGCAGAAACCACTGCAAAAGTAATAAGCAACAGAGCTTTGGTAGGTAAAAAACTTAAAGAAAACCATCAAACAAACAAGCAAAACTAAAAGTGTATGAAGGTGATACTTCACCTCGTTCCAGTGGGAGTCATCCAAAAGAGCTGTCAAGTAGCTACAGCAAACAAACAGAAAATCATTAACGACTGAGTAGACAGTTAAAAAGCTATAAAACCTGATAGTTGCTGCATTAGAAGAACGGAGGCCACAGTATAAGAACCAAAACATGTGGGAGCACATGTTGTTCTTATATGCTGCAGCTAATTTAATTCTTTTTTTTTTTTTTTGCACGCAAAACATTTAAAGTTCTACCTAGTATTTTTTTTTTTGTCTATGGTGTGAACAAGAGGTAATAGAATTACCTGTTAGATAAAGTGACGTCCTTTGGAAAGCAAAAAAAGCATAGTGATAGAATCATTCACTGTCTCAATCATAATGTATACCACTCATGCAATGGGTCATGGTAGCGAGATGCAGCACACTGAGGAAATGTGGCGAGAGCAGATGTGACCTAAAAGTAGCGATTTAGGAGTTTGTTTTCCGGCTAAGAAATCCTTGAAAATAACCCCCAGCTTATTTTTGAAAAACTTCCACAACACTTCAAATCTACCATCTTGTAGCAGACATTCTGACACAGTTCGTTGCGCATTTTTAAAAGTTAAGGAGAAGCCTTTGGAGCGGTTTAGAAAAATAAAGTTAGAAAACTTGCGCTAAAAAACTTTCTGCGACACCATTGGGTATACCCAGTATGGACGTATGGATAGATCGTTAGAGCGTCTAGCAGATGGTGTGGGGGGCTATATAAATCATAATAAAAAATAATATCATCCCTCGTTCGTGTCCTAATAGAAAGTGTGTCATATATTTAGATCCATTTCTATAAATTCAGGTGTAAGGGACTGTCCACCCCTATTCCAAAAACTGATATAATGTTAGATAAACCCCCAAACCTTAACTTTCGTTTTAGTCACAATTAGAAATCAGATCCCAACAGAGGAGTATATATTCATGCTCCTCGCGCTCCACCGCCGGCGTCGTGCAACTTTCGGGTAAGGCACGTCAGTAGTCGGGCCGTGACTGTGCACCGTCACGGCCAATCGAAATGCTGCCTCAGGAGCAGTCTACACTGCGGGCTGCTCAAGACGAAACAATAGCAAGAGCAGCCACAGTGGAGCTGGGAGCGCCGGAAGGAAGCGGCGCGGTTGGAGCGAGGAGCTTGGTGAGTATAATAATGCGTGTCAATATAAGGCAATTGATGGTATGGCACTGGTTTCCCCACCACCCTATCAAAAGATACGATGGGGGAGGTGTGGAACAAGGTATAAAAATAAACGTAAACCATAAAACAAGAAAGAACAGAAACAAGAAAGAAAACGCAGCATCTCAATCAATAAGTGTGAAAATTATATAACTCCTTTATTTATTAAAGTGTAAATACATGTTATTCGGGAATACGCTATGTTAAATATGATATATACAAACAGCAGCATCAACCAACATACTAGCAGCAATTATAGTATAAAGTGCAGAGCTCTAAGAAAGTAGTCTAAATAGTAAGTACTCCATTATGGTATAAGTGACTATAGAGCTACACATACAATCTTAATATATCTAGTACTTATCTGTCCCTATGTATGGCTCAACATTTAGAGGTAGAGACAACCCATGGAGGTTCAGGTATCCATACAGCTGCATTCATGGAGGCTGACTGAGAGATCAAAACACGGTGGGTCCCCCCTGACGCGTTTCGCTCGGTGCCCCGAATTTTCTCAAAAGGAGCAGGGCAGGCACGTCGGTGACTACGTTTTATAAGCCCAATCTCTAAGGCCTATTGGTCCCTTGCATCTTGGCGCACTCGCGCCTATAGGCGCGGTGACGTCATTATGCGCCAATTACGGGCCGTAATAACGTCACTGAGCGTGCATGCGTAAGTACGTCTCAGTGTAAAGACATAGCAACCTCGGTTTGTGTCTTGCCGGTCGTTGCTAAGTTACCAGGGACGCCAAAACACAAGACCGTGCCTAAAAGAAAACCTGCATCAACTTGGAGGACCTGTTTAAAGATTCCTAGACATAACCATTCCCATCAAAATTATCCATATATAACCAAATTCATATTACAGGAGTTTATCCATCTATGTATTTGTAACAGTCTGTGTCATAAATTACTTGTATCCCTAATTAACCCATAGTCCAAATAATAACTCTGTGTGGGAGCTGATTTCTAAATTGTGACTAAAACGAAGTTAAGGTTTTGGGGGGTTATCTATATTATATCAGTTTTTGGAAAGAGGGATGGACAGTCCCTTTAAGTACTTGATCACTTCATTACTTGTTTTTCTAAAATAAATTATCCAGTTTGAGACAATCAATGAACATTATTTTTTCTCTCATTATTTTGGGTCTAGTTCCATTATTAAAGGGCCTGTCTGGGGCAGCCAAAAGGCCACATGTGGCCCCAGGGCCTTACTTTGCCCATATCTGAGCTAGACAATAGTTCCCCTAACTGGTTGGAGTCTGGGCACTCTTAAATTAATCTTAATTATTATGGCCAATCCTCAAATAGATAACAGAGCACTCATAGGACTTGTGCAAAGAACTCAACCATTATTCCATGTGCAACAAAACAGATCGCAACGTTTTGGTCTTAGATCTTTTTATAATTATTCATTATTATGGCGCTTGCCATCTTCATGTAGCCAATACTACAATGGTGATAAAGATTACAATCCTATTACTATATTGATATAGGGCAGTGATGTCCAATCTTGGCACTCCAGATGTTTATAAACTCCTGGGAGTTGTAGTTTCCAAAACATCTGTAGTGCCCAGACTGGACAACCCTGACATAGGGTACATTATATATATATATATATATATATATATATATATATATATATAGGGATATGCCCTTTCCCTGTGTATATACGGTATATGTGATATATTATACACAGCAGTAGGTCACATCAATGAAGTATGTAGTAGTAATATAATGTATTAGGGATATGCCCTTCATGGTGTATATACGTTATTTGTATTATACACAGCAGTAGGGTACACACTATATATATATATGGGGATATACCCTTTACCTGTGTATATACGGTATATGGATATAGACAGCGAGCAGTGGGACACACTATATATATATACTATATATAGATATAGTATATATATATTATATGGATATGCCCCTTACCTTGGATTAACGAATATGTGATATTTATCAACACGCAGAGGGTACACACTATATAATATAATGATATCATATATAATATATATAGATATAGGATATGCCTTTCCTTAGTGTATATACGATATACTGTGATATATTATACACGCAGTAGGGTGCCACTATATATATATGGGGATATACCCGTTACCTGTGTATATCGGTTATTGATATATATTATACACAGGCAGTAGGGTACACAACTATGTTAATGTATATGTATAATATATATCATATATATAGTATATATATATAGTGGGATATGCCTTCCTGTGTATATACGGTATTGTGATATATATACACAGAGCTCAGCATTTGACTTCTCTGGATTTCCCTGCTGCATGTCCACGTGAGGAGAGTTTGCATATCTGATTAGATGTCAGCAAATGGTTTACACAGAGAGCTGAGAGACTGGGGGGTTATTTTACCATTTTTTGGATGGTTCAAATCTGTCCTTTTCACTTCCTCTTCCTACCCAGCACACTTACCAAATTCGCTGTCACAGTGAGGCACTGCGGGAAGGTACCGGCTACTTCCTATCCTCTAGAAGGACCTTCATGACATCACAGTCATGTGACCAGGAAGCGTCGGTACCATGTGACCGCAATGTGGAGCGAAAGGTAGAAGGAAGAAGGGGTTGGAGCCTGCTACAGTTTCTAAAGGGAGGTTTGTGGGGGGGATCTAACTTGGGGGGTTATGTGTGTGTTTCGCTAATGCTGCAAGTTCCGCGTGTGTTGTACAGTATGTGGGTGCAGTTTGTTCAGGTGGGTTGTATGGGAGGGAGCTTTGTGCCCAATGCGGGTGGTGTAGGTGGCTGCTGTGTATGGATGTGTGGCCTGGCCATGCTGTGTACTGTTACTGTATAAGGTAACAAGGGTACTGTGGTGGGTTTTATTTGCTGAGTATGAATGGAGGGCACTGTGTACTCTATGGAAGTTGAGTACAGTATTGAATGCAGTACTGTAACAGGTGTGGATTATAGAAAGGTGTTGTTTGCTGATATGGACTGTACAGTCTGTCCATAGATCCTTCACCTCCGGCTCCTTAAGGGGCCCATACACGCACCAATACTGGTCTACAGTTTCGGGATACTGTTCAAGAAGCTGACACTAACCGACAAGGCTCATCCAATCCTACCTGTCATCCCGATATCGTATGATAGTTGGACTGTGTATGGGCGATTGTACGATCGTCAGACAATTTTTTTTTTTTTTTTTTCAGCCCAATGGGAAAATATTTCTGACATGATTGTCGCCGCTCAATCGTATGACGGGTTTGTTGGTGTATGAGCCCCATACGTTTGGATGTACTGTGGAGCATGCAGGGTTGTCTCTAGGGTTTTTGCCACCTGAGCCAAACTCTGATTGCTGCCCTTATGCGGCCCTGGCGAAACAAGGTGGGCGTGGCTTTGTGTGTGGAAGCGCGACTAGCCATTTTCTCATTTTGAACTTGGCAACATTTATTTGTACAGTTTTTTTAAATGGTTGGCACACAGATACTGGTAAAATCATTGGCACAAACTCTGATAAATAGTTGGCACACAGATACTGGTAAAATAATTGGCAAAAAACACCGATAAATGCTTGGCACAAACTCTGATAAATAGTTGGCACCCAGACTCTAATAAATGGTTGGCACCCAGATACTGGTAAAATCATTGGCACAAACTCTGATAAATAGTTGGCACCCAGACTCTAATAAATGGTTGGCACCCAGATACTGGTAAAATCATTGGCACAAACTCTGATAAATAGTTGGCACCCAGATACTAGTAAAATCATTAATTATCTTGTTAATTGCACATCTATTTAACTACTTGTCAAGATTTCATGTGGTTAGAGAAACAGATAATAACATATTATCAATTGTCAAGGTTAAAAGAAGAAAAATGTCCATAAAGGTTAACCCGGTTTCCCTACCCCCAGTTCATGACTATTAATGAGTTGATCTAGAGGAGGGAAACCAATTATGTAGACACATCCTCTTAACTAGAAAAGAAGTAAAATCCCTTGCAATTGGCTTGGAACAAGTAAAAACTTTGGAGGCCATTCACAGAGATTTGGTATGAAATATTTGGCACAAAAATGGCAGAATTTCTTTACCACATTTGTGAAAAGTTGATTGCTAATAGAAATATGGTGCAATTTTGCACTAGCCAAACTGGTGAATAAATTTGCAAAATTGACACACAGCCAGCACAGCAGTCAATCATGGCTGTGACTGATGGTGTATGGTCAAGGACTGACTGCTGCTGATGTGCTGTTTCATTTGGACATGTACAGCATGTACAGCTTTAAGAGGAGGTGTCAATAATGGCAGACTCCGGGTTGTATATCTCTCTTCAGGAATGTTTGCCAGGTAAGTCACCATAGCAAGTTGAGGGTTTTCGGGAGTGGGAAAGGTAAGTACGCATTTTTGTGGGAGGGATGGACATGCCCTTTAATGTTGCCTTATATGATTTATTAGTGAACAGTCCTCTAAAGAGTGGCCGCACGTCGGTACCAAGTTCATGTCGGTAGCTCAAAAAACTGTGGGAGGTGATACAGCCGTAAAAAAAGCGTAGAATAAAGAGTAAGAAGCAGAAGAAAAAAGACATATTTGTTTTCTTCAAGCTAAATTAATTAATGAGTGCAGTGGACTAATAGACAAAGTATTACGGGTCATCAACACTGGTCCCATCTGGGAGCTGGTCGTGGTTCAGGCAGCCCAATGCATCATGGACAGTATCGGACTTGCGGTGGGTTACTAAGATCGGCCAACCGAAGGGGGGTGATCAAAGCAGACATATTGGTAGAGGCAGGAAGGGACCGGTTAACAGAGCAAGGTCATGCAACGGGGCATTTCCGTTCCCTCAGTCACAAACACACAGAGAAGACGGATACCAGCTATGGAGACAGACAAGAGGGAGTGACAGGAGGAATGGAACTGAGGTAGGGCCTCCTACAAAAATCTTGTTCCAGAGAACCCTCATCCCCTTAAGTCAGAGATGATTCCTGAGGGCTGCTGGGGGGTTGACACTAACGCCAGTAGTTCCAGGTTCTGGTGAGGTGCTTCATTAATGTGCATATAAGGGCCAATAACTGTTTTTACGCACCACATGGTATTCTACGATTGGAAGCTCATGATAAGCTGTACATTTACGCCCGCTAGCATGCTTACCGATAAAAGCCATGGTATCAAAAAGATTTAAAATATATGTTCCGTCCCACCCCATATGACCTAATCTAATACATCTCTCTTTCAGATCATAACTTCGGGTCATTTATATTCGGCTACGAAGACCTTTCTAACAGCGAGACTTGATGAACAGGTCTTATAAAAACATTAGGGGAAGTTGTCAAAAAACTACAGAGTTATTGTCGTTAAAATGGGCTAATTTTGCCCCAACCAATCAATCTATTATACATTTCAAAGCTAACAGGTTTGTTGGGCCACAATTAGCAACATTTTTAACGATAATAATTTTATTTACTCTATTGATTGACTGCTAAGAATCAGTTGTAGACATGGAGAGGATTGTATGTAAATCAGGCTGCTTTTTGTAAGACCCATATGTATCTTTAAGTATATACATTATATATGTGTTTACATGAATTCCAGCGCATCTGTTATTATTTCAAAAACTTCTTCAGAACTCAACTGGAGAAAAAAGATATTTCTCAGTAAGAGTTGACTTTTACAGCACTGTTTATTTGTTAAAAGTAGTTTTATTTCATCGATTGTATTTCTATATTGTTGCGCTTGAGAAGGAATGTATTAAATCATGTGCTTGTGAGACAATTTCTTGGGTACTTACAGGTACGCTTTCAGGAGGAACCAAGGTCTGAAGGTTGTAGATACAAGAGCCGATGAGGCTGAATGGGAAAGAATGCTGGACACCTAGGTGTGCGGAACGGATACCACATATGCTGCTGGGGATGAATGCTGGATGTTGTCTGCTGGGAACTGGTATGCTGGATAGCTGAGTGTAAGATGGATGTGCTGCCTGGGGAGCTGATACCAAGATGCTTGTGGAACTGGCAGGTAAGTGACTCAATGGCACTGGCAAGGTAAGTAACTCACTGGTATTGGAAAGGTAAGCTGACACCACAGGCACTGGCAGGGGATAGTTGTACGAACAGGCCAGTAATAACTCAGCGTAACTGGCAAGTGTAAGTGATTCCTGCTGGAAACGGCAAGGTATGTGATTCTGCGTTGGAACTGCCAAGGTAAGTAAGTTCTCAGAAACAGGTAAGGATTGGGGAGACGGAGAGGTGTAGTAACAGAGTTGGGTTAGCAAAACTCTCAATTAGGCGCCAGGTCCAGGAGGACCCCGGCAATTGAATCCTCAACGCTGCCACCCAGAGTTAGAGTTGGCGGGGACCGCGGCCAGCGTATGACAGGTAAGTTCTCTTCGCTTAACATACTTGCCGGAATTTAAAGGTGAATCTCCCAATATCCAGTCCCCCAGATCCTTTCATTGCAAAAGTGTGATTCTGTTGCCAAGCAGCTGATTTGGAAGCTTACTGCCTCAAGCCACCATGGCAAAAAATTAAGGGGAACACGTTTACTTTATAGATGCCTTTAATGTTCTGTATAGGTTTCCGAACTTACAAATTTAGCTGCAGATATTGTCTTAGACTGGAACGCATTTGTACCCTGGGATTTATTGTAAATCATCTAAATGACCCAGAATGTATAGGTTTTGTGTCTTGCATATCCAAATGCACCCTACATACCATACACAGCTACACATACCATATGGAACGTTCTAAAACAGACCCATTAAAGTCAATGGAAAGTCGAATAGTTTTTGAAACGTCGAAGAATACAATTAAAAATATCATGGTAACTTATTTAAATGTTCTTGGACCTGGAATGGTTGGGGAACACACTGAAAGATCCAGAACTTTCAAAAATGTTTTATTCTCACACGCGGCTAACTTTTGAGCTCCCGCATTCAATTTTCGATGATTACCAATAAACAAAGGTAGATAGTTCCCCCGCACACTATGCGGTATACTTAAATCGTGGTGGTGACTCCAAAAAACCATAGCAATGGAATAGATCCAAAAAAGCAATTCAAGCACACTCCATCTCAATGTTTCAAATCCATTATTAACACGTTGACGTTTCGGTCCAGTGCGGGGGGGGGGGGTGGAAACCTTCCTCAGACGTGTGTGGAAGGTGTTCGCACGGACGCCGAAACGCACGTTTGGTTTTTAAATAAAATGGATTTGAAAATTTAAGACTGGTGAGTGCACTCTGAATAGCCATAGAAAACATAAAACATTCTAACTTGTATACTTAGCCCATAATGATTCAAACCTTCGTTATGATTTATCCCACCTATACGATTCGAACATTCAATGGATTGTCCCATAACGATCGAAGATCGGGGTCCGGGATAGTTTTGAGATGTACGAGTCCCTTCGAAAAATCAATAAGTTCCGCTCGAACTCGAGTGTTGAGTTTCTAGTTAGTCTCAATGATTAACAGTTGGTTATTGTGGCTTTTGGTTTATTTGAATATATTTTCTGTTTTCCAAAAATGGGGAAGAGACAAATGTTAATATGCCAATGTTTGAAAGGAAATTAGTCATTGTTATTTAATTAAAATGTTTTAATGTTAACAATGAAAAGTGAGCCTCCAGTCCTTGGAACCAACCATAATTCTATGTTGTAAATTGGGTCGTTTATTTTGGAGGGTAATTTTAGAGAAGAATTCTGCTTTCAACTACAATTTTAGCACTTGATTTTCCTTGACATTGGCAGCAGCATGGACTAATCTATAAAATCAGGCTTGTGAGTAGGAGTGGCATAAACAAAATATGGGTCCTGTATGCAGTAAACTTGTGATTATCATGTGGCATTGAGGTCAGTTAGAGTTGGATAAAATAAATTTAATAGGCCAATGGGAGGACATTAACATGGTCATAAAGAGTATATCTATAAAGTACACGAGTTTCAGTGGGCTCTAGTTGAATGAGGTTTAAAAAAATATGGCTACAGGGTAAGAAACTTTTCTCTGTATAAGAAAGTCATGAACATTTATGGCATTTCCTATGGGTAACACAACTCCAAGAGCAATGCCATTCCTGAAATGTAAAATGTAAATATAAGTAATAAGATTTATAAGTATAACAATTGCTTATTATAAATATTTATAAGTTACATTGCTTAGTTTATTTTTTTGAATTTATTGATCTAAAACTTCATACATTTCAGCAATCTTTCAATTGCTTGAATATAAACTCAGGTGCTTTGTTCTATTCCACTGTAACAGTCTGTCAATAACAGTTGGGACATAGAATTTGGTATGTGTAAATTGCAAGGTAGGTATCCTCTACTGTTGCTGGCTGATAGTGGATTTCTGAGCATGCTCAACTTAACAGATAATAGGCAACAAATTGTCACACAAGAGCCATAAATAGCATGTGCCAACCGTGATTTATTTGGAGATACCAGCACGACAGTTTTCAGACCAGTGTGGTCTCCTCCAGGTGCATTGAAAGACCACACTGGTCTTAAACATCTTCGTGCTGGTATCTCCATAAATCGCGGTGCACATGCTATTATGGCTCTTGTGTACAATTTGGTTGCTATTTGGAAGTTTATAAGGGGATTGGTGAACCCTTCACCAATCTGCGCCTGCTGAAAAGACTAAGGACCTGCTGCCTGGGTGCATTTGTTTGTTTGCCAACTTAACAGATATCAGTTCAGATAAAAGTATGAGTTGGATAAGAGAGCGGGGAGGAATCTGAGCCTGAATAAAACAGTATTGGATTTAAGCATGCCGCAACAACATCTCATATAAATGCTGGCTTATGTGTATTTAATTATGAGTAAATTACTAACACCAGCACACCCGAGCACATGTAGTGGTGTAGTAAATGCGGGTGCCTGGGTCTCTCCACAGGATAAAACTGATATCTTCGCCTTCGGTTCGGAGACGTTACTCATTTTTTGGCCGTAACTTCCTTTTCCCTGGGAAAATTACCCCAATGGCAAGTTCCAGTCGTGTTTTGGGACAATTATAGTTCTTTACCATTCTGTGGGCACTTTTTTTGAATTAACAGTCTGTGTGGCATGTATATTTATTAACCAGTCTGTGTGGGTACTTGCGGATTGGGGCTTTATGTTTACTGGTGTGTACCTAGCTTCATCTCTCTGTACTTTCTATCTAGAAATCTCAAAGTATATGTGTGGCCTAATGGTGGGAGAAGGGGATTTGGTAAGTACTGGAAACTGATTCTGGAGCTTGTGTACTGGAACTCATTCTTAGGGATTTCTATACCACCTATCAGGGCAGCTCCTTCCATGAAGCAATCTGAAACAGCCTAGCCATTTTTCTGATCATGTCAACAGCCTCCTGGCAGTATACAGGTGAAGAACCATAGTTTCATGGTTCCAAGAGGGTGTCAAGGAGGCAATTTAATGTAAAATAAGAACCAAGCTTTAATTAACCATTAGCAAGTTTGCTAATAATAAGTTTGCTAAGTAAAAAGGTTACAAGTTAGGACCTTCCAGACTGGGGTACCTTGACGTGGTTGGAAAGCTTTTCATTCATGTGATCACGTAATGATACTAAACCACCTTGTTTATAAGTATGCCAGTGTGTCAGATATATTATATTGTATGGGCCTAGATGTGCATTGATATCTTTGCTATGTTTGTAAGCCTGAATAGAGGTGGGGAGGGGTTCGAAAACAACTGTCTGCCATGTACAATGCGCTGTTTTGACACCTTACCTGGACGTTCCTATACACCTCTACCACAATGAAAAGCATATTTCTGTTGAATATGAAAATGAATCTGATACACCAGATATCTTTAGAGGACTGTTCACTAATTAAATCTAAAGGCAACATTAAGGGCATGTCCATGCCCTTTATGTTGCAATATACAACCCGGAGTCTGCCATTATGACACCTCCTCTTAAAGCTGTACATGCTGTACATGTCCAATGAAACAGCACATCAGCAGCAGTCAGTCTGACCATACACCATCAGTCACAGCCATGATTGACTGCTGTGCTGGATGTGTGTCAATTTGCTAATTTATATCACCAGTTTGGCTAGTGCAAAATTGCACCATATTTCTATAGAATCAATTTCACAAATGTGGTAAAGAAATCTGCCATTTTTGTGCCAATATTTATAAAAATCTCTCGTGAAGGCCCTCCAAAGTTTTTACTTGTTCCAAGCCATTGCAAGGGATTTTACTTTTTTCTAGTAAGAGGAGTGTCTACATAATGGTTTCCCTCCTCTAGATCAACTCATTAATAGTCTGAACTGGGGGTAGGGAACGGGTTAACCTTTATGGAACATTTTTCTTCTTTTAACCTTGACAATTTGATAATTATGTATTATCTGTTTCTCTAACCACATGAATCTTGACAAGTAGTTAAATAGATGTGCAATAACAAGATAATTATGATTTTTACTAGTATCCTGGGTGCCAACTATTTATCAGAGTTTGTGCAATGATTTTACCAGTATCGGGTGGCCAACCATTTATTTTTATAGGTCTTGGGTTGCCGTTTGAAAATTATATCGAGTTTCCCCCTCGCCCCCCATGTCTCCTCCTGACACACCTTACTGTCCACCGCCTTCGTTCACTAAATTGCGATTGGGGGAGCCCAACCCTTCCATTTTCACGCTGTCTTGTTTCGCCCTTTGCCAACCCATCATTCGCCAATCACGCAGTTTTTCCCCTTTTCCTCTGCTGCCAATGCATTTGTGTACCCGACCATACTGGCCCCCGCCGGTGACACCACAACACCAGTTCTATCTTGTCACCGAGCCCCCCTCTTCTGTCGGTCCAACTCCCTTATTGTTATTTTAACGCGTTTCTTCCTTCCTCCCCCTTCTCCTGAGTTTCTTCGTGCACAATCGCACTGTGATAGTGGTATTTTTTCCGTCCGAACTCACACTTACCCTCTCTACCTATCCCAGTTCATCCTTGTGTTTTTTGCCAACATTTTCGTATCACAGCCTATTCTCAGTTCCAAGTTTCCACCTGTGTACCACCTCCATAGCCTGACCCTTTTGCTCTATCCCTAGTATGTTCCCCCATGTTCTTCGGGTCCCAACATGTGACAAAAAAACCCCCGTATCCTAAAACACATCCGTTGTCCCCAATGCCCCTCTAAAACCCCCCTGCAGCACCCCCCCCCTGGGTGATTTTTAATTTTTTCTCGGCTAGTTTCCCAGCCACGTCTTCACCAACAAACCCCCATGCACCACTTTAGCTTTCCCTTACCTCTCCATAGACCCTTCGTCCACACGCTTTTCCCCCGTGTCACGTTCTATTATTTCTCAAGCCGTGGTTCCACCCCCCCCAGACACTATCACCTCTAGCCTTTCCGGCCCCACCTCTCCCCCCCCACTCCCCTCTGGTGGTTTCCAAAACACACTCCTAGATCGACCCTACCTCTCCGCCATTTGCTCCTTTCTACCCCAATGCTTCCACTGAATTTTACACAAATGCTTTGGCCTTCCCTGGCTATACACCAACACACCCAGTACCCCCGTCCCTCCCATTCCTTGGTATTCTCTCCTTCCCTCCCTTTGAGTACGCCCCGCGACATCACCCTTCCTTGGTCATTGCTACCCCAACTCACTCCCCCCCTTTTATCCCTCGATTGTGTTCGTGTTTCACACACTACAACATCAACCACCAAAAAAAATATCCCCCCTCCCTCGCTCCCTTCGATTTGATGTCCTGCCTACCACATGCTGCTTCCTATCCCACCAATTGTAAATATAGTTTCCCATACCCCAATATCCCTACCTATATTGACTTCAGATCTTCCTCAGACGGTCCCCCCCCCCCCCTTCCCCCCCCGCCCCCCTTTCCTCCCCCTTTCTTCCTTGCCAGCCACACGCGTTGAGTGTAGTCGCTTTGATGAGTCACCTCCTTGCTCCGTGTTCATCTCTAGCCCCCCAGTGTGTTTTTCCATGCTCCCTGTGACACCTGCGAACAAAGCTTTTTCATGCCTTCCCTATCACACTGTCGCTATTCTTGAGCGTACCCCCGTTGATTGCCGCTGGATGCTCCTTCCTCCACCGGGATCACCCTCTCCCCCTCGACAGCGACTGCTCATCGTGAGGTGGACAGGATTGTAGCTTGACTGATGCCGTTACATCAGCGACATTAGCAGCAGTTCACCAGACAACCTACACAGTTTAGTCTCCATGTACTGTCTCACTCAACACCGTCACATACGTCAAGCGATTCACTACTATTCCCCACGCACCTCTTCCAGCAGATGTGACACATGTGTCCCGCCCTCCCCTGTGTGCCAGTACAGCGCAGTGCAAATGCTAAACAACAACTACCACACACAGCTTATCACCTATTTCCAGCCTGCAACCGTCGCGATAGTTTTTTCAGTTTTCCTCCTCTTCCATGTCCACACAATCGCTCCCCCCCACCACCCACGCCCCCCCCATGGCCCCAGCCGTCCTACCAACTATTCATACACGCAGCCACTACACACCCGCATGCGGTATACTTCCCACACCCTAGTACCTCCCATACAACCCACCTCCCTTCTTGAACTTAACCATTTCTTGCATTTCTCCCCCTTACATTCTCACTCTTGTACAACACACTGGACTTTCGTTGAAACCTTTTTTTTTGTTCTTTTTTCTAGTCTTTCCCCCCACTAGTTCCGACACACCCCACATTCAACCATTCTACCACTCTCCCCCAACGTTGATGATTCCCCCCCCTTACACTAAACTACTCCTCTTGTTTGAATTACCTGCTACTAGATAAGGGAGTTCACTCTAGTTTCCCCTTCTGACTACATCCTTCTACCCTTTCATTTGCTCCATCTCGCCTTCTCCTCCCCCTCTTCTTTTGGTCTATCATTCGGGTCTTATCAAGTACCATTCCGTCTTCCCCTCCGGCGCACACAATGCACTGTTGATGGCTTCCACCCGAGACTTTTACTTTCCCCTACCTCCCCCCTTCCCCTCCCCCCCCTCTTTTCCCCCCCCCCCTGGTCCTTTATGAGTGATATCCTGCGCCAACCGCTCCACCCCTTGCCGGTTTACCTTCCCGCCCAGCCGCCTAATTTCCCCCTGGACAGCCGTATACTTTCGGGAAGCTGTCGCTGCCCTCCATCCGGCGTTTAGGACCCCGAGGTAACCCCCCTCCCCCATGCATGGTTGACTCCAACGGTACACGCTCGCACACCATCCATTCTTAACTAACAACCGGGCTTCCTTTTCTCCTTCAAAAATCATAACCCCACCCCCCCCCATTTGTTCTTCCTCGTCCATGCTCTACCTTTTGCTCGGTATTTATTTTCACATTAGCTGTTATATATAATCAGATATGTCAACCATCTCCTTTTCATGTTTCCGGCCTCACCTTTTTTCGCTTCCGCCAGGTGTATCACATATCAAGACAGCAGCAGGCAATCTCGTAGGCCACGCTATCCAGTTCCATTGTGTCGTATCTTAATTTTTATTTCACTTTCTCTTATCCTTTGTTATCTTTACATACTAGCTGCGACCCCATTCCTTACAGGGACAGATCCCAAATTCTAGCCCCTCTCCAATACACCACGACTTTGTTTATTTATTCCTCCTTATGACGATCCGCTCCTTTGCACTATATTACTCTCTTTGCATGATTTCAACTACATATCTTTATGTTTTGTCTTTCTCCCTTCTCTCCCCTCTTTCCTGTCCTTTTCCGTACCCCCTACCTCCTTGCCCCCTGCTCAGCCTGACTCCTATACCCTATATCATCACAATATACTGTACCTTAACACAGGTTAAAGGGTATCATCCCCCTTTTCAATCTCACTTTTTTTCACACCATACTCACGTGCTCAGCACACTCTCTCACCCGCCTGTTTTTTGTTTCCGGCTATATCATCCCACCTATTCTTAACCCACTCCACTTATTACCGTATATCACAAGGCAAGGGAATATCCATATTATATAATATATATAGTTGTGTACCCTACGCTGTGTATAAATTATACAATATACCGTCTAATCCCACAGGTAAAGGGTATATCCCCATATATATATATTAGTGAACAGTCCTCTAAAGATATCTGTTGTATTCAGTTCATTCAACAGGACAATGCTTTTCATTGTGGCTAAGAGGTGTTATAGGAACGTCCAGGGTAAGGTGTCAAAACAGCATTGTACATGGCAGACAGTTGTTTTCGAACCCCCCACCTCTATTCAGGCTTACAAACATAGAAAAGATAATCAATGCACATTCCTAGGCCCCATACAATATCATATTATCTGCACACTGGCATACTTTATAAACAAAGGGGTTTTAGTATTCATTACTGTGATCACATGAATGAAAAGCTTTCCAACCACGTCAAGGTAACCCCAGTCTGGAAGGTCCTAACTTGTAACCTTTTTTACTTAGCAAACTTATTATTAGCAAACTTTTGCTAATGGTAATTAAAGCTTGGTTTCTTTATTTTCACATAAATTGCCTCCTTGACACCTCTCTTGAACCATGAACTATGGTGTCTTCACCTGTATACTCGCCAAGGAGGCTGTTGACATGATCAGAAAATGGCTAGGCCTTTTCAGATTGCTTCATGGAAGGAGCTGCCCTGCATAGGTGTATAGAAAGCCCTAAGACTGAGTCTCCAGTACAACGCACCAGAATCAGTTACAGTACTTACAAATCCCCTTTCTCCCCCCAATTAGGCCACACATATACTTTGAGATTTCTAGATAGAAAGATACAGAGAGATTGAAGCTAGGTACACACAGTAACAATAAAGCCCCAATACCGCAAGTACCCACACAGACTGGTTAATAAATATACATGCCCACACAGACTGTTAATTAAATTAAAGTGCCCACAGAATGGTAAAAACTATAATTGTCCCAAAACAGACTGGTACTTGCCATTGGGGTAATTTTCCCAGAAAGGAAGTTAACAGGCCAAAAAATGAGTACACGTCTCTGAACCGAAGGCGAAATATCAGTTTTATCCTGTGGAGAGACCCGGCACCGCATTTACAATACAAACCACTATCATGTGCTCGGTGTGCTGGTGTTAGCTAATTTTACTCATATTAAATACACATAAGCCAGCATTTATATGAGATGTTTTGTTGCGGCATGCTTAAATCCAATCTGTTTTATTCAGGCTCAGATTCCTCCCTCGCTCTCTTATCCAACTCATACTTTATCTGACTGATATCTGTTAAGTTGGCAAACAAACAAATGACCCAGGCAGCAGGTCCTTAATCTTTTCACAGGCGTCAGATGTGTGAAGGGTTCACCAATCCCCTTATAAACTTCCAAATAGCAACCAATTGTACACAAGAGCCATAATAGCATGTGCACCGCGATTTTTGGAGATACCAGCACGAATGTTTAAGACAGTGTGGTCTTTCAATGCACCTGGAGAAAGACCACACTGGTCTGAACTGTCGTGCTGGTATCTCCAATAAATCACGGTTGGCACATGCTATTTATGGCTCTTGTGTGACAATTTGTTGCTATTATCTGTTAAGTTGAGCATGCTCAGAAAATCCACTATCAGCCAGCAACAGTAGAGGATTACCTACCTTGCAATTTACACATACCAAATTCTATGTCCCAACTGTTATTGACAGACTGTTACAGTGGAATAGAACAAAGCACCTGAGTTTGTATTCAAGCAATTGAAAGATTGCTGAAATGTATGAAGTTTTAGATCAATAAATTCAAAAAAATAAAACTAAGCAATGTATACTTATAAATATTTATAATAAGCAATTTATACTTATTAAATTATATTATATTACATTTTACATTTCAGGAATGGCATTGCTCTTGGAGTTGTGTTACCCATAGAAATGCAATAAATGTTCATGACTTTCTTAATACAGAGAAAAAAGTTTTTCTTACCCTGTAGCCATATTGTTTTTAAACTCTTCATTCAACTTAGGCCTCACTGAAACTCTGTCTTTCAGATATATCTTTATGACCATGTAATGTCTCCCATTGGCCCTATTAAATTTATTTTATCCAACTCTAACTACCTCAATGCCACATATACTCACAAGTTTACTTGCATACAGGACCATATATTTGTTTATGCCACTCTCACAAGTGATTTTATAGATTAGTCCATGCTTGCTGCCAAGTCAAAGGAAAATAAAGTGCAATTAAAATGTAGTTGAAAGCAAGAATTCTCAAAATACCCTCAAAATAAGACCCAATTTAAACATAGATTATGGTTGGTTACAATGGATGAAGGCTCACTTTTCATTGTTTACATAAAACATTTTAATTAAATAACAATGCTATTCCTTTCAGAAACATTGCATTAACATTTGTTTCTTCCCCATTTTTGGAAACAGAAATATATATTCAAATAAAACCAAAAGCCACAATAACCAACTGTTAATCATTAGATGATAACTAGAAACTCAAACTCGAGTTCAGCTGAACTTATTGATTTCGAAGGCGGACTCGTACATCTCAAACTATCCCGGACCCGATCTTCGAATCGTTATGGGACAATCATTGAATGTTCGAATCGTATAGGTGGGATAATCATACGAATGTTTGAATCATTTATGGGCTAAGTTAGAAGTTAGAATTGTTTATGGCTATTCAGAGTGCACTCCAGTCTTAAATGTTTCAAATCCATTTATTTAAACACGTGACGTTTCGGCGTCCGTGCGACACCTTCCACGACGTCTGAGGAAGGTGTCGCACGGAACCGAAACGTCACGTGTTAAAAATGGATTTGAACATTGAGACTGGAGTGTGCTCTGAATTGCTTGTTTGGATACTATTACCATTGCTATGGTTTTTGGAGTCAGCCACCAGCCGATTTAATATACACGTATAGGTGTGCGGGGGAACTATCTACCTTTGTTTATGGGCTAATCATCGAAAATTGAATGCGGGAGCTCAAAAGTAGCGCGTGTGAGAATAAAACTATTTTTTTGAAAGTTCTGGATCTTCAAGTGTGTTCCCCCAACCATTTCCCAGGTCCAAGAGACATTTACATTAAGTTACCATGATATTTTTAATTGTATTTCATTCGAACGTTCAAACTATTGACTTCCATTGACTTAATGGTCTGTTTTCGAACTTTCCATATGGTATGTGAGCTGTGTATGGTCATGTAGGTGGCATTTGGATATGCAAGACACAAGGAACCTATAATTCTGGGGTCATTTAGATGATTTACAATAAATCCCAGGGTTACAAATCGTTCCAGTCTTAAGAAATATCTGCAGCTAAATTTGTAAGTCGGAAACCTTACAAACATTAAAGGCATCTATAAAGTCAAACGTTCCCCTAATTTTTGCCATGTGCTTGGCAGTAAGCTTCCAACAGCTGCTTGCAACAGAATTCCACTTTTGCAATGAAAGGATCTGGACTGGATATGGGAGATTACCCTTTAAATTCAGGCAAGTATGTTAAGCGTAAGGAACTTACCTGATACTCCGCGGTCCCACGCCACTCTACACTCTGGGTGGGCAGCGTTGGAGGATTCAATTGCCGGGGTCCTCCTGGACCTGGCGCCTAATTGTAGAGTTTTGCTACCCCAATCTCTGTTACTCACCTCTCCTGTATCCGCAAATCCTTACCTGTTCTGAGAACTTACTTACCTTGCCAGTTCCAGCAGAATCACATACCTTGCCAGTTCCAGCAGAATCACTTACCTTGCCAGTTCCATGAGTTATTACTGGCCTGTTCCTGTAAACTACCCTGCCAGTTCCTGTGGTGTCACTTACCTTTCCAATACCAGTGAGTTACTTACCTTGCCAGTGCCATTGGAGTCACTTACCTTGCCAGTTCCACAGCATCTTGGTATCCAGCTCCCAGCAGCACATCCACTTACATCAGCATCCAGCATACAGTTCCCAGCAGACATCCAGCATACAGTCCCCAGCAGCATATGTGGTATCCAGTTCCAGCAGCACCTAGGTGTCCAGCATTATTTCCCATCAGCCTCATCTGCTCTTGTATCTAAACCTTCAGACCTTGGTCTCCTCCTGAAAGCGTACCTGTAAGTACCCCAAGAAATTGGGTCTCACAGCACACTGATTTACATACATTCCTTCTCAGCTGTCAACAATATAAGAAATACAATCATGAAATAAAACCTACTTTTAAGCAAATAAACAGTGACTGTAAAGTCAACTCTTACTGGAAATATCTTATTTCTCCGTTGAGTTCTTGAAGAAGTTTTGGAAAAACAACAGATGCGCTGGAATTCATTGTAAACACATATATATGTATATACTTAAAGATACATTGGGTCTTACAAAAAGCAGCCTGATTTACATACATTCCTCTCCCATGTCTACAACTTGATTCTTAGCAGTCAATCAGAGAGATGTAATAAAAATTATTATCGTTAAAATGTTGCTAATTGTTGCCCCAACAAACCATGTTAGCTTTGAAATGTAAATAAGATCTGATTGGTTGGGGCAAAATTAGCACCTTTTTAACGACAATAACTTTTTATTTTTTGAAACTCCCTGAATGTTTTTATAAGACCTGTTCTATCAAGTCTCGCTGTTAAGTCTTCTAGCAGAATATAAATGACCCTAAAGTTACTGATCTGAAAGAGAGATGTATTAGATTAGGTCAATATGGGTGGGACGGAACATATAGTTTAAATCTTTTTGATACCATGGCTTTTATCGGTAAGCATGCTAGCGGGCGTAAATGTACAGCTTATAATGAGCGTTCAATCGTAGAATACCATGTGGTGGTAAACAGGTTATTGCCCTTATATGCAATTAATGAGCACCTCACCAGAACCTGACTACTGGCGTTAGTGTCAACCCCCCACAGCCCTGGATCATACTCATGACTAAGGAGACTGAGGGTTTCTGGAACAGATATTTTGTAGGAGCCTACCTCAGTTCCATTCCTCCTGTCACTCCTCTTGTCTGTCTCCATAGCTGGTATCACGTTTGTGTGTATTGTGAACTGAGGGAACCGGAAATGCCCGTTGCATGAGCTGCTCCTGTTAACCGGTCCCTCCTGCCTCTACCAATATGGCTGCTTTGATCACCCCTTCGGTGGCCATCTTAGTAACCCACCGCAAGTCCGATCTGCCAATGATGCATTGGCTGCCTGAACCCGACCAGCTCCCAGATGGGACCAGTGTTGATGAACCCGTAATACTTTGTATTAGTCCACTGCACTCATTAATTAATTAGCTTGAAGAAACAAATTACTGTTCTTTTTTTTTCTTCTTCTCTTTATTCTTACGCTTTTTTTACGGACGTATCACCTCCCACAGTTTTTTTGAGCTACCAGACATGAACTTCGGTACCGACGTGCGGCCACCCCACACAGACTGGTTAATAAATATACATGCCCACACAGACTGTTAATTAAATAAAAGTGCCCCACAGAATGGTAAATAACTATAATTGTCCCAAACACAGACTGGTAACTTGCCATTGGGGTAATTTTCCCAGGAAAAGGAAGTTACGGCCAAAAAATGAGTCACGTCTTAGAACCGCAGGCGAAGATATCAGTTTTATCCTGTGGAGAGACCCAGGCACCAGCATTTACACCCACTGCATGTGCTCGGTGTGCCTGGTGTTAGCTATGTTACTGATAATTAAATACACATAAGCAGCATTTATTATGAGATGTTTATTGCGGCATGCCTTAAATCCAATACTTGTTTTATTCAGGCTCAGTATCCTCCCTTGTAGGGTGGCATTTGGATATGCAAGACACAAGGAACCTATAATTCTGGGGTCATTTAGATGGATTTACATTACGTCCCAGGGTTACAATGAGTTCCAGTCTTAAGAAATATCTGCAAGCTAAATTTGTAAGTCGGAAACCTATTACAGAACATTAAAAGGCATCTATAAAGTAAACGTTTCCCCTTAATTTTTGCCGTGTGCTTTGAGCAGTAAGCTTCCAACAAGCTGCTTGTCAACAGAATTCCAACTTTTGCAATGAAAGGATCTGGGACTGGATATGGGAGATTACCCTTTAAATTCAGGCAAGTATGTTAAGCGTAAGGAACTTACCTGCTACTCCGGTCCCACGCCACTCTACACTTCTGGGTGGGCAGCGTTGGAGGATTCAATTGCCGGGGTCCTCCTGGACCTGGCGCCTAATTGTAGAGTTTTTGCTACCCCAAGCTCTGTTACTCACCTCTCCTGTATCCAGCAAATTCCTTACCTGTTCTGAGAACTTACTTACCTTGCCAGTTCCAGCAGAATCACATACCTTGCCAGTTCCAGCAGAATCACTTACCTTGCCAGTTCCAGTGAGTTACTTACCTTGCCTGTTCCTGTAAACTTACCCTGCCAGTTCCTGTGGTGTCACTTACCTTTCCAATACCAGTGAGTTACTTACCTTGCCAGTGCCATTGGAGTCACTTACCTTGCCAGTTCCACAGCATCTTGGTATCCAGCTCCCAGCAGTCTACAACTTGATTCTTTAGCAGTCAATCAGAGAGATGTAATAAAAATTATTATCGTTAAAAATGTTGCTAATTTTGCCCCAACAAACCATGTTAGCTTTGAAATGTTAAATAAGATCTGATTGGTTGGGGCAAAATTAGCACCATTTTTAACGACAATAACTTATTTATTTTATTGAAACTCCCTGAATGTTTTTATAAGACCTTGTTCTATCAAGTCTCTTTCTTAGCCCAGAATATAAATGACCCTAAAAAGTTACTGATCTGAAAGAGAAGATGTATTAGATTAGGTCAATATGGGTGGGACGGACATATAGTTTAAATCTTTTTGATACCATGGCTTTTATCGGTAATGCATGCTAGCGGGCGTAAATGTACAGCTTATTAATGAGCGTTCAATCGTAGAATACCATGTGGTGGTAAACAGTGTTATTGCCCTTATTAATTGCAATTAATGAGCCACCTCACCAGAACCTGGACTACTGGCGTTAGTGTCAACCCCCCACACAGCCCTAGGATCATACTCATGACTAGAGGGCAGCTGAGGGTTCTCTGGCACAGCATATTTTGTAGGAGCCTACCTCAGTTCCATTCCTCCTGTCACTCCCTCTTGTCTGTCTCCATAGCTGGTATCACGCTTCTGTGTGTATTGTACTGAGGGAACCGGAAATGCCCGTTGCATGATGCTGCTCCTGTTAACCGGTCCCTTCCTGCCTCTACCAATATGGCTGCTTTGATCACCCCTTCGGTGGCCATCTTAGTAACCCACCGCAACGTCCGATCTGCCAATGATGCATTGGCTGCCTGAACCCGACCAGCTCCCAGATGGGACCAGTGTTGATGCACCCGTAATACTTTGTATTAGTCCACTGCACTCATTAATTAATTTAGCTTGAAGAAACAAATTACTGTTCTTTTTATTTCTTCTTCTTACATTTTATTCTTACGCTTTTTTACGGACTGTATCACCTCCCACAGTTTTTGAGCTACAGACATGAAATTCGGTACAGACGTGCGGAACATAATGGAACAGGTGCTATTACTTTGCTAAGGAATTCATGGAAGAGTTACAGCATTATCGTTGAATTTTGGGGATTTTTGCCCATAGACTATAATGGTAACAATTCTTAAATGTGGATATTTAGCGGTTTACGGGTCATGAGATCAAAACAGTTTGTTTCATGGTCATAAACACAAACCCGGCCGCCCTAGCCCCACACACACAGACACAGGTTCACCCACCTACTGACATACTTTTCCATTCCCAAGGAATAAATGGGGTAACTATAGTCCTAAGGAACATTGCAAAAATAAAGCACCTCATTCCTCCAGCAGATCTTCCAATCCTGATCCACGCATTCACCACATCGCGGTTGGACTACTGCAATGTGCTCTATACAGGCCTTCCAAAAAAAGACGTACACCGCCTGCAACTCGTACAGAATGCTGCTGCGAGGCTATTAACAGGACTCCAGGTAAGTTCCCAAACCGCATGTACTTCCAGACAGTTGTTTGAACCCCCCCACCTCTATTCACGGCTTACACACATAGAAAGGAGATCATCAATGTCACCATTCCTAGTCCGGCCCATACACATCAGCTATATCTGCACAACTGGCTACTTTATAAACAAGGGGTTTTTAGTATCATTACGTATCACAGAATGAAAGCTTCCACCAACGCAGGTAACCCCCAGTCTGGAAGGTCTAACTTTAACCTTTTTTACTTAGCAAACTTATTAAGCAAACTTTTGCTAATGGATAATTAAGCTTGGTTCTTTATTTTCACAAAATTGCCTCCTTGACACCTCTCTTGAACCTGACTATGGTTCTTCAACCTGTACTCGCCAAGGGCTGTTGACATGATCAAACGAAAATGGCTAGGCCTTTTCAGATTGCTTCATGGAAGGAGCTGCCCTGCATAGGTGTAATAGAACCCTAAGACTGATCTCCCGTACAACGCACCAGAACAGTTACAGTACTTACAAATCCCCTTTCTCCCCCAATTATGGCCACCCATATACTTTTGAGATTTCTAGATAGAAAGATACAGAGAGATTGAAGCTAGGTACACAGCAGTAACAATAAGCCCCATACCAAGATCCCCCACAGACGGTTAATAATATCATGCCCACACAGACTGTTTAATTAATAAAAATGCCCACAGAATGTAATAACTATAATTGTCCCAAACACAGACGGTAACTTGCCATTTGGGGTATTTTTCCCAGGAAAGAAGTTACGCCCAAAAAATGAGTCACGTCTTAGAACCGCAGGCAAAGGATCAGTTATTTATCCTGTGGAGAGACCCAGGCACCAGCATTTACATTACAACACCACCTGCATTGCTCGGTGTGCCTGGTTAGCTATTTTACTGATAATTAAATACACATAAGCAGCATTTATTATGAGATGTTTTGGTTGCGGCATGCCTTAAATCCAATACTTGTTTTATTCAGCTCAGTATCCTCCCTCGCTCTCTTATCCACTCATACTTTATCTGACACTGACTATCTTTTTAAGTTGGCAACAAACAAATGTACCCAGGCAGCAGGTCCTTAAGTCTTTTTCACAGGCTCAGATTGTGTGAGGGTTCACCAATCCCTTATAAACTTCCAATCAGCAACAATTGTCACACAAGAGCCATAAATAGCAGTGCCAACCCCTTTATTGGAGATACCAGCACGACATGTTTCAACGAGTGTGGTCTTTCAATGCACCTAGAAAGACCACACTGGTCTGAAACTGTCGTGCTGGTATTCTCCAATAAATCACGGTTGGCACATGCTATTTATGGCTCTTGTGTGACAATTTGTTGCTATTTATCTGTTAAGTTGAGCATGCTCAAAATCACTATCAGCCAGCACCATAGAAGGGATTACCTACCTGCAATTTACACGTACCAAATTCTATTGTCCCAACTGTTATCCTGACAGACTGTTACAGTGGAATAGAACAAAGCACCTGAGTTTGTAATATTCAAGCAATTGAAAGATTGCTGAAATGTATGAAGTTTTTAGATCATAAATTCAAAAAAATAAAACTAAGCAATGTATACTTATAAATTATTTATAATAAGCAATTTATACTTTAAATTATTATATTATACATTTTTACATTTCAAGGAATGGCATTGTCTCTGTAGTTGTGTTACCCATAGAAATGCCAATAAATGTTCATGACTTTCTTAATACAGAGAAAAGTTCTTCTTACCCTGTAGCCATATTTTTTTAACTCTTCATTCAACTTAGCCTCACTGAACTCTGTCTTTTAGATATATCTTATACCATGTAATGTCTCCCATTGGCCCTATTAAATTTATTTTATCCAACATCTAACTGCCCTCATGCCACATATACTCACAAGTTTTACTTGCATACAGGACCATATATTCTGTTTATATGCCACTCTCACACCTGATTTTTAGATGATGTCCATGCTTGCTGCCAAGTCAAAGGAAAATAAAGTGCAATTAAAAATTAGTTGAAAGCAAGAATTCTACAAAATACCCTTCAAAATAGACCCAATTTAAACATAGATTATGGTTGGTTACAATGGATGAAGGCTCACTTTTCATTGGTTACATAAACATTTTAATTAATAACAATGCTATTCCTTCAGAACATTGCATTAACATTTTTTCTTCCCCATTTTTGGAACAGAAATATATATTCAAATAATAACAAAAGCCACATAACCAACTGTTAATCATTAGAGATGAACTAGAACTCAAACTCGAGTTCGAGCTGAACTTTTGATTTCGAACGGACTCGTACATCTCAAACTATCCCGGACCCGATCTTCGAATCGTTTATGGGACATCATTGATGTTCGAATCGTATAGTGTGGGATAATCATCGATGTTTGAATCATTTATGGGCTAAGTATCGAGTTTAGAATTGTTTATGGGCTATTCAGAGTGCACTCCAGTCTTAAATGTTTTCAAATCCATTTATTTAACACACGTGACGTTTCGGTGTCCGTGCGACACCTTCCACAGACGTCTGAGGAAGGTGTCGCACGGACACCGAAACGTCACGTGTTAAATAAATGGATTTGAACATTTAGACTGGGTGCGCTCTGAATTGCTTTTGTTTGGATATATTACATTGGCTATGGTTTTTGGAGCAGCACCCAGCCGATTTCAATATACACTATAGGTGTGCGGGGGAACTATCTACCTTGTTATGGCTAATCATCGAAATTGGAAATGCGGGAGCTCGAAAGATCGTCGTGTGAGAATAAAACTATTTTTTTGAAAGTTCATGGATCTTCAGTTGTTCCCCCAACCATTTCCCAGGTCCAAGAGACATTTACATTAAGTTACCATTGATATTTAATTGTATTTCATTCGAACGTTTCAAACTATTTGACTTCCATTGACTTTAATGGGTCTGTTTTCGAACTTTCCATGGTATGGTGAGCTGTGTGGTCATGTAGGTGGTTTTGGATATGCAAGACACAAGGAACCTATAATTCTGGGGTCATTTAGATGAATTTACAATAAATCCCAGGGTTACAAAGAGTTCCAGTCTTAAGAAATATCTGCAAGCTAAATTTGTAAGTCGGAAACCTATTACAAAACATAAAAGGCATCTATAAAGCAAACGTTTCCCCTTAATTTTTGCCTGTGCTTGAGCATAGCTTCCAACCAGCTGCTTGTCAACAGAATTCCAACTTTTGCAATGAAAGGATCTGGACTGGATATGGGAGATTACCCTTTAATTCAGGCAAGTATTTAAGCGTAAGGAACTTACCTGCTACTTCCGTCCCACGCCACTCTACCCTTCTGGGTGGGCAGCGTTGGAGGATTCAATTGCCGGGGTCCTCCTGGACCTGGCGCCTAATTGTAGAGTTTTTGCTACCCCAAGCTCTTTACTCACCTCTCCTGTATCCAGCAAATTCCTTACCTGTTCTGAGAACTTACTTACCTTGCCAGTTCCAGCAGAATCACATACCTTGCCAGTTCCAGCAGAACACTTACCTTGCCAGTTTCCAGTGAGTTCTTACCTTGCCTTTTCCTGTAAACTTACCCTGCCAGTTCCTGTGGTGTCACTTACCTTTCCAATACCAGTGAGTTACTTACCTTGCCAGTGCCATTGGAGTCACTTCCCTTGCCAGTTTCCACAGCATCTTGGTATCCAGCTCCCAGCAGCACATCCAGCTTACATCAGCATATCCAGCATACAGTTTCCCAGCAGCACATCCAGCATACGTCCCCAGCATCATTGGTATCCAGTTTCCAGCAGCACCTAGTGTCCAGCATTCATTTCCCATCAGCCTCATCTGCTCCTTATCTAAACCTTCAGACCTTGGCTCTCCTCCTGAAAGCGTACCTGTAAGTACCCCAAGAAATTGGGTCTCACAAGCACCTGATTTACATACTTCCTTCTTCAGCTGGCAACAATATAAGAAATCAATCATGAATAAAACCTACTTTTATAGCAACAAGACAGTGACTGTAAAGTCACTCTTACTGGAATATTCTTTATTTCTCCAGTTGAGTTCTTGAGAAGTTTTGGAAAATAACAGATGCACTTGGAATTCATTGTAAACACATAATATATGTATATACTTAAAGATACTATTGGGTCTTACAAAAGCAGCTGATTTACATACATTCCTCTCCCATGTCTACAACTTGATTCTTTAGCGTCAATCAGAGAGATGTAATAAAAATTATTATCGTTAAAATGTTGCTAATTTTGCCCCAACAAACCATGTTAGCTTTGAAAATGTTAAATAAGATCTGATTGGTTGGGGCAAAATTAGCACCATTTTTAACGACAATAACTTATTTATTTTATGAAACTCCCTGAATGTTTTTATAAGACCTTGTTCTATCAAGTCTCTGTTCCTTAGCCAGAATATAAATGACCCTAAAAAAGTTACTGATCTGAAAGAGAAGATGTATTAGATTAGGTCAATATGGGTGGGACGGACATATAGTTTAAATCTTTTTGATACCATGGCTTTTATCGGTAATGCATGCTAGCGGGCGTAAATGTACGCTTATTAATGAGCGTTCAATCGTAGAATACCATGTTGTGGTAAAGTGTTATTTGCCCTTATTAATTGCAATTAATGAGGCCACCTCACCGAACCTGACTACTGGCGTTATGTCAACCCCCCACACAGCCCTAGATCATACTCATGACTAGAGGGCAGCTGAGGGTTCTCTGGCACAGCTATTTTGTAGGAGCCTACCTCAGTTCCATTCCTCCTGTCACTCCTCCTCTTTGTCTGTCTCCATAGCTGGTATCACGCTTCTGTGTGTATGTACTGAGGGACCGGAAATGCCCGTTGCCATGATGCTGCTCCTGTTAACCGGTCCCTCTCTGCCTCTACCAATATGGCTGCTTTGATCACCCCTTCGGTGGCCATCTAGTAACCCACCGCAACGTCCGATCTGCCAATGATGCATTGGCTGCCTGAACCCGACCAGCTCCCAGATGGGACCAGTGTTGATGCACCCGTAATACTTGTATTAGGCCACTGCACTCATTAATTAATTGGCTTGAGAAACAAATTACTGTTCTTTTTATTTCTTCTTCTTACTTTTATTCTTACGCTTTTTTACGGACGTATCACCTCCCACAGTTTTTTTGAGCTACAGACATGAAATTCGGTACAGACGTGCGGAACATATAGGAGACATGTGCTATTACTTTGCTAAGGAATTCATGGAAGAGTTACAGCATAATGGTACAATTCTTAATGTGGATATTTCGGTTTACGGGTCATGAGATCAAACAGTTTTTTCATGGTCAACACAAACCTGGCCCCCTAACCCTTCCCCCACACACCAACACACACAGTTCAGGTCCCCCACCTACTGACATACTTTTCCATTCCCAAGGAATAAATGGGGTAACTATAGTCCTAAGGAACATTGCAAAATAAAGCACCTCATTCCTCCAGCAGATCTTCCAATCCTGATCCCACGCATTCACCACATCGCGGTTGGACTACTGCAATGTGCTCTATACAGCCCTTCCAAAAAAGACATACACCGCCTGCAACTCGTACAGAATGCTGCTGCGAGGCTATTAACAAGCCAACCCCACCATTGCCCCCTTCCACCAACCCTTCGCTCTTCCACTGGCTACCGATAAAATGGAGAATTCTGTTTAAGATTGGATTATTGATATTCAAATCCTTGCGCAATCTGGGCCCTGGATATTTGAAAGACTTGCTGCAACTGCATTAATCCCCCCACACACACAATCGTAGATCAACCTCAAAATGTGCCTTCTGTCATGCTGCCCCTACACTTTGGAACTCCCTGCCCCATCCAGTCAGGACATCCCTATCACTGGAAACCTTTAAATCCAAACTGAAAAGCCACCAGTTTAGTCTGGTGTTTATGAACACCTGACTATTTCCTCTGTAACAAAGACTGTTTTGATTTGAGACATATCTATGCACTTTGAGTCCTTTGGGAGAAAAGCGCTTTACAAATGTTATTATATTGTATTGTATTTAAAACTAATTTTGATCAATCATCAATAAAAGTTAGTTATATGGTCATACATGCAACAACACACCAACCTCCAATGGGAACACACATACTCTGACCTACCCTTCCTTTCCTGTGGCAGCCATACTTAAAGGGTAAAGTTAAAAAAATTATTTTGATATATCTTCAATAAAAGTTAGTTATATGGTCATACATGCAAAAGCACAATTTTGACCAATCATTGAAAAAGTTTTTTTTTAAACCCCCAACCTGACCCAGGTACACACACCTACTGAGCTACCCTTCCATTTCCATGGCAGCATACGTAAAGGGTAACTAAAGTTAAAAAAAAAAAAAATTTTGACCAATCATCAAAAAAGTTTTTTTTTAACTTCCAACCTGACACAGGTACACACACCACCTGACCTACCCAGTCATTGATGTGACAGCCATATTTATAGTCATTATTGAGTTTTAAAATCTGCAGCACAAACACACATATTCCCTTCCAAAATGCGGTCTTGCAAGCCAAATTCAAAGTTAATAATTAAACTTTCCCTTTCTAGTTAATTTTGTTCTTGCTGATCATGGGATTCTTTCCGATTACCATTTGTAGTAAGAAAGGGTTTTTCCCCCTTTCTTAAACCCGTAACCGCCCTACCCACCTTCTGGTCTTTCAAATCTCTTCCCTACCACCCACCCCTTCCTGCTGGGAGGCGAGGATTATCTGACAACTCTGGACTAGATGGACAAATGTATTTATTTAACCTCTAATACATGTTACTATTACTCTATCCCACCCCCTCACTGCAACTTATATTGTTTCCTTTTGACAGTATAAATAGGGCCAGATTTACCATTAGGCACATGCCTAGGTGCCCTGAGGTTATAGGGCTGGCTTTCAATCTCTTCCCACCAATCCAACCCCTTTATAGTCTATTTTCTTCCCCCAAAAGGAAAATGGGTTTGGTTTAGGGGTGTGGCCTGTGTTTATGGGTGGGGCTAAGGGTGCCAGGCTCTTTGTGCCTACAGGCTCCTGAGGTGTTAATCCGGCCTTGAGTATAAATATGGTCTGGATATTTAAAGGAGAACTAAACTTAATTTTTAAAAATCCTAATGTGAAAGTTTTTCTCCCAAAACACCTTTTCATTGTTACATTCTTCTTTAGTATGTTGCATTAACTACATGTGAGAAATAGATTCTGTAAGTAAGAAGATGTTGCATTAACTACATGTGAGAAATAGATTCTGTAAGTAAGAAGGTTTCAATGTTGTTGCCAGCAAAACTGACAGCCCATGTAGTCTTCAAATTCGCTCTTCCACTGGCTACCGATAAAATGGAGAATTCTGTTTAAGATTGGATTATTGATATTCAAATCCTTGCGCAATCTGGGCCCTGGATATTTGAAAGACTTGCTGCAACTGCATTAATCCCCCCACACACACAATCGTAGATCAACCTCAAAATGTGCCTTCTGTCATGCTGCCCCTACACTTTGGAACTCCCTGCCCCATCCAGTCAGGACATCCCTATCACTGGAAACCTTTAAATCCAAACTGAAAAGCCACCAGTTTAGTCTGGTGTTTATGAACACCTGACTATTTCCTCTGTAACAAAGACTGTTTTGATTTGAGACATATCTATGCACTTTGAGTCCTTTGGGAGAAAAGCGCTTTACAAATGTTATTATATTGTATTGTATTTAAAACTAATTTTGATCAATCATCAATAAAAGTTAGTTATATGGTCATACATGCAACAACACACCAACCTCCAATGGGAACACACATACTCTGACCTACCCTTCCTTTCCTGTGG
Source organism: Hymenochirus boettgeri (assembly GCA_019447015.1). Lineage (NCBI taxonomy): Eukaryota > Metazoa > Chordata > Amphibia > Anura > Pipidae > Hymenochirus > Hymenochirus boettgeri. Next base: position 98,132,561 of record CM033474.1, read on the forward strand.
CAGCCATACTTAAAGGGTAAAGTTAAAAAAATTATTTTGATATATCTTCAATAAAAGTTAGTTATATGGTCATACATGCAAAAGCACAATTTTGACCAATCATTGAAAAAGTTTTTTTTTAAACCCCCAACCTGACCCAGGTACACACACCTACTGAGCTACCCTTCCATTTCCATGGCAGCATACGTAAAGGGTAACTAAAGTTAAAAAAAAAAAAAATTTTGACCAATCATCAAAAAAGTTTTTTTTTAACTTCCAACCTGACACAGGTACACACACCACCTGACCTACCCAGTCATTGATGTGACAGCCATATTTATAGTCATTATTGAGTTTTAAAATCTGCAGCACAAACACACATATTCCCTTCCAAAATGCGGTCTTGCAAGCCAAATTCAAAGTTAATAATTAAACTTTCCCTTTCTAGTTAATTTTGTTCTTGCTGATCATGGGATTCTTTCCGATTACCATTTGTAGTAAGAAAGGGTTTTTCCCCCTTTCTTAAACCCGTAACCGCCCTACCCACCTTCTGGTCTTTCAAATCTCTTCCCTACCACCCACCCCTTCCTGCTGGGAGGCGAGGATTATCTGACAACTCTGGACTAGATGGACAAATGTATTTATTTAACCTCTAATACATGTTACTATTACTCTATCCCACCCCCTCACTGCAACTTATATTGTTTCCTTTTGACAGTATAAATAGGGCCAGATTTACCATTAGGCACATGCCTAGGTGCCCTGAGGTTATAGGGCTGGCTTTCAATCTCTTCCCACCAATCCAACCCCTTTATAGTCTATTTTCTTCCCCCAAAAGGAAAATGGGTTTGGTTTAGGGGTGTGGCCTGTGTTTATGGGTGGGGCTAAGGGTGCCAGGCTCTTTGTGCCTACAGGCTCCTGAGGTGTTAATCCGGCCTTGAGTATAAATATGGTCTGGATATTTAAAGGAGAACTAAACTTAATTTTTAAAAATCCTAATGTGAAAGTTTTTCTCCCAAAACACCTTTTCATTGTTACATTCTTCTTTAGTATGTTGCATTAACTACATGTGAGAAATAGATTCTGTAAGTAAGAAGATGTTGCATTAACTACATGTGAGAAATAGATTCTGTAAGTAAGAAGGTTTCAATGTTGTTGCCAGCAAAACTGACAGCCCATGTAGTCTTCAAATACCAGAGGTGGTGAACACTAAGAAATTCTGTGCCGACGGAAATCAGGAATTATAAGAAGGTTACTATTAGGATCTCAGGATTAGGGGTGGAGAAGTATTTTCTCTCTCTCCCTAAGGTGTCCATAGGTAAAGGAATGGACAGAGAATGGTTGCAGGTCTGTAACTATCTTCAGAATTTGAGGGTGGGGCTTATGACACATGCCTGACACATAGACACAAAGACAGGGCAATTTGAAAAGTGTAACTTTACACACCTAAAGGTACGAAAGGTAAGATAGAGCTCTTGTCGTATGTTTGTACATAGTCGGCAGATTATTGGTAGCGTGTAATGGAAGATTGAATGAAATGTGCAACATTTTGAGATCACGCGATATTCCGATTTTCCGAACGTCACTTAATACGTACGCCACGTAACACCTTTAACAACGGACATTATCTATCCACTATCATTGATGTATGTACAGGCGTCATTGGCAGAACTAGTGTATAACGAGACGATTGCTGAAAGTTCGTTGAAAATGATCTGACGTGTGTACGAGGCTTAACTCTAAAGACCCATTAAAAGCCTTTTACCATTGTATGGTTAATCATTTACAATCACTGTGCACTGTGCACTGGTATTTCCCCCTTTATAATGCTTTATACCTGGTTCCCATTTAAACAATTGTTTTAAATTAAGCTCCATCCACTGTGATGTCATAGTTAGTTTATTCAAATAAAGACTTTAAAAATATCCGTGCACATTGTTTTCATCTTGTTTATTACAATATCACAGAGGGAAGCACAAAGTCAAGGAAATTGGTTTTAGGGTTAAGCGCCCATCTAAAAAGATGCACTCACAGGATTCAAAAATGTATTAATGATCTCTCAGGATCAACATGTTTTAGCCGCACACTGCACGTCCTCAGGATCAAAGAATACTCGATGAAACTACAGTAATCTTATACCGGTACAAAGTCTCTTCCCTTCAGCACCTGCACCAAATCAAATCTGAAGCACCTTACATTCCAGCTGTCAATCAAGTGCCTTATTATCATAAACTTAAAGCAGTGGCAGTATCATGCCTGGACCAAGATCACCATCAAATTCACACAAGGTCTTGGGATCCTGGTTATATATAATAAATAAGCCTATTAATGGGCATAAACAGAACGGTCGGATTATCGCCACCCTTTTAAAGGGTTAAGCTTTTGAACCCCATTTGTACCAATTTCTATAGTTCATTGAGATCTCAATCATTGAAGATAGCCATTATGAAACAAGCCACATACAAAAAGAACTAACAGGTCACATGGGGGTAGGGACATTACTTGGGAGGGTTCCCCCTTATTTAACCACAAGGAATCTTATAAAGTTTCAGGGAAAGTGGTGAACCAGTCAACACAATAACCCATATAAAAAACAAACACAACATTACAATATATCACTATAAATACATCCCACACTGTCCTTATGAGGCTTGAGAAAGGGCAAAGACTTGCCTGAAACATTGCCATTTGTATTGATGGATGAATAAAACTTATTTTCACAACGTGTAACAGTATGCCGGCTGTCTCTTTTGGAAATAATGTTGGATATTTTGACCACAGGCAGAGTGGCTAGCAGCAGATGGGAGCAATGATCTATGGTGAAAAATGTGGTAAATATATGAAGAACCGTCCTTGAGATTGATAGTTATCAGCTCATTGAGAGTCAGTCTAGTCTGATAATCCATCTGGACTCATCGCCAACATTTTATCATCTTCTCCCCCTTTTTGTGGAACTGAAATACAGTAAAAAAAAATCATGTCTGGGTAAACAATGTCCTTCATGTTCAATGTAATGGTTTTTCCAATAAAAAATCTATCACAGGTAAACTTGGGTGTTTTAGGCGTATTAATATACTGAACAAAATCCTGAACAGATCATCTAGAAACGCTCCTTGAGAAAAATGTACCGGTGGAACTGGTTCATCAAAATGCTGCAAAATTGGCAAAAGCCACATCACCGTGCCTTTTATTTGAACAAAGAACGTGTCCTCAACTAAAATAATTACAGCTGAGAAGCGTTTGGAGCAGCTCCATCAAAAATTCAATAGGGGATCAGTGTGTGATTAATATTCCGATAGGCCTCTACCCTGCCTCCTGAGGGATAACTGTATAGACTTCCCACATCACAGGTGACAAGTAACTTATTAGATAGAGGTTCCTTAATCGCTACTAGTATTTCACGTAATTCATCGATGTCCCTGATAAATTATGTCATTTTGTCTCACTGCTGGTTGGGGGAAAAATAAACATTCACTGGTTCAAGAAGAAATAAAAAAGGTTTGTGCAGCTCCCAGGGCCAGTGGGGAAAAAAAGAGACCAATTTTAAATGTTCTTATCTAGTATAAATCATAGATTTTTCCAGTCACTGGTTCAAGCAAGGAATCTTGAGAGGTAACAATATGGTGGAGATAATCACTAAACAATAACCAGCATAACCCACGTAGTCTATTTTCACTATTTAACACTCTCTTGCAGCTCTACGGACACTCTTCATTCCATTAACGCTCCTCAGGATTTTGTAGACTACTTCAGAAATAAAATAGATGAAATCCGTACTCTAATCCCCTCACCCCAGGATAACTCAAAAGGGGAACAAATTACTTTATAACAAATAGTGGAAGTGCTACTGACCTGACCAAAACGTTAGAACAAACAAGAAAAGAAATGATCAATGCACATTCCTGGGCTCCATATATCATAATATCTATGCTGGTGCAAACAGTAAAAACATGGGGGGTTTTAGTTACAAAAGGTACACATTGTAGTTGGCGAGGACAACAGGAGGTCGAAGACTTCAGAATGGGTGACAGGGGTGAAAGATTCCAGAACTGCAGGCGGTGGGGCAGGCTAAAGAAAGTGAGAGTTATCCTGGGGTGAACAAGAAAAGAGATGATCAATGCACATTCCTGGGCCCCATATATCATAATATCTATGCTAGTGCAAACAGTAAGAACATGGGGGGTTTTAGTTACAATTTTATGCATAAAAGTGAAAAACCTTCCAACCACGTCAAGGTAACCCCAGTATGGAAGGTCCTAACAGTTTACCTTGGGTCATTTATCTGGGCTAACACTCCCTGCTTGGTTGCAAAAAAAATTTCATTTTCCCACTATAGATGCCCTTTAAACCTTCGTGTGTCAAACCTCTTCTTAAAAAACCCTCTCTGGACCCTGCCTGTCTCTCAAACTACCGCCCTGTCTCCCTTTTACCGTTTGCATCAAAACTCCTAGAAGGTCTTGTCTCTACACGCATTACTAAATACCTCCATGCTAATAACTTATTGGACCTATTGCAATCAGGATTACGACCAGGTTATTCAACTGAAACGGCCCTCTGCAAAGTCTTCAATGACCTACAAGCTGCCAAAGCCAAAGGACAGTTCTCAGCCCTCATTCTCCTTGACCTATCGGCTGCCTTTGATACTGTGGACCACTCTCCTCTTATGCATATATTCTCTGGATATCTGAAATCAAGCTGCGGCATGGGTGTCTTCTTATCTCTCTAACAGATCTTTCTCTGTCTCTTTTGCTAATAAGACTTCCTCTCCTGTTCCGCTTAGTGTGGGGGTCCCTCAGGGCTCGGTTTTAGGACCCTTGCTGTTTTCTCTCTACACTATCTCTCTGGGAGAAATAATCAGTTCTTTCGGTTGTATCACTTATATGCTGATGATACCCAAATTTACTTGTCCACCCCCATGCTAACCATTGAAGTTCAACCTCAAATCTCTAAATGTCTTTTCTCTATCTCTTCCTGGATGGCGCACCGCCACCTTATACTTAATCTTTCCAAAACGGAATTAACCATTTCCCCACCTAAACTGGGACCTAGTCCTCCCTTCTCCATCTCTATTGACAATATGGAATCTGCACACTGCCTTGGCATTATCTTTGACTCCTCTCTTTCCTTCCATAACAGTGTCGTTAGGACCTGTCGTTTTCTCCTTCGCAATATTGCCAAGATCCGCCCTTTTCTCACTCTCTCCACTACTAAAATGCTTATCCATGTCCTCATAATCTCCCATCTTGACTACTGTAACATTCTACTGCTTGGACTCCCGGCCTCTCATCTCTCTCCTCTCTAGTCTATCTTAAACTCAGCAGCTCAGATCATCTCGCTCTCCTCTAAAAGAGAACCCGCAACCCCGATACTTCAGTCCATAGGGTGGCTTCCCATCAAACAAAGAATCATACTTAATACCCTGCTTTTAACTTTTAAATCCCTTCGCTCTATTTCACCTCCCTACTTATCTTCTCTCTTGGTCCCTTATGTTCCAGGCCGTGCACTCTGTTCTTCGCAATGAAATCTTTCTCACAGACCCCCAACTAACACTGCTGCCTCCCGCCTTAAACCGTTCTCTCTTGCTGCTCCCTACCTTTGGAACTCTCTCCCTCTCTCGCTTCGCTTCGTGACATCCATTAATGCTTTGAAGTCTAGACTGTCCTCCTACCTTTCTGAGCATCAGCATAACTAATGATTGTTAGCCCTTTTAAGCACTTTGTACCCAACCCCCCCACTTGTATCTGTAGCTTGTTGCACTTATATTAATTTACCCATGATTTATATATATGCTTTCTTAACTGTATGAGATTGTATTTAATATTTAGCTACCATATCTGTATAATGGCATGTTTCCCCCTGTTTGTATACTCTGTATTTTATAATGTACAGCACTGTGTACCCAACCCTATGATGTATGTATGTATGTATACATACATACATACATACATACATCATAGGGTTAATATATGAAGGATTTCTTTTCATCAACAACTTTTAGTACTTTACTAATTATTGAAAATTTATTTTTGCATATGTTCAGTTACATCAATGTTACATACATATAGACACATGTCCATTCAGTTCAACCTTTATATTTATAGCCTACTTACAGTATGAGCTCTTACTAACAGTTGATCCGGAGGAAGCAAAAAAAGGGGGGGGGGAAAGAATTCCTTCTTGACTCCAAATGGCAATCGGAAAGTATCCCTGGACCAACCAGATGTACAGTATATGTATTAATACCAGTAATTCTCAATATTATATAGTATCCCTGTACCAACCAGAGCTACAGTATATGTATTAATAACAGTAATTCTCAATATTATATAGTATCCCTGTACCAACCAGAACAACAGTATATGTATTAATACCAGTAATTCTCAATATTATATAGTATCCCTGTACCAACCAGATCTACAGTATATGTATTAATACCAGTAATTCTCAATATTATATAGTATCCCTGTACCAACCAGAACTACAGTATATGTATTAATACCAGTAATTCTCAATATTATATAGTATCCCTGGACCAACCAGATGTACAGTATATGTATTAATACCAGTAATTATCAATATTTTTTAGATACTTATCTAGCCCAGTTTTAAAGCTATTAAATGAACTTGCCATTACCACATCTGCTGGAAGACAGTTCCACAGTTTCACCGTTCTCACTGTAAAGAAACCTTTCCTAACCTGAAGATGAAACTTCTTTTCTTCCAACCTTAAAGGATGTCCACGTGTCCTCTGATATGACCGATTAGTAAACAATGCACCAGGGAGTTTACTGTATGGCCCATTAATATATTTGTATAAAGTGATCATATCCCCACATAAATATTGCTTCTTCAATGTAAACATTTCTAACTTGTATAATCTGCTTGCATAGTTAAGTCCCACTATTCCCTTTATTATTTTAGTTGGCCTTCTCTGAACTCTTTCTATATGAATGTAACATTGATGTAACTTAATATATAAAATATACATTACACAAAAGTCTCCAGCACTCAACTACACATGCAATTATAATTGAATAGAGTAAAAGAGTTAGACATGTATGCAAGCAATGGAGGCAAATCACCTGCACTTAAGTTCAAATGGATACCTTTAGTTACATTGTTTGTACAAACATGCTTAGCTGACACGCCACTTCACGGCAGTATCCCAGTGTCAGTCCTAACCTAATAAAACAAATATATGTTCCCTGGGGCTACCAGGCCATACCTGCTTCTCTCTTTATCTAGCATGACCCTTTCCAGTCCATAAGATATTAACTCTATATTGGTTATTGTTAAGTGATTGTCTGTTAAGGCTAACCTGTTTACGTATTAAGTTGCCTACCTGTCTTCAATTTAGGGTAATTGGATTTTTATATATAGTGATTGTCTACCAGGTAGAGATATAAAAGACTTTAGGAAGTGTATAAAAATGGGACATATGGTGTGAGAAGTACTCCCATCTTTTTCATAATCCACACAGAAGCAATAACCTGTTTCATGTATCCAAATTGTTTTTTTTTTTCATTTTAACAGTTTGAAACTGCTAAAATATTAAGAAAATGGGCCAATTCAAGGAGTAGGTACAGTGGGTAATTTGACACACAATGTTCTAGATTTTCTGTATTTTTACTCCATTCATTCCATTTTAAAAATGTTTTTTCCAAAAATCAATCTAAAGTTTTCGACCCTGAATAAATATGGGGTCGGTTATGACATCAATCAAAATGGCCGATATCTATTGATGGATGAGATGAACATTTATAAATAGAGACTTACATTTATTTATACTCCTGAGGCCATAATGTCTGTTAATCAATAACTTAATGATTAAAAACTCCCCGGTGTTCAAGGTGAGTCCTGTCCGAGGATTTATAGATATTTCTAGTTTCCCAATGTGAAGCCATAAATAGCCAATGGCCTTTTTCTGATGAGCATCTGCACCTAAATCATATTTTAACCTGAACAATCAGAAAGGATATAGAATTTAAGAATAATTATCCTTTATTTATTTGGTAAAAAAACCTAATGCTTAATAAATCTATCTGAATCTTAAATGCCTTTTATTCTGGCCTTTGTTTATAGATTGTTCCTGCTGACATTTCTCTCTACTTCTCTTTATTTATCTATCCAACATCATCCCATTCAGAGTAATACAACAATAAGTACTGTACTTTCCTTTAAAATGGGTGGACTGGATACTGCAGGTTTCTTTTGTATTAAAGGATGCTGGTACAAATATACAGATGTGTCCATCTATTGTTCCACACAGTGTGAGGGGAAGTGCAGGGAAAATGGAGGAACGTTACACCGTGAGCCAGAGATAGGTCTTTGTGTAGACACAATATATCCATGGGGGGAAAATACATTGTTGTCACTTGAGAAATAAATGAAAATAAATGGAGCAGATCCTCTGCACACCTGTGGCTCTTTTATTTCCTGTGTTTCTTTTTAATGATTTCAGCTTATTTACAGCCAAACATGCGCTGCAATGTGAGAACGAGGTATAGTAAATAGCGTATTGCAACAAATAGTCAGATACACCGTGGTCAATGAAAGTTGGTGGTGAAATATTTCAAACATTCAGTTGTAGTCCCCACAGTTAGAGCAATGGTCATCCATGTTACAAATAACTAGGAATAGATGGTTGTGTTGCTACAATTATTAAATGGAAACTCCACCCCCTCCAAACTCCAAAAGACTATTAGGAACCCCAAGATTACTTATTCCACAAGATAGATATACATCCTGATCTTCACCAGAGCTTTTAACCAGCTCACACATGTGCAGACTGCAGAGGAAGCAGGTGTCCATAGGATGATCTGTCTAGGTGAATTCACATCAAGGGGCATATCCATATAATACAAATATGTCTGTGAAGAGTATGAAGTGTAATGATGTGGGGCAAATGTGATTGAAGAACTTTCTATCATGTTTAGATTTTCTATGGAAGGGGTCAGGAGGGTAAAGCTGACTAGAAATAAATTAAACCAGCGAGCTTGGCTACACCAGTGGTTCCACGGAATGCGTCAACATTTTGCAGACCTGAAAAATCTAATCAAACCTCATTTAAGTCAATGGAAGCAGAATTTTTGAATTTTCAACATTATCAACTCTTTTTTTACTTCTTAACACCATTTTATCGAATTTTCCATTTTATGACTTTTTGACACTTTGAGTTTTCAACTGTTCGACGCCTAATTTTTAGATTCCCCCCCCCCCCCCCCCCCCCCACAAACTTCCAAAGGGGACTCATCACTGAAAATGATCCAGGTCAAAATGACCTCATAGACCAATACACAATGTCATGTTTAATAAGCAAAGAATGTGTGCCTTCTACTGGCCTACTGGTTTGGTAAATGAGAGAAAATCAGATGATGTTAGGGAACACTACCACTGTAGTAATAACAGGACAATGATTCTCCATCTTCAGTGGGATTTGCAGGTTATAATTTTATCTTTTTATCTTTGGCATGTGGTGGATTGTGTAGACAGATAATTGGGTGGGGCCGGGTGTGACCCGGTGGTCTTGGTTCACATTGGTGCCAATGACAAAGTTAGAGGAGGAGGTGAGGTCCTTAAACATGATTTCTGCGAGCTATGGGCCAAGTTAAAAGCAAGGACCTCCAGGGTAGTCTTTTCAGAAATACTACCGCAGCCACGTGCTAAGCCAGGGACACAGCGGGAGCTTAGGAGCATTAATGCGTGGCTAAGAGGGTGGTGTAAGGAAGAAGGGTTTGGGTTTATAGAGAACTGGGCAGACTTTGCTGTCGGCTACAGGCTCTTTAGTAGGTATGGGTTGCATCTCACTGATGGCGGTGCAGCTGTTTTAGGGGAGAAGATGACTAGAGGGTTGGAGGAGATTTTAAACTAGGTTTGGGGGGGAGGGTATTAGCAGTCTCACTGGGATAGATAGTCCAGAAGTAAAGCAGGGTGTAGATAGGCCAGTGGCGGGCGGATGTAATAGGTACAGCACGACTGGGCTGTAAATATAGAAGGATATGCTTTGTTTAGGCAGGACAGAGAAAAAAGGAAAGGGGGAGGAGTATGTGTTTATGTTAAAAAGGAACTGAAGCCAAATTTAAAAGAAGAGCTAACTGGCAATATGGATGTTAAAGTGGAGGCAATATGGGTGGAATTAGGCAACAGCAAAGGGGGTAATGTCATTGTTGGTGTCAGCTATAAGCCGCCAAATGCTAGCAGAGAGGAGGTGAGTAAACTTCATATGCAGTTGGCAAGGGCTGCAAGTTTGGGGAGTGTGCTCATTATAGGGGAACTTTAGTTACCCTGACATTGATTGGTGTAGTGGAACTGCCAACACGGAAAAAGGCGATGAGTTCCTGAATTTGCTGCAGGATAATTTTCTCTCACAGGTGGTTGAGGTTCCTACTAGAAAAGGAGCTCTGTTGGATCTGGTAATATCTAACATTGTGAGCGCATTATAGATATAAAGGTAACTGGAGGCTTAGGGAATAGTGACCATGAAATAGTGGCGTTTGGACTTTGTTATCGAAAGGAAAAGTGCGCTGGGAAAACAAAAAGTTAACAAAGAATTTTAATTTCGGGAAGGCAAATTTTCCCAGGTTCAAAGCAGCTCTTCAGAATGTCAACTGGGATATTGTATTATCAGGTAAAGGTACTGAACAGAAGTGGACTGTGTTCAAGGGGATTTTAAGCCAGTTCACATCTAAATTTAAACCCTTTGGAAATAAATGTAAAAAAAATAAATCCGCGCCCATGTGGCTGAATTCTGATGTAAAGAGGCAGATGGAAAGGCAGAGGGAACAGAAAGGGACTTAAGGATTATAAAAACGAGTGTTAGAAAGCAATCAAACTAGCTAAAATAAATAATGAAGTTAGGATAGCTGAACAAAGCATCACTAAGCCTAAATTTTTTTTTAAAGTATATTAATAGTAAGAAGATGAGGACTGAGAATGTGACACCATTAATTAATGGGGATAAGTTAGTTACGGAGGATGGGGATAAAGCAAATGTCTTGAATACTTTTTTTAACCCCTGTATACACTATAGAACATCCAAGTACAGATATCATAGAGTATAGTAGCAATAATAGTTTAAAAGATTTAAGTGCACTTTGGTTAACCGAGGATATGGTACAGAAAGAACAAAATAAGGTTAATATTAATAAATCTCCTGGACCGGATAAAATACATCCTCGGGTACTTAGGGAGCTAAGTTCAGTTTTATCTAGGCCATTGTTTCTGATTTTTGCAGATTCCCTCATGTCCGGTGGTGTGCCTCTGGATTGGAAAAAGGCTGATGTTATTCCAATATTCAAAAAGGGTAGTCGTTCACAGCTGGGTAATTACAGGCCTGTAAGTTTAACTTCAGTGGTGGGGAAGATCCTGGAAAGTTTAATAAGTGGACATGTTCTAGAGTATGTTTCAAGGACTGACATTATAAGTAGTAACCAGCATGGATTTAGGAGGAATAGATCTTGTCAGACTAACTTGTTTGGCTTTTATGAGGAAGTAAGTAGAAATTTAGACTTTGGCATAGCAGTAGATGTAGTTTACTTGGATTTTGCAAAGGCTTTTGATACAGTCCCCCATAGGCGACTAATGTATAAGCTAAGGTCTCTTGGTCTGGGGAGGCACATTTGTACATGGATAGAAAATTGGTTAATGAATAGGATGCAGAGAGTAGTTGTTAATGGGGCTTCATCATTATGGACTAAAGTGTTAAATGGGGTGCCACAGGGTTCTGTGTTGGGGCTGCTTCTATTTAATCTATTTATTAATGATTTGGAAGTGGGTATTGTCAGCAAGGTTTCTGTGTTTGCTGACGACACAAAACTTTGTTGACCATTAAAAACTTCAGAGGATGTGCAATCGTTGCAGGGGGATCTAGATAGATTGTCACATTGGGCTGCTAAGTGGCAGATGAGATTCAATGTTAATAAATGTAAGGTGATGCATTTTGGACTTAAAAATCCTTGTGCTACTTATACTATAAATGGCTCTGTGTTAAGTGAATCCCTGTTGGAAAGGGATCTTGGAGTTTTGGTGGATAACAAACTTAAAGGTAGCAAGCAACAGCCAGAGCCAGCATGGTATTGTCTTGTATAAAGAGAGGTATGGATTGAAGGGAGGAAAATGTTATTCTCCCTCTTTACAAAGCATTGGTAAGGCCTCATTTGGAATATGCAGTGCAATTTTGGAATCCTGTGTACAAAAAGGACATCTTTGAAATGGAAAGTGTTCAGAGAAGGGCAACTAAATTAATAAGGGGATTGGGGGAGCTTGAATATGAAGAGAGACTGGAAAAGTTACAATTATGTATGCTGGAGAAAAGGTGCTTGCGTGGGGATATGATTACTGTGTATAAATACATTAACGGGCCATACAATAAACTATCTGGGGCATTGTTCACCAATAGAAAATGTCAGAGGACACAAGGACATCCCTTAAGACTTGAAGAAAAAAGGTTTAGGCTTCAAGTTCGGAAAGGGTTTTTCACTGTGAGAACGGTAAAGCTATGGAACTGTCTTCCAGTGGACATTGTAATGGCAGGTTCATTGGTCAGTTCCAAAAAAAAGCTGGATGAGTTTCTGCAAACAAGGAATGTTGCAAGTTACTGGTATTGATACATAAAGTAGAGTTGATCCAGGGAAATTTCCGATTGCCACTTGGAGTCAGGAAGGAATTTTTTCCCCCTTCATAAATTTGGTGGGTTTTTTTTGCCTTCCTCTGGATCAACAGTTAGGCAGGAAATGAGGATATTGCTAGATGGGTTAGACTGGATGGACATATGTCTTTATTCAACCTCAAATACTATACTATACTATACTATACTATACCTCATTTTTCATGTTTAGCTTGACCTGTTTCTAACATTTAACTGAAAGAGATGACACGTTCCGATTACATTATCACATTATTCTCACGAAAATCTGGACGTATCATGAAACAGTGTAAACAGTTTGACATTTATGTTAGAGTGGAATTTGCCTGCAGGGAGCCCCAAGCAATCCATTTGCAGGAGGATTCGTAGCACTTAGTCTTAGTAACGGGTAAATATTCCAGTGATGTCCCTATAGACCATTGCAGACCTCATAAATTACCACAAATACATGTGACTTGCACACACCAAAATCCAGGCCAATGATATTTAAGGTTAAAAAGTTAATATATAAAAAAAAAATAAAAGCTGAATTCCTAAATCATCCAATTAGAAGGGATGTGACCAAGCAAAGGTCCTGATGGGATACAAGAGAAATAATCTATTGGCGATTGCGCTTGCAGCCCTTGATAAAACCCTATCAGATATTATACTTTTTGTGACTTTAACACCAGCTAGTTAGAAGCGTTAAATGTTCGCGGTATAAGGCGCACCTACTCAAATTCTTACTTTAATGTTTGTACATGTGTTAACATGACTTTAAAAAAACAACAGTTTTGTCATTTTACCTCTCTTCCCTTTGAAAGTACCCAGGGTGAGGACCTAAACCACTAAGTCCTCACCCCTAGGTTCAACCTCTAAATCCTGTACTTACCTCTACAAGTTCCAATCGCCAGCGCTAGCACACTGTTCCTAGCCTACCTCTCCTCCAACAGGAAGTCACACTTCTTCAACATCTGACCAGACGGAGGAAGCAGAGAACAGCAGTTTAATTCCTCACCCTGGATACATTTATAGTAATATAGTAAAGTGTGTGCACATTAATACCACACACATGGATACACTCAGCTGTACTGTTGTTAAATTTTCATTTTCGTGATATGATTGTCAGTAATGTTAAGATAATCCAATAGACCAATCAGATTTTACCTTTTTACAGGTCTACTATATTTGGAAAACACATGATCATTTCTGATTGGTTGCTTCAGAACAAAGGCAAAATGTTGCACCTGTTATTAAATAAGCCCATAAATGCCTGCACTTCTTTTTAAACAATTTAAAGTGAAAAAGTTCAAGGTGTAGAAAATGCTTCTGGTGCTGCCCCCTTCCATTGCTGCTTATGGGTGAAGGGGGCAGTGCATGCATTGACTTCCATGGCAAGGGGTAGCCAGAGCTTTCAGTTTTCAACTTTCCTCATAGACGCACTCTGAACATTCCATACAGCATTAGTTTATCTATGGGCTGAAATTGTCTTGTATATGCCACCCCATAAACTGCACGAAATTGGCTAAAAAGGAAATTCACAATCTGTAATCTATTTGTAATTTATTTATAGGGAAACTTGTTTAGAATTTAGGGAACTCGGCAACAAACACCAGTAGTTTTTTTTATAGATATTTTAACAGCCAACGCAGAAATGGAACTTTAACAGTTTTTCACTAATAAAAAGTTACATTTTAGATTCTATAAATCTAGCAACAAAGCACCATCTGTACTGCAATGAACAGTTATTTTATATGACCTTTTTCGAACTTCACATCCAAACAGAACTTTAACAAGCGTTGTGGGAGCTGGTACACAGTTATCATTATAACCCGCCCTTAATTCAAGGCGACTATAGAAGGACAATGAGAACGTTTGGGAGCCTCCTGGTTAAACTCCATACAAGTGTCCTTTCCTCCTACCTTTTAAAAGAATACAGAATCATGCTTCAATGCAAGCAGTACAGAGGGTGGTGTTTCCAGCGAGCACTGTCAGCTGTGACATCACAAACACCATTGCTCTGTCCAAAAGTCTCTGGTTTGAGCATGCCCACTTGTGTCCTACTGCTGTAACAGAGAATCAGTGGTTAGCTCAGTGGTTAGCACTGATTCCTTGCTGCTCTGATGTCATGAGTTTGATTTCACCCATGGACACATCTGCAAGGAGTTTGTATGTTCTCCCCGTTCTCCTCTGGACACTCCGGATTCCCCCACAATCATAAAGACATACTGATAGGTTGTATGTGTCAAATAAATGTGCTTTGATTGTAAGCTATTCAGGGCAGGGCCTGATGTGAATATATACATGTAATTGTAAAGCGCCACAGAAGATGCTGGCGCTATATAAAATCCTTAATAATAATAATAATCATCATCATCAGTTGTATCATAAGCCCCGCCTCCAAGCTTAATTTTAAAGCTAACCCCAAACCTGAAAAGAAAATTATTTTTCTCTTTATGGTGTCCATAGGCAGCAGAAATGGTTTTAGTTTTGTTACTAGTTCAGGTAAATTTTTTTTTGCAGGTACGGCTTTTACATAGCTCATCATGTGCTTGTCACAGAGAATCAGAGAGAAAGGGCAGTCTGGAAAGTATAACTTTAAAAGCCTATAACTTCCAAACAAGGGGACTTGTATAGAGACTATAATTATGAAGCTACATCCATGTAGACTAAAGTGGAGTGTCTCAGGCTTCTGCACTGGGGCCACTTCTTTTTATAAGTTCGGAAAGGGTTTTTCACTGTGAGAACAGTAAAGCTATGGAACTGTCTTCCAGTGGACGTTGTTATGGGAGGTTCATTGGTCAGTTGAAAAAAAAAAAATGGATGAGTTTCTGCAAACAAGGAATGTTGCAAGTTACTGGTATTGATACATAAAGTAGAGTTGATCCAGGGAAATTCCCGATTGCCACTTGGAGTCAGGAAGGAATTTTTTCCCCTTCATAAATTTCGTGGGGTTTTTTTGCCTTCCACTGGATCAACAATTAGGCAGGAAATGAGCATATTGCTAGATGGGTTGGACTGGATGGACATATGTCTTTATTCAACCTCAAATACTATACTATACTATACTATACTATACTATACTATACTATACTATACTATATTAAAAAATATTTTTAGGGTGAATATGACAGGATAATTTTATGGATATCAAAACAGACTTAGAAGGGGGCATTGAGAGCAAAGTCTGTGTTTGCTGATGACACTAAACTATGCAGAGCTTTGGAAACTTCCAATGATGTGCAAGTGCTGCAAGCAGACATAGATAGATTATCAAAATGGGCAACAGAATGGCAGATGAGATTCAATGTTGATAAATGTAAGGTGATGCATTTGGGATTTAATAATCCCTGTGCCACCTACACCATAAAAAACCCTGTGTTAAGTGCATCTGTAATGGAAAAAGATTTGGGGGTTCTGGTAGATAACAGACTTACCTGTAGCAAACAATGTCAGGTAGCAACGGCTAGAACTAGCAAGATATTGTCTTGTATAAAGAGGGGAATAGATTCAATGGAGAAACATTATTCTGAAGCAGTTCAGAGAAGGGCAGCTAAAATAATAAAGGGAATGGAGAGGCTTGACAATGCAGGCAGATTATACAAGTTAGGGCTGTTTACATTGGAGAAGCGACATTTGCGTGGGGACATGATCACCTTATACAATTGTATTAATGGGCCATACAATGAGCTCTCTGGTGCATTGTTCACTAATAGGTCATATCAGAAGACACGTGGACATCCTTTAAGGTTGGAAGAAAAGAAGTTTCATCTTCAGGTTTACAGTGAGAACGGTGAAACGGTGGAACTGTCTTCCAGCAGATGTGGTAATGGTAAGTTCACTGAACAGCTTTAAAAGTGGGCTGGTTAAGTTTCTAAAATTAAATAATATTGAGAAATATATATACATATTATTACAGTCAGTTCTGATTGATCCAGAGGCTGTAGCTGAGTCCCAGAATGCACCTGTTTGTGGGCCCTATTAGCTTCACTCTACATTAAACTGGTGTTTTTCTTTTTACCAACCAGGGAGTGTGTCTTTAATGTCTTGTCTCTAAAGTTGAAATGATTTAAGTAGTTTGTCATTAATTTCTTTGCATGGAAGCAATTTGTACCCCATAAAAGCCATTTTATAGCCACTATGTGAATTGGCCTTTTTATATAATTTCCTAACAATAGTACCAAGGGGAAATACAATTATAAAGCATTAAAAAGAAATAAGCACTTTCTTAAAAGGAATTACCTGCCTGGGAAATAAACTAACATCATTTTTACTTTTAGTGAAAGAAAAACCCAACCAAGGTCATTGTTCAGGAAAGAAAACATGTCTGGCCAATTGTAAAACATCTTTAATAAAGCAGGAATGATGGACCCATTGAAAAAAAGGCCCTAAGAATGATTTCTATCTGTTATGCAAGAAAAATGCCTCCAGGAATCAACCAGCCCAAGTAAAAACCTTACCCAATACCGAAGGTTATAAATTGCTCAGTAAGGCGGAGGCCCTACTACAACAGACGGTAACGCGTGTAAAAAGCACAATCGCAATGCAGGGACTTACTGTACATTTGTGCTGCAATTCACACAATATTCCGTAGTGCAACAATATTTCACTACAAAAACGGATCACAGCGCACACAGCGTGGCCACCCACATTGTAAGGCACTGGCATGAGATTCTCACAAGCTAATGGATTGCAAAATGCAATCAGAAAATGCACCAGTGGGGTATTCTAGAATATAAAGGGAACCAGTACTGACTGTACCACATCGTCCCATTTCCCTTGATAAGATTTATAGTGCATTATCCAGCACTTGTTACTGCCACATCACCTAAGGATGGGGCTATTTTTACCCCCAAAATGTGAACACGTTGGAATCCATTGTACTAGTAGTAGAAAAATAAGAGAAGAGGGTACGGAAAAAAATTAATAAGCCAAGAACTAAAGGGCTTTAAAGACCCCCTCATCCAGACCATCCCTGCCCACTGGCCCCACTGTATGTAATTGTATGTAAAGGTTCTTATTCATCCAGGTCATAGTATATCTGTTGTATCCAGATAGATCTACTGGACTTAAAGTTTAGTTCTTGAAGACATTTCGCTAGTCATCCGACTAGCTTTCTCAATTCAGAATGACTAGTACAAGAATCTGTGGCAATTATGTACCCTGGAAAGTCCCAATTAGCATATAACAGCCAGGTGTTAGGGACCTTCTCAATGCAAGTTGTGATCGCATTGAGGTTAAGAGGTGTTATCTAAAATGCCCGGGGTAAGGTGTCAAAACAGCATTGTACAGCATTGTAGCAGACAGTTGGTGTTGAATCCTCCCACCTCTATTAAGACTTGGTTTCGTTATTTTCATAGAAATTGCCTCTTTGACACCTCTCTTAAACCAGTCCTGTTCCTTTGCCAAGATGTTGATATTACAATCTTCAAAGGTATGTACTTTTTCCTAAAAATGCAGGTACATGGCTGAGTCCTGATCTGAGGACTTGGCTTTTCTGTAGTGGGTGTTGGTGCAGCTGCTGTTTTGTCTCCCCCACATTCAAATCAGAGCATTCTTCACTGCACTGCGTATATGATGTCGCTCTGCTTATGTTTCAATATTGCTGCCTCAGTGTGTTTTAAAGCAGACAGGGATACGGTGTTTTTGAAAACTCTTCTTAATTTCCCGGAGACCCCTGCTACATATGGGATGACCATGTTATTTCTCCTGTCTTGCTTTTCCCCTTCACTGTTGGTATTCGTGTTCTTTTCTTTCCTTCTACCCCTTTTAACAAAAGCCCAATCCGGATATCCACAATCCGCCCGCCCGCTAGCCTTCGCCTCTGTGCTAGTGGGGATGTTCTCAGCTCTGTGTTGCAGGGTTCTGATGACACCCAGCTTGTGATCTAAAGGGTGGTGGGAGTCAAACATCAAATACTGATCTGTGTGTGTTGGTTCGCTGTAAACCTCTACTTCCAGTTTACCATTCTCCCCGACTTCTACCATGCAGTCCAAGAAAGCCAGTGTTTTGATTTGTACCACTTCCCTTGTCTATCTAAAGATTTGCCACAATAAGTGAAACTCGAGATCCCATAGGACATTCATGTAAAACTAATCCCTATATTTGAAATAGGCACTATTAAGGCATAAGTCCAGTGGGGAACACACCTGTTCTGGGTTAAGATCTGTTCTGCTGGTAAGGGCGCTGTCTTGGCCTATCCATTTCCACAGCCTCTTTGGTGGGTATACAGGTGAAGAGAGATGTCACATCATAGGACACCATAGTTTCTTCTGCACCGAGTATTATATCTTCAATCTTGTTGGTGAAATCCTGAGAGTTCTGGATGTGATGCTTAGAACTTCCAACCAATGACCCTAAGATGTTGGCTAGGTATTTTGCCACCTTGTATGTTAGAGAGTTGATGCTGCTGACTATAGGTCTTAGTGGTGCCCTTTCCTTCTGTATCTTTGGTAGTCCATATATATATATAGTCCATAT
This sequence comes from Hymenochirus boettgeri, assembly GCA_019447015.1. NCBI lineage: Eukaryota > Metazoa > Chordata > Amphibia > Anura > Pipidae > Hymenochirus > Hymenochirus boettgeri. Next base: position 98,151,642 of record CM033474.1, read on the forward strand.
ATGTATATATATACATGGATGTTCCTCACCAGGGTAGAGGCTTAAGGACGCCTGACGTGTTTCAGGCACACTACCCCTTCATAGGCCTGGCTGTATCAAATGTGTGGACTGCCATGCATCTCGGATTGTGCAGAGCCTTTGCTGATCTACAAGGTGTATTTGGAACCTGGCAAGGGGTTCAAGGCAAGCGGCTCCTAAACCACAGACAGGGAACGATGGGTCAATGTTCTTTTGAATTCTGCCTTTACCATACAAACATTGTTTTTGCATGCACTAAGAAGATTCATACTGTAAGTCAAGCGTTAGGTCTGGGGATTGAGCACCCAGGCCACTCTGCAATTAAAGTGAGCTGGTTACATTCTTGGGTGGGGGATAGCAAATAATAATATAGACCATGCACATCAGTCTTACAAGCCCATGTATTATTTGCTGTTATCCACCACTTACCATGGTATGCCATTGCACTCAGCCACTTCTGTTTGCTTAACTACTTCCACTAGGTGTGTGCGGGATCATCTCTTAGTTTTCTTGGGTGGGGAAGGTTACTTATTAAGCACAGACAAGCCAACACACTTAGTCCATTATAGGACTATTTATGTTATATTAGCTCAACAGGAAACAACCCAGTTAATAGCAAAGTATAAAGTAAAGTATAGGGAGTCGGCATCAATTTTTAGGTGAGAACACCCGAATTGTCTGTAGCCTCATCTTTCAAAAATGACAGACACAATCTGTAAGATTGTGTTTGTCATCTTTAAAAGATTAGCAATGTGTGTACCCAACTTAAAGCTTCGTACACATGTCAGATAATTTTCACACCAATTACCAGCCGAACGACCCATCGCACAACATTCGTGTGAAAATGAAGCTTCAACGCCCTTCCAAGACCAACGATCAATGACTATTTTCCGTTTTTTCTGATAATGTACACCTGTATGTTAATCCCATCCAGGAACTATGATGTTCAGGAGCAAAAATAAGTGCATCCTTAGGACTGTTGTGTTCAGGCTAAACCATATTTTCCATAACTTAAAGTGCTCATTAGAATAATTTATCACTTCCTTATTACAGATAGACTCATATGAAATAACCAAAACCTTTTGCTATAGCATTGCTTGTAGTTTCGTATATTCTGGAATTACATTGAAAATTAAGTGATACATTAATTTAATCAATGCAGCTTTGGGGACATAAGTCAGGGAAAAAAATAGTTTCAGCCCGAACGTTTTGTTAATGAGAATCACAGCAAAGATTTGAAAGGTAGTCTTTTTAAACAACTGACTGCTCTTTGGCTCCTCCCATAGTCAGTGCCACTGGCAGATTTTTTTTTGTGCAAAAGTAAACAAGTTTAAGAAAGGAAAGGGTTGACTGTGGGAGGAGCCAGAAAGCAATACAGTATCCCTTTTGCAGTTTGCAGAGGTTATTAAATTTCATATTTATAAAGAATACCAATCCAGTGATGGACCCCTCGCTATAGAACACCTTCAATTAAACACGTAATTTAAAGGAAATGTCCGCCCTTATTACTAACTTTAAGAATCATGTTAAGCGTCATGACCAATTACTGACTTGTAGCTGCAGAGGAGAAGCCTCTTCTGCTGCTGTGTAAAACGTCTGTTTACCAGCTAGCGAGGGATCGGGCTATGAGAGTAACACTAGAAACAATACCAAACAATAGATAAACTTATTGGGCCATATTTATTAAGGCGCGGTAAAGTTAAAAAACGCTACTGTTTTATGTTATCATAAATTAATGATAAAGACCGTAAATCTGCTAAAACGTGATCATAGATTTACTATCCCCATAGAATACCATTGCGGTAGTATACTGGTATTCTATGACCAAACGTTTGTTAAATAACTAATGTTCGGTGTAAATGTACGAGTGTGGCCGTACATTACCGATAAAGTGCAGTATTGGTAAATTGCGATACCGCACTTTATGAATATGGCCAATTGTGTTCAAGAAAACCCCCCAAAACCTTCATTTCCCTAACATTTGATTTAAAGGGTAACTGTGGTCTCCAATTCTTCCAAACTAGTAAGGATTATATAAAAAGCCTTCCAACATACCTTCAAAATAAAACCTAAATCACATCTCTAGATAAAATTTGTGGAAAGGTTCAGCAATATTACTTCCTGCATGGACACTTCCTTTTTTTCAGTCAGGTGCCCAGCTTGTAGTCATGTGACCAGGCTCTGCCTGCACTAATAGGCTCCACTTCTCAACTGGTAATTTTTCCCCAGGTACTTCCTGATTTCCCCAGCATTAAGTCTTTACTAAGCATGCTTCTCCCCAGGGGCAGAGGGGCTAGCAGAGGTCAGGTGATGTCACTCAACCTACTGGAAGCAGGAAGCTTGAACATTCACCCCAATGTAATTTCTCACAGGCTCCAGCTAGAGATGTGATTGTCGGCTCATTATAAAGAAAATACTTCAGGCTTTCATTTAACCCTTATTTGTTTGAAGACCACAGTTGCCCTTTAATGTAATTACCTGATAAATGAGAAAACTGCCAATGTGTAATCTAACTTGATGGTACAAAGTGTTCTGGAAACAGACATTGTATTTGCTGAACACAGCATGCGCTGTCACTTATTAACTATGCCGCCTGCGTTAAATGTAACAAAACACGTAATAACTCAGCATTCTATCCTTATTAGCCATAATAACTGTATTTTTCCCTCACTTAAGGAACATATTTTTTGGTGCGCAGAAGGTAAAAATAATAAGACTTTCAATTTCAGTCTTAGAAAAGAAAAACGGCCCCATTTTTGAGGCTCCATCAATTTACCAAATAATTAATAAGGATGTGAAAGAAGAAACAGAATCTCCGGTTCTTTTAGTTATAATTGAGAAATCTACTTGAGTTACTACATCATCATTGGCGATTTATAGGAAAACGGAAAGATCCGTGTGAATCAGAAGCAGAGAATAGGAAAAGCTTTTTGCATGTGTGAGTTAGCACTGTCAGTAAGGTACTGAATATTAGAGATGTTCGAAACCAGAGAGTTTAGTTCCGAAAGACATTTGGAAAATTCGAAAACTAACCCAATAGAATATTCAAAGTTTGATATACATTATTCGTATAGATAAACCCATGAAATTCTCAAAGTTTCGAAATGTTTTGGTTTCGAAAAGTTCAGAATGTTCTACAGAACTTTGAAACTGGCAGATACAAATCAGATTTGAAATAAACTCAAAATGTATCCCTACTGACAAACAGATGATCATATTCCCATTGGATAAATACTTTATGCTGTATATAGATGTTCGAAACCAGCAAGTTCCATTCCGTTTTTGGATTTTAGAATTTTTTAAAAAAAACAGAAAATTTGAAAATCCGAAAACAAACCCATAGAAGCCAGTTGGGCAAAAAAAACTAAAAGATCTGAGAAAATAGGGTCAAGGGGAACACGTACAAATCACCAAAACTTGAAAATGAACTTCCTTTACACACAAGCTATTTTCAAGTTTCCACATATATACAAGGCTACTTTCGGTAACCTTCAAAAGCAGCCTTGTATATTCGGAAACCCTTGAAAGTAGCCTTGATCTTTATATTCGGAAAACCTCGAAAGTAGCCTTGTGTATTTGGTAACACTCTAATGTAGCCTCCTAAATTTAGTAACTCTCGAAAGTAGTTTCTTATATTGGGTAACTCTCGAAAGTAGCCTCATATATTTGGTAACTCTCGAAACAAGCCTCTTATATTGTGTGTCTCTTGAAATTAGCCTTGTATATTAGGAAACTCTCGAAAGTAGCCTCGTATATTGGGTAACTCTCGACCACGATTGTCCATAACATGTTGTGTATCCAATAAATAAGAAATTTCATGTATTTGAGTTGCATGAAGCCCTTATTTGGTACCTCATCTTCATTTGTTTTTCTACTAAGCCCCCCCCCCGATCCACCATCATATTTATAACATTTTGAATAATGGTAGCAAGAAGTTTTACAGCTGGGTTTGTTTAGCTGTTTCCAAATAGAAAAACCCTATTTCACTTTCTTTCAATTCCCATTCAGAAAATGAAAAATCACTTTAATCAATCAGTTCCTGCAATACTTTCTATTATGCTTTATTGTTTATAAAAGCCTGATATTTTCTTTTCTTTTTATTCTTCCCAGCAATATTGTATAAAGGGGAGCGATGTGTCTTCGGGCAACACAAATGTAAATAAAGTAGATTGAAAGGAGATGAAATAAATTGATTTCCCGTGAATGCTTATAATATAGACGGAGACTAAGCAGCCAAATGAATCAACGTTGGAAAGAAGGTTTAGATAACATTGTTGACTGGCACATAATCTTCGGTTGCCAACTGTAAAAAGGCTTTTTTTTGTGCGTATGAGGAGCAACTTCTCATGACGCAGGATTTCAATAAATATTAAGTAATAGAAAATGTACAGCATTGTGCATGGCAGACAGTTGGTGTCGAACCCCCCCCCACCCCTATTCAGTCTTGGTTACTTTATTTTCACATAAATGGCCTCCTTGACACCTCTTTCAGTCCTCATCTTCTTACTATTAATATATTTTTAAAAAAATGTAGGTTTAGTGATGCGATGCTTTCAAATCTTGTAAGATGCAGAATCAATACTATTACGATTAACCTACACTGTTACACTTGTAAGGGATAACTAGAATTCAGCCTGTAGTGGCTAATAGTTAATCACTCACAGTCAAGCCACTGGTTAATATCATCAATAAAACCAATACTTTATTCATCATATACATTGCCTGAATAGAGAAAGCCAGTCGGATGACTAGTGAAACGTCTTCAAGAACTAAACTTTAAGTCCAGTTGATCTAACTGAATACAACAGATATACTTAGTTTGGGATCTATCCAATGGGAAGAAGCCCTTCTTGCAGAGCATTGGTTAGGCCCTTGGTCAAAATGGGGGTGAAGCAACAACTCTACAGTTGTCCTTTAAAATGGCCATGGTCACAAACATAAAGATGTAGCTTTTTTCCTAAATATTGTCCCTAATTTTATCATTTCCACAAAACATTAGATCCATCTCATCTATTGTGCTGCCATGATGATTTCTCAGCAGACAAGCCATTCATTTAGCAGTAGATGTAGGTCTCTCTCATTAGTGGTATCTCATTTGTATCTAAAAACTTTAACTGGCATCGGCCCCCGGAAATAGTTACCAGCCCTCATTCCCTCACTGCCTTCTGCTTGTCTCCCGTGCCTTTTCTGTGCTCGGAAGCAAGCAGAAGGGGCTAGACCGGCAGCAGTGATAGTGATCAGCTGAGATTTTAAAACAATACATTTTAGATAATATATCATTACATATGAAAAGGGTTTGTAAAGTCTGAACAATTTTTATTAGGAATGTCTGGCTATATTGAGTTAGGTCTGATGTTACAGTAAACAGTGTAATATTACCATAAAATCTGTTGGCAAATTAAAAGGCATGTACACCCTTAATATAAAATGTTGTATCTCCCCAAAGCTTAAAAGCATTAATACTCACAAGCCCACCAGTGCTGTTAAAAAGAGATTTTACTCAATCTCTCTCACTTTTTTGAGCACTGCAACAGCTCACTGAGCATACAAAAAAGTTCACTGGGCACAGTGGGAGAGGGGGCAGCAGTTATAACAGCAGTTATGGGCTATGTGAGTATTACTGTTTTTAAGTTTTTAGAGGGTGATCGTTTTTATATTATACATTACAACAGATTCACATTAAATAAAATATAATTTACAGTAAGTTTCCAGTGTATATTTGTAATTAAAGAATAGTCCTATCAACAATTCTTAGTCTGCTACTTAATCCTGGATATGTACAATAGTCATGTCAAAGTAGCTAGCACTAATCCATTATATTTGTGTCATATTAAAAACCTGCATTCGATTCAATTACTAAACTAAAATGTTAAGTGATTTCTTTTTCTGAAATTTAATCAGTTTATAAATAAAATATAAAAAATAGACAGATGACAGCTACAGATAATAGGGGCAATTATCTAGATGTTTCTTTTTTTCAGTTACCTATACCATCTCTCCATTTGGTTGTCCAGATTGTTAAATAACTAATTTAGTTGATACGGGTTAATAATAATGGTAGTATCAGGGCAGGTTTTGCTTTTTAAGTTGAGTGACTTATTTTTAAATGAATATACAAAGGAAAATAATATTCTGATTGTTGATATTTTAATGTCCATTATTGTTACATAGCAACACAGCTAGAATGAGTACATTTTACTTACGTGGTGGTTTTCCTTGGGCCATTTCAAGGGCAACTATTCCTAATGACCATATATCACACTGAAAATATAAATAAACATATTTTAATCAAAATTATTAAAATATCCTATAGAAGATTTACTTAACAACATTTCTGTTTGCAGACTCAGGAACTAACAGGTCAATAAAATTAATTATATGAATTTGGAATATTATTTTACTTAAATTACTTACTCTTGCATCATATCCTTTATTAAGCAAATGGTAGCTCCCTATGATCTCTGGAGCTTGCCACTGAGGTGTTCCAGCAAGTTCGATGGCTAGATCTCCTGGCCCATTTAACTGAATCGCCAAGCCAAAGTCAACTGAAATGATATAGTTAATGCAAAAGTTGGTTTTGAAACATAAATAGGCAGTGCTGAAAGTAATATAAATATCTAAATATATATCGTAATATAAAAATAGTTAACTTAGTGCCATATATATACCTGTTTAAATAATATTGACAGGCCTCAAACAACTAAATAAAATATAAAAATACAATAATTATCATGGAAATAAAGATGCTGCAAATAACTATTTATGTGACACACTATACATATTAAATTATACCTAATACTATATATATAACATGATTTGCTAAATATTGCCCATGTATAGGGCCAGTCACTTCTTGAGGCCAGGCAGTAAATTTGGCTAAAATTATTATTTCCGTATATATACAGCCTTAAGATTTTATGTACCTGTAAAATGATATACAAAGTTTCACTCACTTATCTTAACTTCTGCCTCCTTTGTCAAAACAATGTTGTGTGATTTCAGGTCTCGATGGATAATATGTTTTTCATGCAGAAAAAGGAGACCCTGAATAGGTTTAATAAAAACAATTTTAATTTTTATACATCATTTTAGTTAGTCAAAAAGTATCACTGTAATCCTAAAATGTCTTTTCATGTTTTATACTATAGCTACTTAATCATTAACATATCATTAATACTCTGTCCCCATATGAAAGTAATATTAATAAACAGTTCTCAGAGTTAACTCAGAGTTATCCAATACCCAAATGTGCTTTTATAATGTAATCATCATTATAAATAAATATTTGAAAAAAACTCAGGCTCCAGGCAGAAATGCTAAAAAAAAGTGGCTTGGCTTTAATCCTTTAGACACCACATGTTTCACGTTAGGACCTCTTTTCAAGTTAGAAAAGGGTCTTGACTCAAAACATGTCACGTGGTTTCTAAGGGAATAAAGCCAAGTCACTTTTTTTGCAGCATTTCTGCCTAGAGCCTGAGTTTTTAAAAAATATTTATTTATAATGATGTTTAAAATTTTTGAACATTTTGGATAGATGTTCAGTTTGAAAAATTGTTTTGCCATATAGATTTAACCAGGAAACCATTTTTTTTACAATTTAATCAGGTTGTGGAGCAACATATATAAACACAGAAAGTAAACCTTTATGTACCTCTAATACTTCATTGGTGATGTATCTAACCATCGTGTCTGGTACCAGTGTTCACCATGTTGTCAATCAGATCAGTTAAGCCTCCTCCATCTCACAATATTCCTATCACACTAAAACATATGGGTCAAATTTGATTTAATTATAGAAAATCCTTACTGACTAATTTTAGTCTCACTTCTATGAAAAATTCTTTTTCCGTGCTATTTTTTAAAAAAAAAAGTTTGTGTGAGTTGGGGGTCTGGTTATAAACTTAAACCAAAGCTGTTATTATCTGCCAACCATAGAAACCATTACTCAACCCGCCCCGAGTGATATAGGTCTAAGCTTTGTTCTATCGCTTAAAGGGCATATCTAATCCCCTCAGAGTTGTTGGGGCAGGAAAGTAGAGATTAATTAATGGGGATAATATTCTTTCTTTAAATTCTATTTCACAAATCTAGATCAAATAAATTTAATACTTCCAGTGTAATAATTCCACGAAATCCACACTAGATTAACCAACACAATTATACTACCCATAGCAGTCTGGCAATGAAGTTCGGTGAGTTGAATTGAAGGCCATAGACTGGACAATGTTTTTTTATGGTTACATCGTATAGATTTGTGTCCTCCCCAGGTCACTGTTGTATTTGGTGCCCTGTTTTAAATTATGAAAAAGTGAAATAAGCTATTATAATTGTACCGATTTACAAATTATAAAAGCTTTCCCAGATAAAAAACTCTACATTATTTTTAGGTAGTAGTGACCTCTCTGATATTTCCCCAGAATAACAGATAAACAGTATCCCTAGGCAGATTCCCTGTGAAAAAACTTATTTTTATTTCAGTTTTCAGTTGGTCAAGTGATTAATCCTATAAATTAAATACATATAAATATATCCTCTTGATGTTTGTGAACTTTTCGGCTATGTCTGTTTTCTTGGCCTTGTTGTCGTCCCTCAACACATAGAGAAAATTTTAAGAGGATTTTTGAAAGACATCTCAATTCGTATAATATTTTAATGACGATTTAATTAAGGTTTGAAACCTCTAAAGACATAAAATATATTCATTTTTTTAACATATTATCCAACTGGTTCAATATTATAATTAGTTAAATCAAATTTTGGAAATGTATACATTCAGATATGTATCATCACAATAACTAATATACCTTCATTGTTCATTAGAATCGCTTACCTTATAAACACAGCCACACCACCACTTCCACTAAGCTCGAGTTCTGAAAATATCCAACAAGATTCTAAAGATAGTAGATTAAAAATAATAATAATAATATCGAGACAAACTGGCAAAAAGATAAATAAAATAATTGAGAATAGTAGTAAAATATTTATTTAAAAATGTTTTAATTATTAAGTAGTAGTAAAACAAAACTTTTAAAAAAATATTTGTTATGTCATTTCTTTTGCTTCCTTCATGGTGGCATGTGAATTGGCGGGGGGGGTGACCGTGGGTTATTTTTCTCTCTTAGTCATTTTAAACAAACAAGAAAGAAAAAGGTATACATTTTCATTCTAAATCAATAATAACAGTAAGACTATTTCTCGTTAGATATCATGGCCAATCACTGGCAGCGTTACTATTGCAGTCTTGTCTGTTGCTGCTAAATGCACATGGAAAAGGCACATAGCATAACAAGTGAAGCGAGGGATTGGGTGCTGGTAAGTATACTTATGAAAGTCTGGGAGCATTTGTAACCTACAGGGTCTAGGTTTTGGGGGGTGATTAGCTTAAGTTAAAATTTTAGTTTGGGCGGTGGAAATTACATTTAACATTGCTATAGAAACGGCCCTTAACTTTTTTCTCTATATAACGGGAAATTCTCTTTTAAGCTTAATGTTACAAATAAAATTGTAATTTATTTGTTGTGTCATTTAAAATCTATTTGTCTACCGTGTTTGAGAGCTGAGAATGAAGATTCAGCTGGAGGCTAAAAATAAGTTTACATGATGAAACATATACTTATATATATGGCCCTCCTGGCCCATTCACTTTGCAATTACAAAAAAGATTGGGCCGGGTGTTTTTTATGACATGACATGAATGTTGGAAGAAAGTCACAGGAATGTCAGTGGGTAAGTTCGTACTGTATGGCCAGCTTTAGGGTAGCTGCCGTTTATCAACAACAATACCATAAATGTATATGTAAATTAAAATTTCTTACCCTGTCAAGATTAAGAAATAAGAGCATATTGAAGTAGTTAAAATAGATTTTTAACTTGTCAGGGTAACAATTGATATTAAAAATGTTTTCCAATCCTAATAAATATCTTATTGTTTACTTACTTCCTCGACAGCTGGGATAAAAGTTTCTGCTCCTTGAGCTGGAAGCTACAAAACAAGTTTACACACGTGAAACATACTAATACATGTCATGATAAGATGTATACAATTAAAGACATAAAGTGTGTACTGTATTGTAAATTTAAAGATACGGGCAGCATGGTGGCTCAGTGGATAGCACTGATGCCTTGCAGCGCTGAGGTCCTGAGTTAAAATACACCGTTGGACACATCTGCAAGGAGTGTCTATTTTTGCTATCCTGTTCCTTTTGACAAACCTAAAGACTAAAAAAACAGCATCCCTAGAAAATCAGGAAAACAGCTGTGCATTACATCCTCCAAATTATCCAGCACACTTATCCTGCCAGGAGACATGATCACTGGCAAAATCTCCAGCAATTATGTCTTCTGGTAGAAAAGAGAGGGTCTTTGGGAGGTTGTGTACACAGACCAATTATTGTTTTAGTGGGGACACTTCTGTGATATGTCTGGGAGATATAATCATGTACTCTTAATGTACTAATAGATCTAAAATACATATACTAAAATATATAGCCCACCTGGCCCATTTGCTTTGCAATCGCATAAAAGTTTGGGACAGATATTTTTATGACATCACGTGAATGTAAGGAGAATGTCATGGGAATGTCAGTGGGTAAGTTTGTAGTGTATGGCAAGATTTAGGGTAGCTGCCATTTATCAACAACCACAGTTAAAAAGTCTATTTTATACAATAAGATGTATACAATTAAACTCAAAAAGTGTGTACTGTATTGTAAATATAAAGATTCATTTGTTAAAAAAAACAACAAAAAAATTTATTTTTGCTTTCCTGTTCCTTTTGACAAACCTAAAGACTAAAAAAACAGCATCCCTAGAAAATCAGGAAAACAGCTGTGCATTACATCCTCCAAATTATCCAGCACACTTATCCTGCCAGGAGACATGATCAATGGCAAAATCTCCAGCAATTATGTCTTCTGGTAGGAAAGGGAGGGTGTGAACACGTACCAATATCTGGTTTAATGAGGACACTTCTGTGATATATCTGGGAGATATAATCATGTACTCTTAAGGTACTAATAGATATCAAATACATATACTTATATATATGGCCCACCTGGCCCATTTGCTTTGCAATCACAAAAAAGATTGGGCCGGATATTTTTATGATATCACGTGAATGTCAGAAGAATGTTAGAAGAATGTCATGGGAATGTCAGTGGGTGAGTTTGCAGTGTATGGTCAGCTTTAGGGTAGCTGACGTTTTTCAACAACCTATGCCGTAAATGTATATGTATGTAAATTAATTCAAGACTAAGAAATTACATCTATTTTTTTTAACTTGTCAGGATAACGATTGATATTAAAAATGTTTTCCAATTCTGGATTTAATAGTAACATGTGGTGGTCTATGCAAAATCCCTGTCATAGTTAAAAAGTCTATTTTATTTTTCTGTAATATAAATATCATATAGTTTACTTACTTCCTCAACAGGTGAGATGAAAGTTTCTGCTCCTTGAGCTGGAAGCTACAAAACAAGTTTAAACTGTGAAACATTCTGTGAAATTATTTTATATTGGGAGGTAGAATCATAAGGGTTTGATACTGATTGGGAGGTAGAATCATAAGGGTTTGATACTGATTGGGAGGTAGAATCATAAGGGTTTGATACTGATAGAAAAAGAAAAAGAAAAGAACTGGAAATTATTCAAAGTTAACAACACGATAGAAATAGTCCAATAACATTTTGTTCTTTGTATAATGGAAAATCTTAATTGGATTTCAATTGTTTGATTTAAATATATATCTTGTTTTTTACTAACTTGCTCAACGGCTGGTCCAGATAAATCGCATTCCTCAGCTGGAGGCTAAAAAATAAAGGTTACAATTATGAAAAAGTAATGTTTAATGAAACATCTGATAAAAAGCTTGGTTGTGGTGACAAGATTAAAAATGTTTGGTTGTATAGGCTTGATGGACAAATAGTAGAAAGTTGGAAATGGTAATGTTATTCAAATAAATTAACACTAATAAAAGGATTTTTGTGATTAGAAATTCTAATGTATTTAGTTTTATGTTAGTGTCTTTTAACTTTTACTCAAAAAAATTGTAGAATTAAGAAATGCAACTGAATTAAAATTAATCTATATTATAAAGTTCATCTATAGTGAAAAAACACCTTGAGACATTATAATACACCTAAATACATTTGTCTACTTTCTCCCTGTCTCTTACCTTTTTCTGTGGCTCCATTTTGGATAGACTTAAGCTGGTACACACACTACAGATTATTGAAAGATGACAGACAGGATCTGCAAGATCCTGTCTGTCATCTATCAAAGATCTGCATACACACAGTCCCAAGCATTCTTATCATAGGGAGAACGCTCGGGACTGTGTGTTTCCCTCGGCTGCGGCAGACTCCTCTATAGGGAGTCTAACGCGGCCGATGGAAATTTTTGGTCTTTCCCAAATGGGCGTTTGGCCAACCTGATCGTTAGGCAGGCGTGAGCTCGTTCGAAAAACGAAGGTGCACACAGTACCGATAAAGCCCCGATACTGTCGGATCCGACGGTATCGAGGCTTTACCATTACTGTGTGTACCCAGCTTAATATCTCTGTGCAGGAGTGCCCCCTCCCCTCTCTGACTATTCCCCCGTGCCTGTTAGCTGGCTGAAAGGAAAGCCGCTCATGTGTATGACATCTTTGAAGTCTCCTCAATCAGACGTCATCTTGACCTAATTGAAACTCCACCCCTCTGGACAGTGGCCAATAGAATGCAGGTGTCTCCAGGACAACAGAGACACTTGCATTCTATTGGCCACTGTGAGAAAAGTAAACAATATACACATAACACATGCATGCAGACAGACACACATACTGCAGATAGACACTACAACATAAGCACACAAGACACATGCATACAGACAAACACAACATACCAATGATGCACACACATACATACCATGATGCAGAGGAATCCACACATGCATCAGCAGCAAACACATAAACACATGTGAAAGACATACAGTATAATAACATGCAGGCGGACATACAAAATGCATCCGCAGACGGATACACACAATTGTAATAAATAAAACAATATATTCATCATCTTTCATATTTTGTTATAATATTATAACTATTTTTTTTTTGCTAAAGGGGAATGAAATTGGTCCAGAAGCATTAGCGTTGAGAGTTAAGTAGAGTACACAAAATAAACACAAAAAAATGATTGTGCTAGTCACAATGAGGGAAATCGGATTGAGAAGTGAAATGAGTCGTGTAACTTTACTTCCAACACGCGTACTTCACTACCAGGTGTCTCCAGGACAACTAGAGACACTTGCCTTCTATTGTCACGTCTAGAGGGGTGGGAGTTTCAGTAAGGTCAAGAGCGTCTGATTGAGGAGACTTCAAAGATGTCATACATCATGAGCGGCTTTCCTTTAGCCAGTAACAGGCGACGGGGAGGAATCAGTCAGAGAGGGGCAGGGGGCACTCCTGCACAGAGATATTAGCTGGGTACCACAAGTAATGGTAAAGCCTCAGATACCGTCGATCCGACGAGTATCGGGGGCTTTTCGGTACTGTGATGCACCTTCGTTTTTCGACAAGCTCAGCTTCCAACGATCAGTTGGCCAAACCGCCATTTGGGAAAGACCAAAAATTTCACGCGGCGCATTAGATCCTATAGAGGAGGATTTGCCGGGCCGAGGGAAACACACCAGTCCCCGAGTCGTTTTCCCATATGTTATAGAGAACTGCTTTGCTGCGGACTGTGTGATGCAGATCTTTGAATTAGATGACAGACAGGATTCATGCAGATCCTGCTGTCATCTTTCAATATCTGTAGGTCGTGTGGGTACCAGCTTAAGTCTATCCAAAAATGGAGCCACAAAAAAGGTAAGAGACGGGAGAAGTAGACAAATGTATTTATGGTGTTAAATGTCTCAAGGTGTTTTTTTCACTATAGATGCATATATATTATAATATAAATTAAATTTTAATTCAGTGCTTGCATTTCTAATTCTACATTTTTGATAAAAAGTTAAAAGAAAACTAAACATAAAACTAAAATAACATTAGAATTCTCTAATCACAATAAATCCCTTTTATTAGTGTTAATGTTAATTTGAATAACATATACATTTCCACTTCTACATATTTGTCCATCTAAGCCTCATACAACCAAACATTTTTAATCTTTTCACCCAACCAAGTTTTTATCAGATGTTCCTTAACATTACTTTTTCATAAATTGTAACCTTTTTTAGCACTCCAGCTGAGGACGACGAGTTTATCTGGACCAGCCGTTGAGCAAAGTTAGTAAAAAAAACAAGATATGATATTTAAATCAAACATATTGAAATCCAATTAAGAGTTTCCATTATAGCAAAGAACAAAAAAATGATGGACTATTTCTATGGTTGTTAACTTGAAAAATTCCAGTTTCTTTTTTTTCTTTTTCTATCAGTATACATTAGATTTACCTCCCATTTCCCCCCCCCCATATGCAATTATCTCTACTCCCACTCAGTATTCCATGCTACCTCACATAAACCCTTATGATTATACCTCCCAATCAGATCAAACCCTTTATAATTCTACTCCCAATATAAAATAATTTCACAGAATGTTCCGTTTAAACTTGTGTTGTAGCTTCCAGCTCAGGAGCAGAAATTTCATCTCCACAGTGTCGAGGAGTAGTAAGTAAACTATAATGAATTTATATGTACAGAAAAAAATAGACTTAACTATGACAAGGAGTTTTGATATAGACCACCATGTACAGTTAATCCAGATTGGAAAACATTTTTAATATCAATGTGTATCCTGACAAGTAAAAAAATAGATGTAATTTCTTAGTCTTGAAATACATGTACATACGTATACATTCGGCATTGGTTGTTGAAAAAGTCAGCTACCTAAGCTGACCTTATACACTGCAAACTACCCACTGGACATTCCCATGACACTTTACATTCTGCATTACGTGATAATCAGAAAATATCCGGCCCAATCTTTTTGTGATTGAAAAGCAAATTGGCCAGGTGGGCCATATATATAGTATTATATTTCATATCTATTAGTACCTTAAGAGGACATGATTTAATCTCCCAGATATATAACAAGAAGTGGTCCTCATAAACAGATATGGTACGTGTTCACCACCCTCCATTTCCTACAAGAAGACATAATTGCTGGAGCTTTTGCCATTGATCATGTCTCCTGGCCAGATAAGTGTGCTGGATAATTTGGAGGATGTTAATGCACAGCTGTTTTCCTGATTTTATAGGGATTTGCTGTTTTTTAGTCTGTAGGTTTGTCAAAAGGAACAGGAAAGCAAAACTAAAATTTTTTGTTGTTTTTTTTTGTAACAAAGAATCTTATATTTACAATACAGTTAAACACTTTTTGAGTTTAATTGTATACATCTTATTGTATAAACTAGCTTTTTAACTGTGGGGTTGTTGATAAATGGCAGCTACCTAAATCTTGCATACACTACAAAACTTACCCAATGACATCCCATACATTCTCCTACATTCACGGATTTCATAAATATCTGTCCCCAAACTTTTATGCGATTGACAAAGCAAATGGGCCAGGTGGGGCTATATATTTAGTATATGTATTTTAGATCTATTAGTACATTAAGAGTAAATGATTATATCTCCCAGGATATCACAGAAGTGGCCCCCACTAAAAAACAATAATTGGTCTGTGTTACACAACCTCCCAAGACCCTCTCTTTTTCTACAAGAAGACATAATTGCCTGGAGCTTTCGCCAGTTATCTGTCTCCTGGCAGGATAAGTGGGCTGATAATTTGGAGGAGGTAATGCACAGCTGTTTTCCTGATTTTCTCGGATGCTGTTTTTTTTAGTCTTTGGTTGTCAAAAGGAAAAGGATAGCAAACCGAGACACTCCTTGCAGATGTGTCCAAACGGTTGTATTTTAACTAGAGACCTCAGCGCTGCAAGGCATCAGTGCTATCCACTGCGCCACCATGTAGCCGTATCTTTAAATTACAATACAGACACACTTATGTCTTTCAATTTTGTATACATCTTTATCATGACATGTTTAGTTATGTTTCACGTGTGGCTAAATAAACTTAGTTGTAGCTTCCAGACTCAAGGAGCAGAAAATTTTATCCAGCTGTCGGGAAGAAGTAAACAATAAGATATTTATTAGGATTGGAAAAACATTTTTAATATCAATTGTTTACCCTGACCAAGTTAAAAATCTATTTTAACTACTCAATATGCCTCGTATTTCTGAATCTTGACAGGGTAAGAACAAGAAATTTAAGTACATATACATTTATGGTATTGTTGTTGATAAACGGCAGCTACACTAAAAGCTGGCCATACAGTACAGAAACTTACCCACGACATTCCTGGACTTTCTTCAACATTCATGTCAGTCAGTTAAAAAACACCGGCCAATCTTTTTTGTTATGCAAAGTGAATGGGCCAGGAGGGCCATATATATGAAGTATATGTTTCATCATTGGTAAAACTTATTTTTAGCCTCAGCCTGAATCTCCTTATCAGCTCCAAACACGGTCGCCAATAGATTTTAATGACACAACAAATAAATTCCAATTTTATTTGTAACATTAAGCTTAAAAGATGAATTTTCCCGTTATATAGAGAAAAAAGTTAAGGGCGTGTTCCATCGCAATGTTAAATGTAATTTCCACAGCCCAAACTAAAATTTTAACTATAAGCTAATCACCCCCCAAAAACCTCGACCCTGTAGGTTACAAATGCTCCCAGACTTTCCTAAGTATACTTACCAGCCACCCAATGACCTCGACTTCACTGTTATGCTATGTGCCTTTTCCATTGTGCATTTAGCAGCAACAGACAAGACTTAGCATGTAGTAACAGCGGCCAGTGATTGCCATGATATATAACGATAAATCATCTTTACTGTTAATTATTGATTTATAATTAAAAGGTTTACCTTTTGTTCTTTTTTTAAAGAAAATCACAACTGTACGAAATCAAATGCCACATGAAGTAAGCAAAGAATGGAAATTAACAAATATTTTTTTAAAAAAGTTTTGTTTTACTAATCATTAAATAATTAATAACATTTAAATATTGTACTACTATTCTCAATTATTTATTTATCTTTTGCCAGTTGTTCTCGATAAATTATATTATTATTTGTATTACTATTAACCTTTAGAATCTTGTTGGATATTTTCAGACCTTCGAGTTATGGAAGTGGGTGGTTTGGCTGTTGTTCATAAGGTCAAGCGATTCCAGAAACAATGAGGTTTATATTAGTTATGATGAGGATACAATATCTGAATAGTTATACAATCTTCAAATTGATTTCACAATTATAAGATTGACCAGTTGGATAATATGTTAAATCATGAATATTATTTTATAGTCTGTAGAGGTTTTCAACCCTTAATTAAAAATCAGTCATTTAAAAATATTATACGAATGTAGATGTCTTGCAAAATCCTCTAAAATTTTCTCTATGTTTTAGACGGACAACAAGGGCAAGAAAAACAGCATAACAAGCCGTAAAAGTTACAACATCCAGGGTATATTTATATGTATTTTCATTTTATAGGATATCACTTGACCAACTGAAAACTGAATAAGTTTTTTCAAAGGGAATCTGGCCTAGGGATACCTGTTATATCTGTTATTTGGGGAATATCAGAGAGGTCACTATACCAAATATAATGTTTATAGTTCTTTTATCTGCGGAAGCTTTTATCATTTGTAATCGTACAATTATAATAGCTTATTTAATTTTAATAATTTAAAACAGGGCACCAAATACAAAGTATGGAGGAGCACAAATTTAACCGATGTAACCATTAAAAACATTGTCCATTGCTATGGCGCTTCAGTTCAACTAACCGAACCCTTCAGTGCCAGACTGGGCTTCTGGGTAGAGTATAATTTTGTTGGTTAATAAGTGTGGTTTAGTGGACATTATACACTGGAAGTATAAATTTATTGATCTAGATTGGGAAATAGATTTAACGAATACATCATATCCATAATAATCTCACTTCCTGTCACCAAAAACAGCTGAGGGGGATAGATAGCCCTTAAGAGAAGGACGCATTAGAACTATACACTTCTTGCTGGAGTTTGGGGAGTTAATGGTTTCTATGGTTGCAGATAATAACAGCTTTGCGGTTTAAGTTTAGAACCAGACCCACAACTCACACAAACTTTTTTTTTTAAAATAAGCACGGAAATATAATTTGTCATAGAAGCTGAGACTAAAATTAGTCATTAAGGATTTTCTTCATAAATACAATGGCGCCCCATGTTTTAGTGTTAGAGGAATAGTTGTGATGGAGGATGCTTAACTGATCTGATTGACACCAGGTGGAACACTGGCTACCAGAACGATGGGATTAGAACATCACCAATGAAGTATTAGAAGGTACATAAAGTTTACTTTTGTGTTTATATATTGTTGCCTCCACAAACCTGATTAAATGGTAAAAAAAAGGTTTCCTGGTTAAATCTATATGGCAAAACAATTTTTCAAACTGAACATATATAAAAAAGGTCAAAAATTTTAAACATGCATTATAAATAAATATTTTTAAAAACCTCCGGATTAGGCAGAAATGCTGCAAAAAAAGTGACTTGGCTTATCCCTTAGAAAACCACGTGACATGTTTTGAGTAAGGACCCCTTTTCTAACTTGAAGAGGTCATAACGTGAAAATGTCATGTGGGCTAAAGGATTAAGCCAGCCACTTTTTTTAGCATTTCTTACCTGCGAGAATGAGTTTTTTCAAATGTTTATTTATAATGATGATTACTTATAAACGCAATTTGGTATGGGGTATTGGATAACCGGAGTTAACTCTGAGAACTTGTTTATTAATATTACGTTCAGATGGGGGACAGAGTTATTAATGATAGTTAATGATAAGTAGCTATAGTATAAAACCTGAAAAGACATTTTAGGATTACAGTGATACTTTGGACTAACTAAAAGGATGTATAAAAATTAAAATTGTTTTATTAAAACCTATTAGGGTCCCTTTTTTGCCATGAAAAAATATTATCCATCGAGACCTGAAATCACACAACCTTGTTTTGACAAAGAGGCAGAAGTTAAGGATAAGTGAGTGAAACTTTGTGTATATCATTTTAAGGTAGGTACATAAAATTTAAGGCTGTATATATACGGAAATAATAATTTTAGCCAAATTTACTGCCTGGCCTCAAGAAGTGACTGGCCCTATACATGGGGCAATATTTAGCAACTCAGTATATAATAGTAGTAGGTATAATTTAGATGTATAGTGTGTCACATAAATAGTTATTTGAAGCATCTTTTTCCATGATATTATTGTATTGTATATTTTATTTAGTTGTTTGAGGCCTGTCAATATTATTTAAACAGGTATATATATGCACTAGTTAAACTATTTTTATATTACGATATATATTTAGTATTGATAGTACTTTCAGCACTGCCTATTTATGTTTCACAAACCAACTTTGCATTAACTATATCATTTCAGTTGACTTGGCTTGGCGATTCAGTTAAATGGGACAGGAGATTCTAGACCAAGAACGTGCGGTGGAACACCTCAGTGGCAAGCTCCAGAGATCATAGGGAGCTACCATTGCTTAATAAAGGGATAGGATTTGAAGAGTAAGTAATTTAAGTAAAATAATATTCCAAATTCATATAATTAATTTGATGACCTGTTAGTTCCTGCGTCTGCAAAACAGAAATGTTGTAAGTAAATCTTCTATAGGATATTTAATTAATTTTGATTAAAATATGTTATTTATATTTTAAGTGTGGATAATGGTCATTAGGAATAGTTGCCTTGAAATGGCCAAGGAAAACCACCCACGTAAGTAAAATGTACTAATTTAGCTGTGTTGTATGTAACAATAATGGACATTAAAATATCAACAATCAGAATATTATTGTCCTTTGTATATTCATTTACAAATATAAGTCACTCAACTAAAAAGCAAAAACTGCCCTGATACTACCATTATTATTAACCCGTATCAACTAAATTAGTTATGGACAATATGGACCACCCCAAATGGAAGAGATGTATAGGTAACTTGAAAAAAAAGAAACATCTAGATAATTGCCCCTATTATATGTAGCTGTCAATCTGTCATTTTTATATTTATTTATAAACTGATTAAATTTCAGAGAAAAAGAAAAAATCACTTAACATTTTAGTTTAGTATTGAATCGATGCAGGTTTTTAATATGGACAAAAATATTGGATTAGTGTAGCTACTTTACATGACTATTTAACATATCCAGGATTAAGTAGCAGACAAGAATTGGTGATTAGGATATTCTTTAATGACAATATACACTGGAAATTACTGTTAAATATATTTTATTAATGTGAATCTGTTGTAATGATAAATAAAAACGACACCCTCTAAAAACTTAAAAAAGTAATACTCACATAGCCCATAATGCTGTTATAACTGCTTGCCCCCTCTCCCACTGTGCCCAGTGAACTTTTGTTATGATCAGTGAGATGTTGCAGTGCTCAAAAAAGTGAGAGAGAGTGGTAGTAAAATCTCTTTTTACAGCACTGGTGGCTCTTGTGGTATTAATGCTTTTAGCTTTGGGGGAGATGCAACATTTCATATTAAGGGTTGTGACATGCCTTTTAAAAAAAAAAAAAAAAGGTTGCAACAGATTTATGGTAAGATTACCACTGTTTCCTGTACATTCAGACCTAAACTCAAGATAGCCAGAATTCCTAATAAAAATTGTTTCAGACTTTACAAACCCGTTTCATATGTAAAAATGAAGATTATATAAAATGTTTGTTTTAAAATTTTTAAGACCTACACAGGAATCCTGCATCGTGAGAACCATGTCTTCCAGGGGAACACCAAGATTAACATCTAATTACTGGTAGCAAATATTTTCAATAACTTTTACAGAGTTAATATAGTATTAGATTCAAAAATATGATGGCCTACTATTGTAAATCCTTGGCATAAGTCAATCTGATGCTTATAATTCTATAAACTGACTGACAAATCAGCATTAAGGTTTTCTTTTAAAGATAAATATTTTAGTTTCATCATTTTTTATTCTTTAGGTGCGGGACAACACAATACATTACATAAAAGTCTTTAACATGACATTCATATTTATTTATATTTTTATTAGAGTCTACAAAATTTCATGATTTTGTCAAGCAATGTTTGACTAAAGACCACCCAAAGAAAGACCACAGCCAAAACAACTAAGAGAAACACAAATTCATAGAGGAAGTTATGACACCTCTACTGTTCAAAAGGACATTTATACATTTGTGGTCAATGGCCAAAAACTTAAAAGGTAGTAACCTCCAATATTAATAGATCCATGGATCCAAGTGCCTTGTATCAAATGAGCTTATACTAATTTACAAGTATAAGGAGATTATCTGAGTCCTTAGGCCTATTTATCCCAGTGCCACCTCCGTTTGTTGTGTTAAATTTTTTGTGATATTCATAATCCCTCATAGTTACTATTGCAATAGTGGCCTTCAACAGTGTGGGTTTTAAAATACTGTGAGGAATAAGTGCTAACCACTGAGCCACAATTGCTGCTGCACTGTGCCTAGGTGATATTTTATCAGCATTTTACTTTAAAAGTGGTGTATTGGATAACATAGATTGCATTCTGATATTCCTTCTAGATCTCAGTCAATACTACGCATACAACAAAATCCTGATAAAGTCATCATTAACATTAGAGAACAAGGTTAGTACAGGAGCAGTTACTTTTTTAAGGTAGTATTATTAAAAGGTAAGCCTGCAAAAAAATTAAGCTTTGGGCTTTTTAAAGGGTTCGACCGGCAACCCTTGACAATCATTAGACGAGACACGATTGTCTCAGCTGATCCGATCACTGCTGCCGGTCTAGCCCTTCTGCTTGCTTCCGAGCACAGAAAAGACGGGAGACAAGCAGAAGGCAGTGAGGGAATGAGGGCTGGTCACATTTCCGGGGGCCGATTTAAAGGAATTAAACTAGTAAAGGTATAGGTTTTGGGGGGGTGATCTGCTGGAGTTTACATTTTTTTGTTGTGGAAGGTGGGACCTGCCTTAAGTAGCAATAATTAGATTTGTTTCTCTTATAGCAAAAAAAGTGCTTTGGAAACCATAGTTCTCATTATCCTGAAAAGAAGGGGATTGAGATGCACAGGAATGGGAAAAAAAAATTGTCCAGGAGAAGAAAGTACAGTATCCCAGCAGAGGAACATTATCCGACCTGCTCTTCTCCTCGACCCTATACACAACATTCTGAGCAGATTGAGAGGTTGAAACGGGGAACGTGAGGCTTCATGGAAAGATTAAATGACAAGGTGTTGAGGACAAGTGGGAGTCAGTGTGGGACACAAGAATGCGCAGAGAATGGAAAATAATGCCAAGAGAAGAAAAAAACAGTACCCAAGAAGGGAAACATTATACGAACCAGAGAACTTGTTGTAACATAAATTGTTTTAAAAAGCAAAAATAAAATAAAAATCTTTCCTATATATATCCTAGTCCGTTTTATTTCTTTTGTGTAAGCAGGAGGTTTGGCAGATTAAAGGGGAACTAAGAAAAATGTACTTGTCTTGTGTTAATATATATATATATATATATGTGTGTAATGTATAAATTGCAGTTCCTTCCATTGCACCGCCACCGAAAGTGTTTTTGAATTAAGGTTGAGCAGCATAATTGTATTTTAAATTAGGGTAGTCGGCCAAGCCCGTTATATTCTTTGCTTCCTGTGTAAATGTATTCTCCGCCCCTTTAAGGCAGTCCTGAAAGAAGGTTAAAAAGTTTAAGAAGCTTTGTAGCTCATTCTATTCTGGAAAGGGTCATGCGAGATAAAGAGAGAAGCAGGTAGGACTGGTAGCCCCGGGAACATATTGGTTTTATTAGGTTAGGACTGACACTGGAATACTGCCTGAAGTGGCGTGTCGCTAAGCATGTTGTACAAACAATTAGTAACTAAGGTATCCATTTGAACTTAAGTGCAGGTGATTGCTCCATTGCTTGCATACTGTCTAATCTTTTACTCTATCCAATATAATTGCATGTGGTAGTTGAGTGCTGGAGAATTTGGTGTAATATATTTTATAGTATTATTATATATTATATAATATATATATATATGGAGGGTCCGCCAGCACTCCGTCCACTCTAAGATGCCTGGGTGCTATCCCATATGGGTATAGATACAGAGAAGTTACGGAGCAAGCCAATGTCCTAATAATGAAAACTTTATTGTTAAAAAGTAGTCTGATAGCCCTACGTAATCAGGAGGCCTGTGGCGGGCCTCTAAACGCGTAGGCTATCAGACCTACTTTTTTACATAAAGTTCATTATTAGAATTTGAGAGTGCTCCGTAACTTCTCTGTATATCTATATATATATATATATATATATATATATATATACATATATATATATATGGACGCAGCTCTTCCTCTGAGGTGTGTGTGTTGTGCTGAATCATTAAACACAGTTACTTGCTTTGATTCAGGCCAGGTCGACTCTCTCCTATGCCTGACATATCGGCTAAAGTAAAAAATTTTAAGTAGATGAAAAGATAGAACACCAAAGTCAAATGAGGATTTGATTAGGAAGTAAAATCAGTAACATCAGGTTTCTCCCCCCTTCATAGGTACCTACCATGTCATTAACATGGGTTAAAATAAGGTTGAATAAGAATACGTCAATCTAGTCCTACATTTACACCCCTCTCCTTAACCATAAACTGTTGATCCAGGAATGGCAAAAAAAAACAGCTAAAAGGGGGGATATTATATATAACAACACCCTCTGTTCTCTCTGTCACTTCCAGATTGTTACAGTGACGTGTCACAGAAACACTGAGTACATCTGGAAAGCTAGAAGTTTTAGATACTAAAAAAAATAAGGGACAGAAAAAAAAAGTAACTGGTGGTTTGGAAAAGAATTCCACCAACCAAACACCTCTAAGATCTATACTTACCTTCTCCACCCCTAATCCTGAGATCCTAATAGTAAAGCTCCTTATACTGACCTGATTTCCATCGGCACAGAATTTCTTAGTGTTAACACACCTATGCGTTTAGACTCAGGGACCCATTTCAGAGGTCACAAAAGCTGCTAAGGCACCTGTAACATTGATAATAAATTATTCATCACTTATTATAGACCGGAGTGCGGTGTGGCCCTTTACTTATTTGACAGCTTGTAAGGATGTGATGTAACCATCAGGATGTGATGATGGCTGCAACCCAGAAGGAGCCCGCACCAGGGGCAGGATCAGGGTGTAATTACGACAACATTCTTGGGTTTGGCGGGTGGGCATAAGAAGTGTTAGTGGGATGGAATGACATGCATTTTAAGGTTATCTCCACCCCCAAACTCAATTTTCTGTAGCGCTGACAGTAACAGAGCCCACCCCCAACACCATGTAGTTTTTCTAAATAAGCCTCCATAAACAGCTTTACCAGTGTTCATTCACTTACATGGCGCTTGCTTTCGCTTCATTTGCCAGAAGTAACAAATAGGGGCCAGGCCAAACAGTGATGGCTGCGAATCAGGCCATTGTCTGTGATGGCCTGAGACCAGGCAGGTCTGTGCTTGGCTGAGAGTCACCATCACAGTGTGGCGCCAGCTATGCAAGGAGCCGATGTGACGTGGTGGGTGGTAACTACACAGTAAAAAGTTGAAAGGCGCCACACCATAAAGTATCCACCTCCGGCCTCATAGATTGATGGAATCCAAGTGATTGAAACAATATGTCATGGGACAAAAACAGGTTACGCGTTTCATTATTACTCATAGGTCATTACATGTCGGGTAAGTCTGTTTCTGGGGCTTGTTTTAAAAAACCATTTAAGCAGTTGGGGTGGGCTGGTGTAACCTATGCTACAAGAAAAAAAATGTTAATGGTAGGTGGAAGAGGCAGCCATAAAGGCTATTTTGTTTTGCCCCAGAAAGGTTGGATGCAATGCAACCTGGCTCGTAAAATAAACTGCAGGGGAGGGTAACAAGAAGCATTCAAAAGTCTTTTCAGGAACTTCCATATTGGTGTGTAACATCTGTATAGAAAATACTTTATGCATATAGACATTAAATCGGGGTCAGGGGCATGGCCAATAAGCTGCACATGCTAACAAGGCTATTGAAGACAACATGGGCTGTCGTTCTTGCTGGCAACAACATTGAAACCTTCTACTTACAGAATCTATTTCTCACATGTGTTAATGCAAATAATAAAGAGAATGTAACATGAAACGGTTTTGGGGAGAAAAACTTTCACATTAGGATTTTTAAAAAATTAAGTTTAGTTATCCTTTAAATACCAGACCATATTTATACTCAAGGGCCGGATTATAACACCTCAGTAGCCTGTAGGCACAAAGAGACTGGCCACCTTAGCCCCACCCAGTAACACAGGCCACACCCTAACCAAACCCAATTTTCCTTTTGGGGAAGAAAAGAAGACGAAAATAGACTATAAGGGGTTGGATTGGTGGGAAGAGATTGAAAGGCCAGCCCTATAACCTCAGGGCACAGGCATGTAACTAATGGTATGACTCTGGCCCTATTTATACGTCAAAAGGAACACAATATAAGTAGCAGTGAGGGGTGGGGATAGAGTACTAGTAACAGGTATTAGAGCGTAAATTAATAAATTTGTCCATTCTAGTCCAGAGTTGTCAGATAATCTGCTCCCAGCAGGAGGGGGTGGGTGTAGTGCAAGATGAAAGACCAGGAAGGTGGGGTGTTAGGGCGGTTACGGGTTTAAGAAAGGGGGAAAAAACCCTTTCTTACTTTACAAAATGGTAATCGGAAAGAATCCCATGATCAGCAAGAACAAAAATTAAACTAGGAAAGGGAAAGTTAATTATAAACTTTGAATTTGGCTTGCAAGACCGCATTTGGAAGGGGAATGGGAATATGTGGTTTGTGCTGCAGATTTTTAAAACTCAATAAATGACTATAAATATGGCTGTTCACTCATGATGGGTAGCGTCAGGTGGTGTGTGTACTGTGTCGGTTGGAAGTTAAAACAAAACTTTTTGATGTTGGTCAAAATGTTTTTTTTTTTACGTTAGTTTACCCTAGTATGCTGCAGGAACTGGAAAGGGTTAGATCAGTAGGGGTGTGTAACTGGGTAAGGTGGGGGGGTTTAAAAAAAAACGTTTTCAATGATTGGTCTCAAAAATTGTGCTTTGCATGTTAGCCATATAACATAAGCTTTATTGAAGATATATCAAAAATAATTTTTTTTATCTTTACCGTTTAAGTATGGCTGCCACAGGAAAGGAAGTGTAGGTCAGAGTATGTGTGTTCCCATTGGAGGTTGGTGTTGTTGTTGCAGTATATGACCATATAAATAACTTTTATTGATGATGATCAAAATTAGTTTTAAATACATACAATTATAATACATTTGATAAAGCGCTTTTCTACCAAAGAACTCAAAGTGCATAGATATGTCTCAAATCAAAACAGCTTGTACAGAGGAAATAGTCAGGTGTTCATAACACCAGACTAAACTGGTGGCTGTCAGTTTGGATTTTAAAGGTTTCCCGTGATAGATGTCCGGACTGGATGGGGCAGGGATTCCAAAGTGTAGGGGCAGCATGACAGAGTGGCACATTTTTGAGGTTGATCTACGATTGTGTGTGTGGAGGGTGGGTGATTGCAGTTGGCAGCAAGTTTTTCAAAATATCCAAGAGAGGCCCAGATTGGCGCAAGGATTTGAATATCAATAATCCAATCTTAAACAGGAATTCTCCATTTTATCGGTATAGCCTGTGGAAGAGCGAAGGGTTGGTGGAAGGGGGCAATGGTGGAGTTGGCTTGTTAATAGCCTCGCAGCAGCATTCTGTACGGTTGCAGGAGGTTGTACGTCTTTTTTTGAAGCGCCTGTTATAGAGCACATTGCAGTAGTCCAACCGCGATGTGGTGAATCGAAGAAGTGATCAGGATTGGAAGATCTGCTGGAGGAATGATGGCTTATTTTTGCAATGTCCTTAGGGACTATTAGTTACCCCCTTTTATTCCTGGAATGGAAAAGTATGGCAGAGGTGGGTGAACCTGGTCTGTGTGTGTGGGATAGGGGGGCCAGGTTTGTGTTTATGACATTTGAAACAAACTGTTTGATCTCATGACCCGTAAACCGCGAAAATATCCACATTAAGAATTGTTACCATTATAGTCTATGGCAAAAATATCAAATTCAACGCAAATGCCTGTTGTAACTCTTCATTGAATTCCTTAGCCAAAGTAATAGTAATTTAATAAGCACATTTGTCTCTATATGTTCGCACGTCTGTACCGAATTTCATGTCTGTTCGCCTCAAAACTGGGGAGGTGATACAGTCCGTTTAAAAAAAGCGTAAGAATACAAATGTAAGAAGAAGAAATAAAAAGGAACAGTAATTTGTTTTCTTCAAGACGCTAAATTAATTAATGCGTGAGTGGACTAGACAAGTATTACGGGTGCATCAACAATGCGTCCCATGGGAGCTGGTCGGGTTCAGGCCAGCCAATTGCATCCTTGGCGTCGGGACGTTGCGGTGGGTGACTAAGATGGCCACCGAAGGGGGGATCAAAGCAGCCAATTGGTAGAGGGCAGGAAGGGAACCGGTTGGGTTAACAGGAGCGCAGCATGCAACGGGAATTTCGGTTCCCTCATTACATACCAAACAGAGCGGTCGAGATACAAGCTATGGAGACCGACAAGAGGAGTTGACAGGAGGAAATGGAAATGAGGTAGGCTCCTAAAAATCTGCTTGCCAGAGAACCCCTAAGCTGCCCTCTAGTCATGGTAGATACTAGGGCGGTGTGGGGGGTGGGTGACACTAACGCCAGTAGTCAGGTTCTGGTGAGGTGGCCATCATTATATGCAATTAATAAGGGCAATAACACTGTTTACCCCCACATGGTATTCTACGATGACCGCTCATTAATAAGCTCTGTACATGTACCCCGCTAGCATTGCATACCGATAAAAGCCATGGTATCAAAAAGATTAAACTATATGTCCGTCCCACCATATTGACCTATCTATACATCTTCTCTTCAGATCAGTACTTTTTATTAGGTCATTTATATTCTGGGACTATAAGAAAGGACGTAACAGCGAGACGTGATAGAACAAGGGTCTTTATAAAAACATTCAGGGAGTTTAATTAAAATAAATAAGTTATTGTCGTTAAAAATGGTGCTAATTTGCCCCAACCAATAAGTCTTTATTAACATTTCCAAGCTAAATGGTCTGTTGGGGCAAAATTAGCAACATTTTTAACGATAAATAATGTTTATTACATCGCTCTGATTGACTGCTAAGAATCAAGTGGTAGACATTGGGAGAGGAATGTATGTAAATCAGCTCTGCTTTTGTAAGACCCCAATAGTATATCTTTAAGTATATACATACTATTATTGTTTACAATGAATTCCCAGCTGCCATCTGTTATTTTTCCAAAACTTCTTCAAGAAACTTCAATGGAGAAATAAAGGAATTTTCCAGTAAGAGTTGACTTTACAGTCACTGTTTATTTGCTATAAAAGTAGGTTTTCATTTCTGATTGTATTTCTTATATTGTTGCCACGCTGAAGAAGGAATGTTGTATGTTAAATCAGGTGCTGTGAGAACCAATTTCTTGGAGGGTACTTACAGGTACGCTTCAGGAGGAAAGACCAAGGTTGAAGGTTTAGATACAAGAGACAGATGAGGCTGATGGGAAATGAAGCTGAGACACCTAGTGATGCTGGAACTGGATTTACCAATATGATGCTGGGACGGTATGCTGATGGCTTGCTGGGAACTGTATGCTGGATATGTGATGTAACGCTGGATGTTGCTGATGGGAGCGGGAACCAAGATGCTGTGGGAACTGGCAAGGTAAGTGACTCCAATGGCACTGGACAGGTAAGTAACTCACTGGTATTGGAAAGTAAGTGACACCACAGGGACCTGGCAGGGTAAGTTTACAGGAACAGGCAAGGTAAATAACTCACTGGGACTGGCAAGGGAGGTAAGTGATTCTGCTGGAACTGGCAAGGGGATATGTGATCTGCTGGACTGGAAAGGTAAGTAGTTCTCAGAAAAGGTAAGGGAATTTGCTGGATACAGAGAGGTGAGTAACAGAGCTTGTGGGTAGCAAAAAAACTCTACAATATAGGCGGCCAGGTCAGGAGGACCCCGGCAATTGAATCCTCCAACGCTGCCCACCCAGAAGTTTAGTAGAGTGGCGTGGGACCGGAGTAGCAGGTAAAGTGCCTTACGCTTAACATACTTGCCTGAATTTAAAGGGTAATCTCCCAGCTCAGTCCCAGATCCTTTCATTGCAAAGTTGCGAATTCTGTTGACAAGCAGCTTGTTGGAAAGCTTACTGCATCAAAGCACATGGCAAAAAATTAAGGGGAAACGTTTACCGTGATAGATGCCTTTTAATGTTCTTGTATAGGGTTTCCGACTACAAAATTTAGCTGCAGATATTTTAAGACTGGAACTCATTTGTAACCCTGGGATTTATGTAAATTATCGAAATGACCCCCAGAATTATGGTTCCGTGGTCTTGGCATATCCAATGGCCACCTACATGCCATACACAGCTCACCATTACCATATGAAAGTTCCGAAACAGGACCCATTAAAGTCATGGAAGTCAATAGTTTGAAAGTTCAGACTGAAATACAATTAAAATCAATGCGTTAACTTAATGTAAATGTCTCTTGAGACCGGGAAATGGTTTTTTTTTGGGGGGGGGGAAACACACTTGAAGATCCAGAACTTTCAAAAAATAGTTTTATTCTAACAAGCGCTACTTTTGAGCTCCCGCATCATTTTTCGATGATTAGCCCCATAAACAAAGGTAGATAGTTCCCCCGCCCACAACATAGGGTATAATTAAAATCGACTGGGGGGGGTGCTGCTCCAAAAACCATAGCAAGGGTAAAGTAATCCAAACAAAAGCAATTCAGCGCACACCCGTCTCAATGTTCAAATCCATTTATTTAACAAGTGAAGTTTCGGTGCCGTGCCGAACTTCCTCAGACGTACTGCTGTGGAAGGTGTCGCAGGACGCCGAACGTCACGTGTTAAATAAATGTGGATTTGAACATTTAAGACTGGAAGTGCACTCTGAATAGCCCATAAACAATTCTAACATTCGATACTAGCCCATAAATGATTCAAACATTCGAGATTATCCCACCTGATACGATTCGAAACATTCAATGATTGTTTTCCAAATAAACGATTTCGAAGATCGGGTCCGGGATAGTTTGAGATGTACGAGTCCGTTCGAAATAAAGTTCAGCTCAGAACTCGGAGTTTGAGTCTAGTTCATCTCTAATGATGAACCGTTGGTTATTGGGCTTGTTTGTTATTATTGAATATATATTTATGTTCCAAAACATGGGGAAGAACAAGTTAATGCAATGTTATTGAAGGAATAGCATTGTTAATTTAATAAATTTTATGAACCAAGGAAAAGTGAGCCTCATCCATTGTACCAAACCATAATCTATGTTTAAAATTGGGTCTATTTTGTGGGTTATTTTGCTAGAATTCTGGTTTCAACACTACATTTTTAATTGCAACTTTATTTTCCTTTGACCTGGCAGCAAGCATGGAATAATCTATAAATCAGTTGTGAGAGTGGCATAAACAGAATATATGGTCCTGTATGCAAGGTAAACTTGTGAGTATATGTGGCATGAGGTCAGGTCTAGCTTGTCTGGATAATAAAATTAATAGGGCCATGGGAGAGACATTTACATAGGTAAAAAGATATATCTGAAAGGACAGAGTTCAGTGAGGCTAGTTGAATGAAGAGTTTTAAAAAAATTGGCTACGGGTGGCTACGAA
Organism: Hymenochirus boettgeri; assembly: GCA_019447015.1. Taxonomy (NCBI): domain Eukaryota; kingdom Metazoa; phylum Chordata; class Amphibia; order Anura; family Pipidae; genus Hymenochirus; species Hymenochirus boettgeri. Next base: position 98,182,478 of record CM033474.1, read on the forward strand.
CCTTTTCTCTGTATTAAGAAAAGTCATGAACATTTAGTGGATTATATGGGTTAAAACCAACTCCAAGAGCCCGAATGCCATTTCAGAAAGTGTAAAATGTAAATCTAAATAATAATTTATAAGTTATAAATGCTGATTATAAATAATTTATAAGTATTAACCTTGCTTAGTTTATTTTTTTTGAATTGATTGATCTAAAAACTCATACATTTCAGCAATCTCAATTGCTTGAATATTACAAACTCGGTGCTTTGTTCTATTACACTGTAAAGTCTGTCAGCGATACAGTTGGGACAATAGAATTTGTGGTATGTTGTAAATTGCAAGGTAGTAAGGTAATCCTCTACTGGTGCTGGCTATTAGGATTTCTGAGCATATGCTCAACTTAACAGATAAATAGCAACAAACTTGACACAAGAGCCATAATAGCTATGTGGCAAACCGTGATTTATGGAGATACCAGACGACAGTGTCAGACCAGCCTGGGTCTTTCATCAGGCTATTGAAAGACCCAAACTGGTCTTAACTCATGTCTTGCTTGGTATCTCTTTTTTTCTCAATAAATCCGCGGGTTCTGGCACTATGCAATTTATGGTTTTCTTATCCGTGGAAAATTTGTTGTAGATTTGGAAGTTCTATAAGGGGATTGGTGTGGACCCTTCACACAAATCTGAGCCGGATAAAAGACTTAACGGACCTGAGGCCTGGGGATCATTTGTTTCGTGCTGCCAACAGCTGAGAGAAAAGTTCCTGCTCCTTGAACTGGAAGCTACAAAACAAGTTTACATGGTGAAACATACTAATACATGTGATGATAAGATGTATACAATTAAAGACAAAAAGTGTGTACTGTATTAAAGATACGGGCAGCATGGTGGCTCAGCGGTTAGCACTGATGCCTTGCAGAGCTGAGGTCCTGAGTTAAAATACACTGTTGGACACATTTGCAAGGAGTGTCTATTTTTGCTATCCTGTTCCTTTTGCCAAACCTAAAGACTAAAAAAACAGCATCCCTAGAAAATCAGGAAAACAGCTGTGCATTACATCCTCCAAATTATCCAGCACACTTATCCTGCCAGGAGACATGATCACTGTCAAAATCTCCAGCAATTATGTCTTCTGGTAGGAAAGGTAGGGTGTGAACACGTACCAATATCTGGTTTAGTGAGGACATTTCTGTGATATGTCTGGGAGATATAATCATGTACTCTTAAGGTACTAATACATATGAATACATATACTAATATATATGGCCCACCTGGCCCATTTGCTTTGCAATCGCAAAAAAGATTGGGCCGGATATTTTTATGACATCACGTGAATGTCAGAATTATGTCATGGGAATGTCAGTGGGTGAGTTTGCAGTGTATGGTCAGTAGAGCTGTCCGAACTTCGCAAAATCCGGTCCGCTCGAGCATCCGCGAATTTTCGGAAAAATTCGAAAATCCGCGAGCGGACCCATTAAAATGAAAAATTCCCTTGAAATTACTAGATTTTTCGTATTTTCAAAAATTTTCGAAAATACGGTGATTCACGTATTTTAGAAAATTTTCGAAAATACGAGAAAACTAGTATTTTCGAAAATTTTCGAAAATACGCAAAACCCGTAATTTCGAAAATTTTCGAAAATATGAGAAATCCGCGACTCGGAAGTTCGGAAGGCGGAAAATCCGAAAAAATCTGCCGTTCACGAACGGGATAAATCCGCGGCGGATCCGGGTTCGGATCCGCGAACCGGCCATCCCTAATGGTCAGCTTTAGGGTAGCTGACGTTTTTCAACAACCAATGCCATAAATGTATACTTTAGGGTAGCTGACGTTTTTCAACAACCAATGCCATAAATGTATACATATGTAAATTATTTCAAGACTAAAAAATTACATCTATTTTTTTTAACTTGTCAGGATAACAATTGATATTAAAAATGTTTTCCAATTCTGGATTTAATAGTATCATGCTCACCACAACCAAACCGTTTTTTATCAATGTTTCATTAAACATTACTTTTTCATCAAATTGTACCTTTATGTTTATAGCTCCAGCTTGAGGATGACGAGTTTATCGACCAGCGGGCCTTGAGCAAAGTTAGTAAACAAACAAGATATAATTTAAATCACAATTGATCCCAATTAAGATTTCCATTATACAAAAACAAAATGAGTGGACTAATTTCTATAGCGTGTTGTTAACTTGAATAATTCTCATTCCTTTCTTTTTCGTTTTCTTTTCTATCAGTATCAAAACCCCTTATGATTTACCTCCCAATCAGTATCAAAACCCTTTGATCGATCTATCTAACCTTCCCAATCAGATCATCAACCCTTATGATTCCTACTCCCATATAAATATCATTTCACAGAAAATGTTTCCGTTTTAAACTTGTGTTGCTAGCTTCAGCTCAAGGATCAGAACTTTCATCTCACAGCTTGTAGGAAGTAAGTAAACTAGATGATACTTGATATACAGAAAAATAAAATAGACTTTTTAAAAACTATGCAGGGATTTTGCATAGTCCACCTGGGTTACTAAGAATCCAGATTGGAAAACATTTTTTAATAATCAATCGTTTATCACTGACAGTAAAAAAATAGATTATTTCTTATTTTTGTCTGAATTAATGTACATACGTAACATTTACGGCTTGGTTTTAAAAAAAACGTCAGCTAACCCTAAAGCTGACCTTTACACGTGCAAATCCTCACCCCACCTTGACATCCCATTGATATCTTCTAACATTCTTCTGACACTTACACGTGAGTTATAAAAGATATCCCGGTGCCCAATCTTTTTTGTGATGCAAAGCAAATGGGCCATGTGGGCCATACTTATAAGTATAAGTATTTTGATATCTATTAGTACCTTAAGAGGTACATGATTTATATCTCCCACGATTATATCACAGAGTGTCCTCATTAAACCCAGAATATTGTAGTGTTCACAACCCTCCCTTCCTCCAGAGAAAGATTGCTGGAGATTTTGCATTAGTCAATTCCTGCCTGGCAGGAAAGTGTGGCTGATAATTGGAGGTGTAATGCCACAGCTGTTTTCCTGATTTCTTAGTTGGATGCTGTTTTTTTAGTCTTTAGGTTTGTCAAAAGGAACATGATAGCAAAAATGAACATCCTTGCAGATGTGTCACGTGTATTTAACTCAGGACCTCAGCGCTGCAAGGCATAAAGTGATAACCATGAGCCACCATGCTGCCCGTATCTTTAAATTTAACAATACAGTACACACTTTTGTCTTTAATTTGTATACATCGTATCATCACGTGTATTAGTATGTTTTCAACTATGTAAAACTTGTTTGTGGCTTCCAGTTCAAGGAGCAGAACTTTTCTCTCAGCTGTCGAGAAAGTAAGTAAACAATACACACTACACACATGCATGCGAGACATACACTTATACATGCGATAGACATACACACATACAGCACACAGAACACCTGCATGACAAACACACAACACATAGATGCACACACTACATACACATGCATGCAGATGGAATACACACATGCATGCAAGAGCAAAACACATACACACATGTAAAAGACATACAGTATACAAAGCAGGCAGACCTACCACAAATGCATGCAGACTGACACCAATCTGTAATAAATAAAACAATTTTATTCATCTATCTTTCTATATTTTGTTATAATATATAACTTCTTTTTTTTTTAGCTTAAATCAATCGATGAAATTGGCCAGAAGCATAGCTGTGAGGATGTAAGTAGAGTTACACCAAAATAAAACAAAAAAAATGATGTTGTGCTTCAAATGGGAAATCAGATTGCAATAGTAATGTCCGTGAAACTTTACTTCCAACACGCACTTACTAACCAGGTGTCCAGGACAACAGAGACACTTGCATTCTATTGGTCACTGTAGTAAGGGGTGGAGTTCATAAGGTCAAGATGACGTCTGATGAGGAGACTTCAAAGATGTCCAAACCATGAGCGGCTTCCTTTCAGCCAGCTAACAGGCAGGGAAATAGTCAGAGAGGGAGGGGGCACTCCTGCACAGAGATATTAAGCTGGGTACACACAGTAAGGTAAAGCCTAAATACCGTGGATCCGGACGTATCGGGGCTTTATCGGTACTGTGTGCACCTTCGTTTTTCGAACAAGCTCAGGCTTCCTAACGATCAGGTCTGGCCAAACCCCTTGGAAAAGACCAAAAAATTTCCATCGCGCTGCGTGTTAGACTCCATAGAGGAGTCTGCCACGGCCGAGGGAAACACACAGCCCAGTTCTCCCTGATGTTAATAGAGAACGCCGGACTGTGTGTATGCAGATCTTTGAAAGATGACAGACAGGATCTTGCAGATCCGTCTGTCATCTTTCAATGATCTGTAGTGTGTACCCGCTAATTATCTCAAAAATGAGCACAAAAAAAGAGACAGGGAGCAAGTAGCAAATGTATTGATGTGTATAAGCTCTCAAGTGTTTTTTCACTATAGATGGCCTTCATATATTAAATTAATTATAGTTAAATTAATTTTAAATTCAGTTGCATTATTAATTCTACAATTTTTAGATTCACAAAGTTAAAAGAAACTAAACATAAAACTAAATACATTAGAATTTCCAATCAACAAACATCCCTTTTATTAGTGTTAATTTAATTTGAATAACATTAACCATTTCCAACATTATACTTTTTTCCATTCATGCTCTACACCAAACATTTTTAATCTTTTCACCCACAACCAAGCTTTTTATCAGATGTTTCATTAAACATTACTTTTTCAAATTGTAACTATTATTTTTTAGCCTCCAGCTAGAAATGCGTATTATCTGGACCAGCCATGAGCAAGTTAGTAAACAAACAAGAATATATTTAATCAAACAATGAAAATCAATTAGAATTTTCCTTATTTACAAGACAAATGTTATGGCCTATTTCTATTGTGTTGTTAACTTTGAATAAATTTCCAGTTCTTTTCTTTTCTTTTCTATCAGTATAAAACCTTAGGATTCTACCTCCCATCAGTATCAAACCCTTATAGCTGTGGTACACAATCAGTACGATAAAGCCCCGATAACCGTCGGCTCCGACGGTTTCGGGGATTTATCGTTACTGTGTGTACGTCCGTTTCCCGAACCGCGGCGTGCGGCGCGGCCTGCTAACGTCGGGTCTGGCCGTACGCGTCCGTTCGGGAAAGGCCGAAATATTTCAATTCACGGCCGAGTGGAAAACACACAGTCCCGAGCTATTCTACCCTATAGGGGAACGCTCGGGACGTGTGTATGACAGATCTTTGAAAGATTGGCAGAAGGATCTTGCAGATCCTGTCTGTCCATCTTTCAGAAAATCGTTACTTGTACCGTGTTACCTAGCTATGATTTCTCCTCCCATCCTATCCTAGTCCTCCATCGACACCCTTTGATTCTACCTCCCAATCAGTAACAAAACCCTATGATTCTACCTCCCATCAGTAGTCATCAAACCCTTTGTTCTAGGGGATTTCTGTACTACCTCCCAATACAAGTATCAAACCCTTATGATTCTACCCCCTACCTCCCAATCAGTATCAACCCTTTGATTACCTCATCATCAAACCCTATTTTACCCCCAATATAATAATAATTTCACACGAAGATTTCACAGTTGAAAACTTTGTTTTGTAGCTTCAGCTTCAAGAGCAGAAAAACTGTTATCTCACCTGTCAGGAGGAAAGTAAGTAACTATATGATATTTATATTACAGAAAAATAAAATAGACTTTTTAACATCTGACAAGGAGTTTGCATAGACCACGCATGGTACTATTAATCAAGATTGAAAAAATTTTTATAAATTCAATCGTTAGTCTGAAAGGTTAAAAAAATAGATTTAATTTCTTAGTCTGAGATTAATTTACTATACGTATACATTTTTAGCATTGGTTGTGAAAAACCGTCAGCTACCTAAAGCTGACCATACACTGGCAAACTCACCATCTGACATTCCCATGACATTCTTTCTTTGACATTCACGTTGATTGTCATAAAAATATCCGGCCCAATCTTTTTTGTGAATTGCAAGCAATGGGCCAGGGGGCCCTTATATAAGATATGTATTGATATCTATAGTACCTTAAGAGTACATGATATATCTCCCAGAATATCACAGAAGGGCCTCATTAACCCGTATTGGTACGTGTCACACCCTCCCTTTTCTACCGAGACATTAATTGCTGGAGATTTTGCCATTGATCAGTCTCGTGGCAGGAAAGTGTCTGGATAATTTGGAGGATGTTAATGCCACAGCTGTTTTCTGATTTTCTAGGATGCTGTTTTTTTTAATCTTTTAGGTTGACAAAATGAACAGGATAGCAAAAAATAGAAACTCCTTGCAGATGTGTCCAACGCGTATTTAATCAGGACCTCAGCGCTGCAAGGGCATCAGTGCTAACCAGAGCCACCGTGCTGCCCGTATCTTTAAATTACAATACATACACCACTTTGTCTTTAATTTTATACATCGTATCATCACGTTATAGTATGTTCAAAATGGAACTTGTTGTAGCTTCAGTTCAAGGAGCAGGAATTTTCTCCGTGCGAGAAAGAGTAAACAAATACACATAACACAGTGCAGACATACACATATACATGCAGATAAGAACACATACATACAGCACACAGACACATTGCTACAGACCAAACACAAATACAATAGATGCAACACTACATCCCAGCAGGCGCTGGCCTACCACCCTGCATGCCGCGCCCAACACCTCCCCTGTGCCCCGCCTCCAGTCTACATATGCAGAGACCTACAAAATGCATGCGATGTACAACCCTTGTATACCACAACAATTCTTCTTATCTTTCTACTATTTGTCTATATTCTCCTCTTTTTTTTTAGCTTTTCACGTCGCTGCACTTGGTAGACGATTAGTGTGCGGATTTTGTCGTCGGCGTTCCCCAACAAAACAAAAAAAAAATGCTTTGTTGTTGTACCGCGGGACCTCGAAAAGATTAAAAATGTTTGGTTGTAGAGCATGATGGAAAAATAGTATAATGTTGGAAATGGTTAATGTTATTTAAATTAAATTAACACTAATAAAAAGGAATGTTGTGATAGGAAATTCTAATGTATTTTAGTTTTATGTTTAGTTTCTTTTAACTTTGTGAATCTAAAAAAATGTAGAATTAAGAAATGCAACTGAATTTAAAATTTAATTCTATATTATAAAGGGCATCTATAGTGAAAAAAACACCTTGAGACATTATACACATAAATACATTTGCTACTTGCTCCCTGTCTCTTACCTTTTTCTGTGGCTCCATTTTTGAGATAGACTTAAGCTGGGTACACACACTACAGATCATTGAAAGATGACAGACAGGACCTGCAAGATCCTGTCTGTCATCTTTTAAAGATCTGCATACACACAGTCCCGAGTCCGCTCGGGACTGTGTGTTTCCCTCGGCCGTGGCAGACTCCTCTATAGGGAGTCTAACGCAGCCGATGGAAATTTTTGGTCTTTCCCAAACTGCCATTTGGCCGACCTGATCGTTATGCAGCCGCGAGCTCGTTCGAAAAACAAAGGTGCACACAGTACTGATAAAGCCCCGATACTGTCGGATCAGACGGTATCGAGGCTTTACCGTTACTGTGTGTACCCAGCTTAATATCTCTGTGCAGGAGTGCCCCCTCCCCTCTTTGACTATTCCCCCGTGCCTGTTAGCTGGCTGAAAGAAAAGCCGCTCATGTGTATGACATCTTTGAAGTCTCCTCAATCAGACGTCATCTTGACCTTACTGAAATTCCACCCCTCTGGACAGTGGCCAATAGAATGCAAGTGTCTCTATTGTCCTGGAGACACCTGGTAGTGAAGTACGTGTTGGAAGTAAAGTTACACGGACATTTACTTCTGCAATCTGATTTCCCTCATTGTGACTAGCAACAAATCATTTTTTTGGTTTTATTTTGTGTAACTCTACTTACATCCTCAACAGCTAATCCTTCTGGACCAATTTCATCGACTTTAAGCTAAAAAAAAATAGTTATAATATTATAACAAAATATAGAAAGATAGATGAATAAATTGTTTTATTTATTACAGATTGTGTGTATCAGTCTGCATGCATTAGTGTATGTCTGCCTGCATGTGTATACTGTATGTCTTTTCACATGTGTGTATGTGTTTTCTGCTGCATGCATGTGTGTATGTTTATCTGCATGCATGTGTATGTGTGTGCATCCATGTGTATATGTGTTTGTCTGTATGCATGTGTCTGTGTGCTGTATGTGTGTATGTGTATATTGTTTACTTACTTTCTCAACAGCTGAGAGGACATAGTTAAAAAGTCTTTTATTTTTCTGTAATATAAATATCATATTGTTTACTTACTTTCTCGACAGGTGAGATGAAAGATTCTGCTCCTTGAGCTGGAAGCTACAAAATAAGTTTAAACTGTTGATTTACTTACTTCCTCGACATGGGAAGATGAGTTCTGCTCCTTGAGCTGGAAGCTAAAAACAAGTTTAAACTGTAAAAATCATACTGTGAATTATTTTATATTGGGAGGAGAAATCATAATAGTTTGATACGATAGAAAAAGAAAAATTTAACAACACAATAGAAATAGGCCATAACTTGTTCGTTGCTAATATAAATCTTATTGGATTTAATTGTTTGATTAATATATAGCTTGTTTGTTACTACCCTGCTCAACGACTGGTCCAGGTAAATCTCGTTCCTCACTGGAAGCTAAAAAATAAAGGTACAATTGGTGAAAAAGTAATTTTTATGAACATCTGATAAAAAGCTTGGTTGTTGTGAAATTAAAACTGTTGGTTGTAGAGCATGGTGGAAAATAGTAGAATGTTTGGAAAAATGGTAATGTTATTCAAATTAAATTAACACTAATAAAAGGGATGTTCTTAATGTATTTTTAGTTTTATGTTTATTTCTTTAACTTTGTTAATCTAAAGAAAATGTTTAATTAAGAAATGCAACTGAATTTAAATTGAATTCTATATTATAAGGGCATCTATAGTGAAAAAAACACTGAGAACATTCTACACATCAATACTGTGCTACTTGCTTCCCTGTCCTCTTCATACACACAGCCTGAGCGGTCTCTCCCTATGAACATCATAGTGAAACGCTCGGGACCTGTGTGTTCCCTCGCCGCGGCACAACCCTATATAGGTAGTCCTAACCGTAGGCCGATGGAAATTTTTGGTCTTTCCCAAACGGGCGCTTGGCCGACCCGATAGTTCGGCAGCCGCGAGCTCGTTCTAAACAAACTAAGGCACACAGTACCGATATGCCCTTATACTGTTGATCAGACGGTATTGAGCTTTAAATCGTTACTGTGTGTACCGCTTCATCTGCTGTGCAGGTGTGCCCCACCCCCTCTCTGATTATTTCCCCCGTGCCTTTTAGCTGGCTGAAAGAAAAGCCCGCTCTGTGTATGACATCTATCTTTGAGTCTCCTCAATAGACGTCATCTTGACCTTACTGAAACTCCACCCTCTGGACAGTGGGCCAATAAGAATCAAGTGGTCTCGTGCCCTGGAGACACCTGTGTGGAAGGCGCTTTGGAAGTTAAGTTGTGTTATGTCTGCTGCAGCATGTTTAATGTATATCCATGTGTATTGTGTTTTGTCTGTATGCATGTTTTCTTTGTGCTGTATGTGTGTATGTCCTATCTGCATCTATATATATGTAACCGGCATGTATGTGGTGCTGCAGCATGAGTGTGTCTTTGTATATTTGGAATGCATGTGTGTGTTGTCAGCAAACACACATTTATATCCCCAAAAGAAACAACAAGGAAACGACAAAAAGATAGAGTTTATGACAAGTGCCTGCTAATGGATCAGGCTTAATTGTTCTAGTCCTATAAATCCAGTACTGTATACTTCAGGCTAACAATTCATTTGTTTGTTTAATTTTGTGTACTTACTTACAAATCCTCAACATCTATGCTTCTCGACCAATTTCCATTGACGTTAAGAAGCTAAAAAAATAGTTTTAATATTATAACAAAATAGAGAAGATAATAATAATGGTTTTATTTATTACAGATTGTGTGTATCATCCTGCATGCATTTTGTGTAATGTCTGCCTGCAGTGTATATCTGTATGGTCTTCCACATGTGTGTATCCGCTGTTGGATCACATCTGCAGAGGATGTCGATTTTTGCTATGCTGTTTCCTTTGTTCAAACGAAGACTAAAAAACAGCGTTTCCTAGGAAAAATCATGACAAACGCTGTGGCATTACATCCTCCAAATTATCCAGCACACTTATCTGCTAGGAGACATGATCACTGACAAAATCTCCAGCAATTATTTCTTCTGGTAGGAAGGGAGGGTGTGAACACACCAAACTGGGTTAGTGAGGACACTTCTGATATATCTGGGAGATAAATCATGTATCTTAAGGTCCTAATGATATGAAATACTTACTAATAATATGCCCCCCTGGCCCATTTTCCTTGCAATCGCAAAAAAGATTGGGCCGGATATTTTTATGACCATCACATGAATTTCAGAAGAATGTGCCATGGGAATGTCAATTAGGTATTTTTGCAGTGTATGGGTCAGCTTTAGGGTACTGACGTTTTCAACAACCATGTCCACGTATGTAATGATTCAAGACTAAAAATTACATCTTATTTCTTTAACTTGTCCAGGATACCGATTGATATTAACATGTTTTCCAATTCTGGATTTAATGTAACATGCGGTGGTCTATGCAAAATCCTTGTCATAGTTCAAAAGTCTATTTTATTTTTCTGTATATAAATGTCTATGGATTACTTACTTCCTCTACAGGTGAGATGAAAGTTTCTGCTCCTTGAGCGGAAGCTACAAAACAAGTTTTAAACTGTAAAATATCTGTGAAAGTATTTTAAGTTGCGCAGGTAGAAGCATAAGAGTTTGATTACGGAATAGAAAAGAAAAATTAACAACACATAGAAATATGCCATAACATTTTTTTCTTTGCATAATAGAAAATCTTAATTGGGACTTAAATTGTTTGATTAAAATATTATCTTGTTTTTTACGAACCTGCTCAACGACTGGTCCAGGTAAATCTCGTTCCTCAGCTGGAAGCGAAAAATAAAAGGTTACAATGGTGAAAAGTAATGTTTAAAATGAACATCTGATAAAAACTGGTTGTGGTTGAAAGCTTCCAACTGTTTGGTTGAAGAGCATGGGGTGGAAAAATAGTAGAATGTTGGAAGGGTTTACTGTTAGTCAAATGAAATTAACACTAATAAAAAGGATGTTGTAATTGGAAATTCTAATGTATTTTAGTTTTATGTTTATTTCTTTAACCTTTGTGAATCTCAAAAAATTTGAATTAAGAAATTCACTAATTTATTAAAATTGATTCTATATTATAAAGGGCATCTTAGTGAAAAAAACACTTGAGAATTATACACATAAATACATTTGCTACTTGCTCCCTGTCTCTGCATACACACAGTCCTTAGCGGTCCCTCCCTATGAACACATCATAGAGACCTCGGACGTGTGTTTTTCCCCCTCTGCCCGCGCAGACTCCTATATAGGAGGGAGTCTAACGTGGCCGATTAAATTTTTTGGTCCCTTTCCCAACGGGTACGCTTGGCCGACCCTAGTTGGCAGCCGCGAGCATCGTTCTAAAAAACTAAGGTGCACACAAGTACCGATACTGCCCTGATCTGTCGGATCAGACGGTATTGAGGCTTTATCGTTACTGTGTGTTACCAGCTTCATATCTCTGTGAGGTGTGCCCCACCCCCCGCTCTATTATTCCCCGTGCCTTTTATCTGCTGAAAGAAAGCCGCTCATGTGTAATGACATCTTTGAAGTCGCCTCAATCCGACGTCATCTGACCTTACTGAAACTCCACCCTTACTCCACCCCGCTGACAGAGGCCAATAGAATGCAAGGGCGCTGTGCCCTGGAGACACCTGTGTGAAGTGCGTGTTGGAAATTAAGTAGGTGTTTATGTCGCTGATGCATGGTTGTATTCCATGGTATGTGTGTTTGTCTGTAGCATGTTCTGTGCTGTATGTGTTATGTCATCTGCATATGTATATATGTATGCCTGCATTATGTGTGTGCTGCATGCATGTGAGGTGTCTTTTGTATATTTTTGTTTCATGGTGTGTTTGTCAGCATAAAAACACATTTCTATCACGAGTTAAAGTGACCAATGCCTGTTAATGTATCAGGCTTAATTGTTAGTCTATAAAATCCAGTAACTGTTAATTCCGGCTACAAAAATCATTTTTTTTTTTTTTATTTTGTGTAACTCTACTTACAACAAATCCTCACACTATGCTTCCGACCAATTTCATCGACATTTAAGCTAAAAAAAAATGTTAATATTATAAAAATATAAGAAGATAGATGAATAATTGTTTATTATTACAGATTGTGTGTATCAGTCTGCATGCATTTGTGTAGTCTGCCTCCATTTGTAACTTATGTCTTCACTGTGTGTATCCGCTGTTGGACAACATCTGCAAGGAAAGTGTCTAGTTTTTGCTATGCTGTCCTTTTGTCAAAAACCGAAAACTAAAAAAACAGCATCCCTTAGAAAATCAGGAAAACAGCTGTGCATTAAATCCTCCAACTTATCCAGAGCAACACTTATCCGCTAGGAGACATTATCACTGACAATCTCAGCAATTTATTCTTCTGGTAGGAAAGGGAGGGTGTGAACACGTACAATAACGGTTTATGAGGACACGTCTGTGATTCTCGGGAGATGATAACCATGTGTCTTAAGGTACTAATAGATATGAAAACATATACTAATATATCTGGCCCCACCTGCCTATTTGCCTTTGTCAATCGCAAAAGATGGCCGGATATTTTTATGACATCACATGAATGTCAGAGAAGTCATGGGAATGTCCGTAGGTAGGTTTGCAGTGTAATGTTCAGCTTAGGGTAGCTGACGGTTTTCAACAACAATGCCATAATGTATACGTATGTAAATGATTTCAAGACGAAGAAATTACATCTATTTCTTTAACTTGTCAGTATAAACTATTGATATTAAAAATGTTTTCCATTCTGGGATTTAATAGTAACATGAGAACATGCGGTGGTCCTATGCAAAATCCTTGTCATAGTTAAACGTCTAGTTTATTTTTCTGTATATAAATGTCATATTGATTACTTCTTCCTCGCAGGTGAGATGAAAGTTTCTGCTCCTTGAGCTGGAACTACAAACAAGTTAAACTGTAAAATATACTGTGAAATTATTTTATATTGGGAAGGTAGAATCATAAGAGTGTGAATAGCGGATAGAAAAGAAAAATTAACAACACAAAGAAATAGGCCATAACATTTTGTTCTTTGCATAATAGAATCTTAATTTGGATTTTAATTGTTTGATTTAAAAATATAGATCTTGTTTTTTTACTACCTGCTGCAACGACTGGTCCCAGGTAATCTCGTTCCTCACTGGAAGCTCAAAAATAAAGGTTACAATTAGTGGAAAAAAGTAATGTTTAATTAAATCATCCTGATAAAAGCTTGTTGGGTGAAAAGATTAAAAATTTGTGGTGGTAGAGCATGGTGAAAAATAGTAGAATGTGGGAAATGGTTTAATGTTTTCAAATTAAATTAACACTACTAAAAAGGGATGTTCTAATGTATTTTTAGTTTTTATGTTTAGTTCCTTTAATCTTTGTGATCTAAAAAATGTAGAAAAACCCAAATGCAAACTGAATTTAAAAAATTGAATTCTATATTATAAGGGCCTCTATAACTGAAAAAAACAACCTTGAGCACATTAAACACATAATACTTTGTACTTGCTCACTGGCTCTGATACACACAGTCCCTGAGGGTTCTCCCTAGAACATCATAGGGAGAATGCTCGGACTGTGTGTTCCCTCGCGTCGGCAGACTCCTCTATGGGGAGTCTAACGCGGCCGATGGAAGTTTTGGTCTTTCCCAAACGGGCGTTGGCTGACCCGATCGTTAGGCAAGCCGCGACTCGTTCCAAAAACGAAGGGGCACACAGTACCATAATGCCCTGATACTGTCGGATCAACGGTATGAGGCTTTTATCGTTAACTGTTTGTACCCGCTAATCTCTTTGTCGGAAGTGCCCCATCCCCGCTTCTGACTAGTCCCTCCCCCGTGCCTTTTCGCTGGCTAAAGGAAACCGCTCATGTTATGACTCTTTGAAGTCTCTCCATCAGACGTCATCTTGACCTTACTGAACTCCACCCCTCTGGACAATGGCCAACGAATGCACTGTTTGCCCTGGAGACACCTGGGAGTGGAGTGCGTGTTGGAAGTTAAGTTACACACGGACATTTACATCTGCAATCCAATTTTCCTCATTGTTACTAGCAACAAATAATTTTTGATTGTTATATTTGTGTAACTCTACTTACACAGCCCGCAACTGCTAATGCTTCTTGGACCAATTTTCATCGACTTTAACTAAAAAAAAATAGTTATAATATTATAACAAAATATGTAGAAAGATAGATGAATAAAATTGTTTTTATTTATTAAGATTGTGGTATCAGTCTTCCATGCATTTGTGCTATGTCCTGCCTGCCTGTCCAAACTGTATGCTTTTCACAGTGTGTATGTGTTTGCTCATGCATGGGGTAGTCCATCCGGCATGCATGTGTATGTATAAATCCATGTGTATGTGTGTTGGTCCTGTCATGCATGTGTCTGTGCTGTATGTGTGTATGTCGATCTGCAGATATATATATGTATGCTGCATGTATGTGTGTGCTGCATTCATGTATGTGTCTTTGTATATTTGGATGCATGTGTGTGTTTGTCAGCAGACACCCATTTTATATAACAGAGGTAATGACAGTGCCCTTTTAATGTATCAGGCTTAATTGTCTAGTCTATAAAATCTAGTATTTGTATAACTCAGCGCTAGATATAGGGGTATCTGGAAGGAGGGGGTCCTCATTTAACCATTCCCCCCCCCCTCCCATCGACTAGACGTTATAGAGCAAGCATCTCAGGAATCACTATAAGGCAAGGGATTTCCTACACATCAACTTGTCCAAATCTGCACACAGCATACAGCGTAGACATAGTTAAAAAGTCTTTTATTTTTCTGTAATATAAATATCATATAGTTTACTTACTTTCTCGACAGGTGAGATGAAAGATTCTGCTCCTTGAGCTGGAAGCTACAAAATAAGTTTAAACTGTTAAACATACTGTGAAATTATTTTATATTGGGAGGTAGAATCATAAGGGTTTGATACTGATTGGGAGGTAGAATCATAAGGGTTTGGTTTACTTACTTTCTCAACAGCTGAGAGAAAAGTTCCTGCTCCTTGACCTGGAAGCTACAAAACAAGTTTACATGGTGAAACATACTAATACACGTGATGATACGATGTATACAATTAAAGACAAAAAGTGTGTACTGTATTGTAAAATTAAAGATACGGGCAGCACGGTGGCTCAGCGGTTAGCACTGATGCCCTGCAGCGCTGAGGTCCTGAGTTAAAATACACTGTTGGACACATCTGCAAGGAGTGTCTATTTTTGCTATCCTGTTCCTTTTGTCAAACCTAAAGACTAAAAAAACAGCATCCCTAGAAAATCAGGAAAACAGCTGTGCATTAAACCCTCCAAATTATCCAGCACACTTATCCTGCCACGAGACATGATCACTGGCAAAATCTCCAGCAATTATGTCTTCTGGTAGGAAAGGGAGGGTGTGAACACGTACCAATAACTGGTTTAGTGAGGACATTTCTGTGATATATCTGGGAGATATAATCATGTACTCTTAAGGTACTAATAGATATAAAATACATATACTAATATATATGGCCCACCTGGCCCATTTGCTTTGCAATCGCAAAAAAGATTGGGCCGGATATTTTTATGACATCATGTGAATGTCAGAAGAATGTCATGGGAATGTCAGTGGGTGAGTTTGCAGTGTATGGTCAGCTTTAGGGTAGCTGATGTTTTTCAACAACCAATGCCGTAAATGTATACGTATGTAAATTATTTCAAGACTAAGAAATTACATCTATTTTTTTTAACTTGTCAGGATAACAATTGATATTAAAAATGTTTTCCAATTCTGGATTTAATAGTATCATGCGGTGGTCTATGCAAAATCCTTGACATAGTTAAAAAGTCTTTTATTTTTCTGTAATATAAATATCATATTCCCCTACACTTTGAAACTCCATGCCACATCCAGTAGGACATCCCTATCACTGGAAACATGTAAATCCAAACTGAAAAAGCCACCTATTTAGTTCCGGTTTTTTATGACACAGAGCGACTATTTTTCTGTAACACAGACTGTATTGATCTGAGACATATCTATGCGCTTTGAGTCCTTGGGAGAAAAGCGACTTTACAAAGTTTATTGTATTATATTGTATAAAAAAAGTTATTGTGGAAATACCTCAATAAAGTTAGTGATCTATGGGTCATACTGAAAAAGCAGCCAATTTTGACCCAATACTTGAAAAAGTTTGTTGTTGTTAACCCCAACCTGACCCAGGTACATACACCTATTGAGTTACCCTTCCATTTCCATGGCGCATACGTAAAGGGTAAATAAAGTAAAAAAAAATATAAATTTGACCAATCATCAAAAAAGTTATTTTTTAACCCCCAACCGGACACCAGGTACACACACCTACTGGCCTACCCGTTATTTCCATGGCAGCCGTATTAAGAGAGTAATATTGTCAAAAAATATTTTGATCAATAATCAAAAAAGTTCAACTTCCCACTGACACAGTTACACACACCACCTGACCACCCAGTCATTGATTGAAGCCATATTTATTGTCATTGTTGATGTTTTAAAATCGCCAGCACAAAACACACACATCCCTTCCAAATGCGGCCATGCAAGCAAATTCAAAGTTTATAATTAAAATTCCCTTTCTAGCTCATTTTGTTCTTGCTGATCATGGATTCTTTCCGATTACCATTTGTAGTAAGAAAGGTTTTCCCCCTTTCTTTAAACCGTAACCGCCCTACCACCTTCTAGTCTGCTACAATCCCTTCCTACCACCCACCCCTCCGCTGGGACTAGAGGGACAACTGTATTATTACCCTCTAATAAATGTTCGCTTACTCACATTCCATCCCCTCACTGCACACTTATAGTTTCCTTTGACAGTATAAATCGGGCCGCGATTTACCATAGGACAGTACAGTAGCACACGCCAGGGGCCAGACTGACTGTTTTCTAAGGACGTGGCCTGTCATACCGCAAAGAGCTGCCCCGTGCCATCCCCACACAAGAACAGGTGGATCTGGTACTGGTTACACCCCCCTTTATCGTCTATTTTTCGTCACCCCAAGAAGAGCAAGCACCCAGCAGGAGGCCGACGTGTGGGTTTTGGGGGGGCTGGGGCTCCCCCCACCCCCACTGGTCTGTGTTTATGGGGCAAGGGTGCCCAGGCTCGTGCCTAAGGCTACTGAGGCGCCGTTAATCCGGCCTTGAGTATAATATGGTATGGCATATTATTTAGGAGACTAACTTAATTTTTAAAAAATCCTAATGTGAAAGTTTTTCTCCCCAAAACACTTTTATTGTTAAATTCTTCTCTTATGTTGCATAAAACTACATGGAGAAAGAAATAGATTTCTTAAGTAAGAAAGGCAATGTTGTTGCCAGCAAAATGAAGCCCATGTAGCTTCAAATAGGCCTTGTTCATGTGCACTAGGGCCATGGCCCCTTACCCCAGTATTTAATGTCTATAATCAGAAAACAGCTCTTTTATACCCCGCTAAGATGTCTATCACCACCCAATATGGAAGTAATGAAAGACTTTGAAAATGCTGCTGTTAGCCTGCCGTTTATTGATGACAGCCCAGGGGTGAATGGCTACACATTCTGCGCGCGTTTGGCCAAAACCCACAAATAAGAACTTTTTCCTATAGCATTAAGGTACCCAGCCACCCAACTGCTGAATGGTTTTTTAAACAAGCCCAAGCTCCCCAGACACAGATACCTGAGAGGGTAATGACCTATGAGTAAGAACAGGGCTCTGTTGAAATGCGTAAACTGTTTTTGTTCAGGACATATGTGTTCAATAAACTTGGATTAATCTATCTTGAGCAGAGGGGGGATACTTTATGATGTGCGGCCTTTAACTTTTACCATGCGGGTTAACCCGACCTGTCACTCTGCTCTCTAAGAGCTGGCCAGCCACATTGTGATTGGCGGCACTCTCAGACCAAATCACCACCATAACTATTGCCGCTCTGATTTTCTCAGCCATCCAACTATGCCTGATTCTCAGCCAATACAGACATGCCGGCATTCTCAGCCACATCGATCACGGGAGCCTAGGCCCATGAACATTTGTGACTTCCCGGCAAATGGAAGCCGGCAAGCCGAGAAGACCGACCCATAGGGCATGAAGAAACTGGTGGTAAGTCTGTTTATGGAGCTTTATTTAGAAAAACCTAACATGGTAGCTTGGGGGTGGGCTGGGACGGTAGGACTGTTACGCTATAGAAAATTGAGTACCTGTTTATCCAGTGGGGGCGGAGAGAACCCTTTAAAATGCATGTCCATCCATACCATAACATCATGTACTTATTATCCCCCCCCAATACCAAGAATGTTTGGAACTTAATACCTCGTTTTACAGCGGTCAAATAAGTAAAGTCCACCGCACTCCGGTCTATAAGTGAGGAATACTTTATTATCAAGTTGACGGGCCTTACAGCGTGTGTGAAGCTGCTAGAAATGGGTCATTGAGCTACCAGAGGTGTGAACACTAAGAAATCTGTGCCGACGTGAAATCAGCATTATAAGAACGGTTACTATAGGATCTCAGGATTAGGGGCTGGAGATAGAGTAAGTATAAGATCTTAGAGGTTGGTGGGTGGTGAATGCTCCCAAGTCCACAAATTTTAAACTACCAATTCTTTCCAACCACCAGTTACGTTGTTGTTCTGTCCCTATTTTTTAGATATCTAAAACTTCTTAGCTTTAAATGTTACTCAAAGTTTCTGTAAACACTTCTAAGGTAAACAATCTGCGAAAGGTTGACAGAGAGAAAGGAGGGTTTGTTATCTATAATAAATATCCCCCTTTTAGCTGTTTTTTTGCCCATTCTCTGGATCAACAGTTAGGGTTAAGGAGGAGGGGTTTTTGTTGTAAAATGTCGGACTATATTGACGTATTGTCTTTTATTAAACTTAATTTACCATGTTAATTACTTGGTAGGTACTGATGAAGGGGGGAAGAAACCTGATGTATATGTTTACTTCCTTCATTGCCTTTGGTGTTCGATCTGCCATCTTACTGAAATGTTTGACTTTACAGATAGTTAGGTCAGGATGATTTAAAAGGGTCAGTTAAAAAATGAGGGAGTCTGAGCCTGAGCAAAGAAAAGTACTTGTGTTAATGATATGCAGGAACACACACAAAACAGACGTGCAGAGACTTCGAGGCTTAGAGACTATAAGAAAAAAGTAAAATCTTTCACGCGGTAGTTCCGCCTTTTGAGCGCAAACCTCTGCTTACACAAAGAGAATAAAACAGGACTAGGATATCTGTTAGGAAAAGATTTTTAAGTGCTTTTGGCTTTTATAACACAACATTTATGTGATATTCTTGGGTCGAGAATGTGTCCTTTTGGGTACTGTTTTTTCTTCTCTGGGCAGTATGTTCCATTCCTCTGCAGTCTTGTGTCCAACACTGAATCCCACTTGTCCTCACAGCCTGGGTTCATTAATCTTCCATGAAGCCCTCACATCACGTGTCAACCTACTCAATATGCTCAGAATGTGTATAGGAGAGAGGGAGAAGAGCAGGTCGGATAATGTTTCCTTCTGGATACTGTACTTTCTTCTCCGGGACACCCCTTGTTTTCCTTCCTCGGCAGTTCATGCCCTTCTTTCATGAACGAGGAAAAGCATGACATGAAGAACTTTAGTTGTGCTATATATAAAGATGAACAAAGCCTAAGTATTTGTAAGTAAAGGGCAGGTCCACCCGGCAACAAAAAAAAAAACTAAGCTCCAGTAGATCAACCCCCCAAAAAACTATACTTACTAGGTTTAATCCTAAATCGGCCCCCCAGAATAGTTACCAGCCCTATTCCTTCACTGCCTTTGGCTTGCTCCCGCCTTTTATGGTACCGGAAGGCAAGCAGAAGGGGCTAGGACCGGCAGCAGTGTATAGTGATCAGCTGAGACATCGTTTGTCTAGCGAATGACTGTCAAGGTTGCGGTCGAGACCTTTAAAAGAGCCAAAGCTTAATATTGCAGCTTACCTTATTAAAATACTAACCTTAAAAACGAACCTGCTTCTGTGCTAACTCATTCTCTTTGTGAATGGATGACTTTATCTGGGATATTTGTTGTATGCGTAGTATAGAATGAGATTAGAGGAATATAAGAATGCAATCTAGGTTAATCCAATACACAGTTTTAAGTATAATGATAGATAAATATCACATAGCGCATAGTGAGTCAGAATAGTGGCTTCGGCTCAGTGGTTAGCACTTATTCCTACACCAATTTCCGTATTTTAAACACCCAACATTGAATGGCCAATATTACAAATGTTAATATGAGGGAGTATAAATATCAACCAACACTTTACCCCCCACAACCTGGAGGTGCATTGGGATGTCCTAGGCCTAAGGGCTTCAGATACTCTCCTTATCCTGTCAATTCGCATCAGTCTTTTGATCCAGGGCCCTTGGACTCCACCTGAATCTAATTAATCTTTCTGTTCCTCCTTCCCGTCTTTGGCCATGTCCCCCACCTGTCGCCCTGTCCTTTTGCCCAGTAGAGGGGTATAAACGAATCCACAAAACGAGAATACCTGACAACTTGAGACAAAGCTTCCTCCACCCTTGCCCGGCAGCGTCCGAGCACATACCTGTTTTTTTTGGGTCTTTTTGTGGCTTTCGTTCCCACAGTGCTGACAACTCCTCGAATTTGGCGCAACAAATCAATACACGCACCAGAAAAAGCACATCAACTCGGGCCCTGTACATCGATTAAAGAATAGCGATGTGAGCACACACCACGTATTGTGTTTGTCCAGCAAACCCTAAAGAATAAAAAAAATGATGATGAACTAAAATATTTATCTTTAAAAGAAAACCTATGCTGATTTGTCAGGCCGTTTATAGAATTATAAGATCAGATTCAACTGATGCAAGGAAGTTAAAAATAAGTAGCCATCCATATTTTTTGAAAAATATAATAATATTATTAAAACTATGTAGAAAAGTAAGTGAAATAATGAAAGAAAACATTTGCTTACCGTAATTAGAGGTTAATCTGGGTGGGCCCCTTGGCAGACATGTCCTCACTGATTGCAGGTTCGTGTATGTCTAAAAATTTTTAAACAATACATTTTAGATAATATATAATTAAATATGAAACGGGTTTGTAAAGTTTCTAAACAATTTTATTAGGAATGTAGGCTAATATGACTCTAGTGAGTAGGTCTCTGGGTGGTACAGAAACAGTGTAATATGACCATAAATATCTGTTGGCAAATTAAAAGGCATGTACACCCCTAATATATAAAATGTTGTATCTCCCAAAGTTTAAAAGCCTAATTACTCACAAGCCCACCAGTGCTGTTTAAAAGAGATTTTAAATGATATCTCTCCACTTTTGAGCACGAACAGCTCACTGAGCATACAAAAAAGTTCCCTGGGCACAGTGGGAGAGGGGGCAGCAGTTATAACAGCGTTATGGCTTATGTGAGTAATTACTGTTTTAGTTTTTGAGGATGACGTTTATATTATAATTACAAACAGTTTCACATTAAATAAAATATAATTTACAGTAAGTTTCCCGTGTATATTTGTAATTAAAGAATAGGTCCTATCAACAATTCTTAGTCTGTACTTTGTACTGGATAGTACAATAGTCATGTCAACGTAGCTAGAAATAATCATTATATTTGTGTCATATTAAAAACTGCATTCAATTCAATTACTAACACTAAAATGTTAAGTGATTTTCTTTCGAAATTTACTTCAGTTTATAAATAAAATATAAAAAAATAAAAAGGATGGTGACAGCTACAGATAATAGGGGCAATTATCTAGATGTTCTTTTTGTTCAGTTACCTATACCATATCTCAATTTGGTTGTCCAGCTTGTTTAAATAACTCATTTCAGTTGATAAGGGTTAATAATAATGGTAGTATCATCTCCCCCCCCCCCCGGGGCAGGGCCAGCGTTTTGCCTTTTTAAGTGCTATCCTCAAATTTGAGGATTATTTGTAAATGAATATACAAAGGAAAATAATAGTCTGATTGTGGTATTTAAAGTCCTATTATTGTTACATAGAAACAAGCTATAGAATGAGTACAATTTACACGTGGTGGTTTCCTGGGGCCATTTCAAGGGCAACTATCCTAATGACCATATTATACATGAAAATATAAATTAAACATAGGCGACAATAAGTGATTTAATCAAAATCATTAAAAATCCTCATAGAATATGTATTAAAACCTGTCGTTTGCAGACTCCGGAAACTAGCAAGTCAATAAATTAAGTATAGAATTGAATGTTATTTTTTTAAATGTAATTACTCTTGGTGTCATACCTTTAGTAAGGCAAAATAGTAGCTCCTATGATCTCTGGAGTGCCACTGAGGTGTTCCAGCACAAGTCCGATGGCTATGATCTTCTGCCCATGTAACTGAACGCCAAGCCAAAGTAAATCTGAAATGTACTACAGTTAATGGAAAAGTTGGTTTTTTTGAACATAAATAGCAGTGCTGAGAAAGTAAAGATAAATATTCTAAATATATAAGGTATATAAAAAAGTAACTTAGTGCATATAGATTACTGTTTAAATAATAGTGACAGGCCTCAAACAACTTAAATAAATATAAAAATGTAATACTTATCATGAAATAAAGATGCTACAAATAACTATTTATGTGACACACTATAACGATATTAAATTATGAAATAATACTATATATATAATGATTGTAAATATTGCCCATGTATAGAGGCCAGTTGGATAATGATGACGCACAACAGCCAATAGTAAAAACGGGTTCCTAACCATTATTAAAGTGAAACAACCAAATAACATCAGCCTTTATGTGCTCACATGCAGGGGGGGTCATGGAATCCATTGACTCCCCACAATGGACAGGCGGAGCTCTGGAATGGGGGGGATTTTGTGGTGTGTGGTTTATTGTATTTTATAAAGTGTGTTATTGCACTCTGTGACCAGCATCTGATGAAAGGGTGGATAGGCCCCCCGAAATGGTTATTTGGGTGTTTCACATTAATAAAGGCGTTAAGACCCATTTTCACTGATGGATGTGTGCGGTCATCATTAATGCTCAGACTTACCTTATTGGAGAACGTTCAAGGACCAGCACCACCAGGAAATCGATAGAGGGCAATTGCTAGTGCCGGGTGTGCAGATTCTCCTCTATATATATGGACATTATAGGGCCAGTACGTATTGAGGCCAGGCAAGTAAATTTGGCCAAAATTTCTATTTACGTATATAACAGCCTTAAGGTTTTATGTACCTGTAAATAAAATGATATACAAAGTTCACTCACTAATCGTAACTTCTCCCTCCTTTGTCAAAGCAAATGTGTCTGATTTTCATGTCCGATGATATATGGTTTTTCATGCAGAAAAAGGAGACACTGAATAGGTTTAATAAAAACAATTTTAATTTTATACATCATTTAGTAGTCAAAAAAGATACACGAATCCTAAAAATGTCTTTTCTGTTTGATACTATAGCGAGTTAAATATTAACATATCATAAACTCTGTCCACATATGAAAGTAATATTAATAAACAGGTCTAAGAGTTAACTCAGAGTTATCCAATACCCAAATGTGCTTTTATAATGTAATCATAAGTATAAATAAATTTTTGAAAAAAAAAAACTTCAGGCTAAGGTAGAAAGTGCTAAAAAAAAAGTGGCTAGGCTTTATTCCGTTAGACACCACATGACATGTTCACGTTAGGACCTCTTTTCAAGTTAGAAAAGGGTCTTGACTCAAAAACAGTCACGTGGTTTCTAAGGAATAAAGCCAAGTCACTTTTTTTGCAGCATTTCTGCCTAGAGCATGAGTTTTTAAAACAATATTTATTTATAATGATGTTTAAAAATTTTGAAACATTGGATAGATGTTTCAGTTTGAAAAACTGCTTTGCCATAATAGATATTTAACCAGGAAACCATTTTTTTTATAATTTAATCAGGTTGTGGGCAACATATATAAACACAGATGGAACCTAATGTACCTCTAAGACTTCCATTGGTGATGTATCTAATCCATCATTTTGTAGCCAGTGTTCCACCATGGTCAATGCAGAAAGTGAAGCATCCTCCATTCACAAGTATTCCATAAACACTCAAAATTAGGGGGCAAAATGGATAATGGATAGAAAATTATTAATGACTTAATTTTAGTTCAGCTCTATGAAAAATTCATTTCAGTGCTTATTTAAAAAAAAAAAGTGTTTGTGTGAGCTGGGGTTTGCTTATTATAAAACTTAAACAAAAGCTGTTAGTATCTGCCAAACCATAGAAAACATTACTCAAACTCCAGCAAGAAGTGATATAGGTCCAATGCGTCTTCTCTTAAAGGGCATATTTATCCCCTCCTACAGAGTTTTCGGGGCAGAACGTAGAGATTATTATGCGGATAAGATGATTCTTTAAATTCTATTTCACAAATCTAGGATCAATAGGATTGATACTTCCAGTGTCATAAGTCCACTAAAATCCACACGATAGAACCAACAAAATTATATTACCCATAGCAGGTCTGGCAAAGAAGTTCGGTGAGTTGCATTGAAGCGCCATAGCAATAGACATGTTTATGGTTACATCGGTTATAAGATTTGTGCCTCCTCCAGTACTTTGTATGTGGTGCCCCCTGTTTTAAATTATTAAAAGTTAAATAAGATATTATAATTGTACAGATTGACAACTATAATAAAAGGTTCCCAGATATAAAAGGAACTATAACATTTTAGGTAGTAGTAGTGACCTCTATGCTATTCCCCAAATAAGATATAACGATTATAACAAAGTTACCTCTTGGATGTTTGTGAACTTTTAAGCTATGTCTGTTTCTTGGCCTGGTGTCGTACCAAACATAGAGAAAATTTTTAAGAGGATTTTGAAAAACATCTACAATTCGTGTTATGATAATTTAAATGACTGATTTAATCGTTGAATAACCTCTAAAGACCATAAAAAATAGTCTTTAATATAGTCATTTATTATTAATATATTATCCAAATAATCATTATATACATAGTGAAATCAATTTGAAGATTGAAACTAGCAGATATGTATCATACCGATAACCAATATAAACCTGTATTGTTCATGAACGCGTTACTTATAAACACAGCCAAAACCAAACCCTTCCAATACGCTCTAAGGTCTGAAAAATATCCAGCAAGATTCTAAAGGATAGTAGATAAAAAATAATAATATAATTAGCGAGACAAACTGGCAAAAAAAGAAAAATAAAAATAATTGAGAAAGTAGTAAATATATTAAAATGTTATTAGTTATTAAGTGGGTGAATACAACAAAACTTAGTTTTTTAAATATTGTTAATGTCTTCTTTGCTTACTTCATGGTGGCAGAGGAGTTCGTGACAGTGGTGATTTCTTTAAAAAAAAGAAAAAAAGGTATACATTTTAATTAAAAAATCAATAATTAAACAGTAAAGGATTATTTATGGTTAATATCATGGCCACTCACGGCAGGTTACTAGTGTGCAGTCTGTTGTGCTGCTAAATGCACATGGAAAAGGGCCATAGCATCAGAAGTGAAGCGAGGGATTGGGTGCTGCGTAAATATCGTATGAAAGTCTGGGAGAATTTGTCACCTACAGGGTCTAGGTTTGGGTGGGGATTAGCTTGAAGTTAAATATTTTAGTTTGGGCAGTGAAATTACATTAACATTGCTATAGAACGCCCTTAACCTTTTTCTGTACATAACGAAAACTTTATTAAGCTTAAAGGAACAATTTATTACTTCCCTCTGTCCAGATCTTCATGTAGTAACTTGTACCCAGGGTGAGGACCGAACCGCTAGGTCCTCACCCCGGGATTCACAAACCCTTCAGCAGGTGTTGCAGCAACGCTGCTTTGTAGGCTCCGCCCCCTTCCTCCCATCGGCGACGAGGCAATAGAAGGCACGCTCTGCACAAGGGTGCTGCAACACGTGCTAAAGGGTTGTTATACCGGGGTGAGGGACTAGCGGTTCAGTCCTCACCTGGGGAAAGTTACTACAGAAAGATCTGGAGCGAGGCTAGTGAAGGCTTGAGTATAATTGCCTTGAATGTTACAAATAAAATTGTTATTTTATTGTTGTGTCATTTTAAATCATTTTGTTCTACCTTACGTGGTTTAAGAGATGAGAATGAAGAAGATTCAGCTTGAGGCTAAGTAAAATTAAGTTGAATTGATTGAAACATATTCCTTATATAGATGGCCCTCCTGGCCCATTCACTTTGCCATTGCAAAAAGATTGCCGAGTTTTTTTTTTTTTTATAACCATGACGGAATGTTGGAAGAAAAGTCACAGGAATGTCAGTGGGTGTTAAGTTCTTTACTGTATGGCCAGCTTTAGGGTGCTGCAGTTTAGCAACAACCAATACAGTTAAATGTATATGTAAATTAAATAAGTTTAAGATATAGAAATAGGAGCATATTTGAAGTAGGTTAAAATGAAGATTTTTAACTGTAGGATAAAACAATGTGATATTAAAAATGTTTCCAATCCTGGATAATAGTAACATGCGCTGGTCTATGTAAAATCGTTGCCCATAGTTAAAAAGTTATTTATGTTTCTGTAATATAAATGTCATATGTGTTACTTACTTTCCTCGACAGCGGGATAAAGTTTTGCTCCTGAAGCTGGAAGCTACAAAAACAAGTTTACACGGGATTTGAAATGAAACATACTATTACATGTGAGATAGATGTATACAATGTAAACACAAAAAGTGGGTACTGTATTGTAAAATATAGAGATGCTTTATTAAAAGACAAAAAAAAAGTGAGTGCGACGTATTACATTGACATAAAACAATCATATACTGTGATGCGTTTTTTGTTTTTTAAAACCCCAGGGATAGGTTAGGATGTAAGGCTAGATTTTAAAAATGCTAATTGAGGTTCATTGGACGTTTCCATAGAGGGTAATAAAATTCCAGAGGAGGGACGCTACGAGACAAAAAAAAGGTTTAAAGGTAGAGAGGAAGCAGTCCGAGTGGGGGGGTCTGTACAGGAGGCTGGTTTTGCGATGAGCAGAGGGTCAGCCAGGAACCTATAGGGAGACTTGAGAGGAAAATAAGGAGAGCGCAGAGCAAATGGATTTAATGTTAGGAGAAGGATTTTGTTGTAAGCACTGTTTAACGGGGAGCCAGGTTGTTGTCTATTACAGGGAGATTTGGGATGCGGTTTATTAGAGAGCGAAACAATACGTGTGCAGAGTTAAAGTACAGACGTCCTGAAGGGGAGAGAGTGGGAGCCCACCAGGGTGGGAGGAAGCAGGAAAAGACAGAAAGTAGTAGGGGTGCAATAGTCAGAGCGATAGATGAGAGCATGCATAAGAATTGCGGTGGTCGGGCGGAAAGGAATAGGAGGATTTTGGCTTATTGTGAAGAAAGAGCGGTCAGGTTTTTGCAAACATAGGTAATGTGGTTAAAAAGGAGAGAAAGAGTCAATAATTACCCCAAGGCTGCCATGGCGATGGGATAGGGAAAAGGGGGGTCTTTCTCAACAAGATGGAGAAAGATGATCAGTTCAGTTTTCGAAAGATTTAATTTGAGGTGGGGTAGCGGTTAGAATATAGGGGAGATGGCAAGGAGGGCCAGTCGGAGACGCGTGATGGTGTCAGGAGGTTAGGAGTATGGGGGGGACAAGTAGATTTGTGTATCGTCTGTATATAAATGATAGTTGAAGCCAAAAAAAGTAGGCTAATAACATATCCCAAGGAAATAGTGTGAGGGATGGAGAACAATAAGGGTCCAAGGAAAGACCCTGCGAGACCCCCACACCAAGAGGAACCGGAGAAGAGTATTGTAGCATAAGATACAGACAAGTTTCTGTCAGAGAGATAGGAGTAAGAAACCAGGATTCCACTTCATTCCGACTACCCAAAGAAGAAGTAAAAGAAGTAAACGCATAAGGAAGGGAATGATGTCGGTGATCGAAAGCAGAGGAGAGGTCAAGGAGGATAAGTGTCGAAAAAGTGACCATGGCCTTGCATACCTGCAGATCACTCACAAACCGTACACAGGATGTCTCGGTGGAATGCACAGGACGGAATCCAGATTGCCAAAGGATCCAATAGTTATGAGCAGGAATGGTAGTTATCGATAAGGGAGACGACTAATCTTCTAGCCATTTAGAGGCTATCGGTAAGAGAGAGGACCGGGCGGTAGTGAATAAACAAGAGTGGTCCAGCGAGGATTTTTTTAGTAGGGCTTAACATGGGCATCTAAAGATGGAAGGGAAAAATTCCAGATGTAATGGAGGCGCGAATATGTGGGGGTAGAGGGAAAGAGGGGGGTCTCTGGAGGTTGTGTACCAGACAAATTACTGGTTAGTGAGAACAATGTCTGTGATATATCTGGGAGATATTAACATGTAATCTTAAGGTACTAATAGATAGGAAAATACAATACTATATATATGGCCCCCGGGCCCATTTGCTTTGCAGATCGCCAAAAAAGATTGGACAGATATTGTTTTTTTATGACATCACGTGAATGTCATGAGGAATGCTCATGGGAATACAGTGGGTGAGTTTGTAGTGTATGGCCAGATTTAGGGTATAGCTGCCATTTATCAAACAACACAGTTTGTAAATTTTATTTATTAATCTGTATATAAATGTCTTATTGGTGGACTTAACCGTCCTCGAAAGCTGAGAGAATAAAAGATGGGGCCGGGTGTTTTTTTTATGACATGATGTGAGTGTGGAAGAAGTCATACCGAATGTCAGTGGTAAATGTTTTTTCGTACGGTACGGCCAGCGTTAGGGTAGCTGCCGTTATCAACAATCAATACAATAATGTAAGTAAATTAAAATGAAGGTCAAAGATTAAGAAATAGGAGCATATTAAATAGGTTAAACGAGATTTTTAACTTGTCGGGTAACAATTAATATTAAAAATGTTTTCCAAGCCTGGCTTTTTAATAGTAACATGCGGGTGGTCTATGCAAAAGCGTTGCCATAGTTAAAAAGTCGATTTTATTTTTCTGTAAATATAAATGTCCATATTGTTTACTACTTCCTCGACAGCTGGGATAAAAGTTTCGGACTCCTTGAGATGGAGCTACCAAAAACAGGTGACACGGTGAAACATACTAATACATGTGATGATAAGATGTATACAAATTAAACACAAAAGTGTTTGTAACTGTATGGTATAATATAAAGACCATGTGTTAAAAGCCAAAGAAAATTATTCAGAACCTATTTTTGCATCTGTCCTTTTGTCAAAACTAAAGTCTAAAAAACAGCATCCATAGAAAATCAGGACAACAGTTGTGTATTAAATCCCTCCAAATTATTCAGCCCATCTTATACTGCAAGGAGAAATGATCACCTGCTAAAATCTCCAGCAATTAGTCTTATGGTAGGAAAGGAGGGTGTAAACACGTACCAATATTGCGTTAATAAGGACACTTCCGTGTATATTGGGAGATATGAATCAGGTACTCTTAAGGTACTAATAGATATGAATACATATACTAATATATATGGCCCACCTGGCCATTGCTTTGCAATCGCAAAAAAACAGATTGGATGGATATTTATGACATCGCGTGAATGTCGAAGAATGTCATGGGAATGTAAGTGGGTGAGTGCAGTGTATGGTCAGCTGTAGGGAGCTGACATTTTTCACAACCTATGCCGTAAATGTATAGTATGTAAATTATTTAAGACTAAGAAAGTACATCTATTTTTTAACTTTCAGGATAACAATTGTGATATTAAAATGTTTCCAATTCTGGACTTAATTTAGTATCATGCGGGTGGGTGGTCTATGCAAAATCCTTGTCACGTAAAAAGTCTATTTTATTTTTCTGTAATAGTAAATAAAGATAGTTTACTACTTTTGACGGTGAGCTGAACAGTTTTTGCTCGTGATCTGGAGGAAGCTACAAAACAGTTTTAAACTGTGAAACATTCTGTGAAATTATTTGTATATTAGGAGGTGGTGTAGGTAGAATCATAAGGGTTTGATACTGATTGGGAGGTAGAATCATAAGGGTTTGATACTGATTGGGAGGTAGAATCATAAGGGTTTGATACTGATTGGGAGGTAGAATCATAAGGGTTTGATACTGATAGAAAAATAAAAATAAAAGAACTGGAAATTATTCAAAGTTAACAAACACAATAGAAATAAGCCATAACATTTTGTTCTTTGCATAATGGAAAATCTTAATTGGATTTTAATTGTTTGATTTAAATATATATCTTGTTTTTTACTAACTTGCTCAACGGCTGGTCCAGATAAATCTCGTTCCTCAGCTGGAGGCTAAAAAATAAAGGTTACAATTATGAAAAAGTAATGTTTAATGAAACATCTGATAAAAAGCTTGGTTGTGGTGAAAAGATTAAAAATGTTTGGTTGTAGAGCATGATGGAAATATAGTAGAATGTTGGAAATGGTTAATGTTATTCAAATTAAATTAACACTAATAAAAAGGGATGTTGTAATTGGAAATTCTAATGTATTTTAGTTTTATGTTTAGTTTCTTTTAAATTTGTGAATCTAAAAAAATGTAGAATTAAGAAATGCAACTGAATTTAAAATTTAATTCTATATTATAAAGGGCATCTATAGTGAAAAAAACACTTGAGACATTATACACATAAATACATTTGCTAATTGCTCCCTGTCTCTCACCTTTTTCTGTGGCTCCATTTTTGAGATAGACTTAAGCTGGGTACACACACTACAGATCATTGACTATTGAAAGATGACAGACAGGATCTGCAGATCCTGTCTGTCATCTTAAAGATCTGCATACACACAGTCGAGCGCTCGGACGGGATGTTTTTCCCTCGGCCGGGCAGAATCTCCTTATGGAGTTAACGCAGCCGATGGATTTTTGGTCTTTCCAAACGGCGCTTGCCGACCTATCATTAGCAGCCGGAGCTCGTTCGAAAAACGAAGTGGACACCAGTACCGATAAAGCCCCGATACTGCGGATCAGACGTATCGAGGCTTACCGTTACTGTGTGTACCAGCTTAATATCTCTGTGCAGGAGTGCCCCCTCCCCTCTTGACTATTCCCCCAGCCTGTTAGCGGCTGAAAGAAGACGCTCATGTGTATGAATCTTTGAAGTCTCTCAATCAGAAGTCATCTTGACCTACATGAAACTCCACCTCTGCGACAGTGGCCAATAGAATGCAAGTGTCTGTTTGTCCTGGAGACACCTGTAGTAAGTCGTGTTGGAAGTAAAGTTACAGGACATTTACTCTGCAATCTGATTTCCCTCATTGTGACTACAACAATCATTTTTTTGGTTTTATTGTGTAACTCTACTTACGTCCTCTACCGCTAATGCTTCTGGACCATTTCATCGACTTAAGCTAAAAAAAAAATAGTATAATATTATAAAAATATAGAAAGATAGATAATATAAATTGTTTTATTTATACAGATTGTGTGGTATCAGTCTGCATGCATGTGGTATGTCTGCCTCTGGTTACTGTATGTTTTACATGTGTGTATGTGTTTTGTCTGCTTGCATTGCATGTGTGTATGTCCGTCATCAGTGATGTATGTGTGTGCATCCATGTGTATGTGTGTTGTCTCTATGCTGTTGTATGTTGTGTTGCATCTGCATGATAGTGTGTGTGCTGTGGTATGTATATGTTTACTTACTTATCAAAAGTGACTGAAGAAAAGTTCATGCTCCTTGAAACGGGAAGCTTACAAAACAAGTTCACTGGTGAAAAATACTAATACATTGTGATGATAATATAAATTAAGACAAAAAGTGTACTGTATGTAAATAAAGATAAGGGCCACGTGGCTAGCGGTTACATTGATGCCTTGCAGGCTGAGGTCCTGAGGTAAATACACTGGACACATCTCAAGGAAGTGTTTTTTAGTGTCTATTTTCTTGCTTGGTAGGAAAGGGAGGGAGGGTGTGAACAGTGTACCAATAAACTGGTTTAGTGAGGACATTCTGTGATGATATCGGGAGATATAATATGTACTCTTAAGGGCTACTAATTAGATATAAAATACAATATACTAATATATATGGCCCCACTGGCCATTTGCTTTGCAATCGCAAAAAAGATTGGGCGGAATTTTTATGAATCACGTGAATGTCAGAAGAATGTCATGGGAATGTCAGTGGGTGAGTTTGCAGTGAGGGTCAGCTTTAGTAGCTGATTTTTTCAACAACCAATGCCTAAATGGTAACGTGATGAAAATTTCAAGACTAAGAAATACATCTTTTTTTTAACCTTGTCAGGATACACATTGATATTTAAATGTTTCCAATTCGGATGGAATGTATGAAATGCGGTGGGTATGCAAAATCCTTGTCCTTGTAAAAAGTCTATTTTATTTTTCGTAATATTAAATATATATAGTTTACGTACTTTCTCGAAGGTGAGATGAAAGATTCTGCTCCTTGAGCTGGAAGCTACAAAACAAGTTTAAATGTGAAACATCTGTGAAATTCTTTTATTGGTGAGGTTGGTTAGATTAATCGAATCATAAGGGTATGATAAGACTTGGGAGTAGAATTCATATGTGTTTTATACTTATTGTTATGTAGATATAATTCATAATGGTTTTGATTTAATTATCCAGTTATTCTCGAATCCTAAATATTTTGAACATACTTATTTGTGA